>CM033344.1:14189386-14742903 GCA_019395295.1 Osmanthus fragrans | reverse complement strand
TAATTAATTTTGAGAGTCTTCTTTATTTTCTAAATCATTTGATTATAATACAATTTAAATGTGTTTCTTGTATACAATCTAGTAGTACGAATATTCTCCTAAATAGAAACAAAACATAGATAAATAAAAACTATACCTAAAACTAACCTTATGATCAAATGGAGAGACCTTATAAAGAGAACATAAAAAAATTTGAAGTGTAAATATTAAACCAAAGGTCAATGCAAGTATGAAATATACATATATGCTTGAATGCTTCTAAATAAGTGTACTTTTCCAGCTTTCCTGTGCCGGCAGCAGATGGAGAAAAATTAAACCAAAGACTTCTTGATTTTGTGAAGATGACTGGTGAGTGGTGAATGCACTGGAATGGAGAAGAAGAAATAAAGACGGTTGTTCCAAGTCTTTTCAGGACCACAAATGAAATACTATGTAGTGCATCCAAAATAAAAATTTCACACTTCTGGAAAACAGAGAAGAAGCTCGAAGACAAGGTACTGCCTTTCTACCAACCAAGACAATGCTCATCCCCAGAAATAACATACGCAAAAACCTTCATCAACAAAAAGTTCAGAGAAATAACTCCGGTCTGAAAGACTAACTGGTAAAAAGCATAGAAAAGATGGAAAACATTGAACTTTTGCAATAAATTTTGGGTTCAGGTTACTATTGGCCTATTGCTTCTACTGGAACGATTGAATTCTTCTAGAGTTCGGATTTCATCAACCATAAGATCAATGTGAGAAACCTCTGGGCACGCACAAATATGTGCTAATTCTGTTGCCCATATAGCCTTAGATTTGATGAAATCTTGTATAGTAGAATATTTTAGACACATTGCATATCGAAAAGCCATATACTTGAATGGCCATGCAACCACACAGGGATAAGAGAAAGGATAGAAGATAAAATTCAATAAACGATACCTGAAAGCTCTCCCTTTGCTGTTCGGTCGTCAGGTCTGCATTCTCCTACGGTTATTGGCTGATTGAGGTGGGTAATTTTGAGGGAGACAACGGCGGTATGGTGGACAGAGCAGGAACAAATCGAAGCAAGAGAGGGAACCTACTGTTAATGCAGATTTGGTGGCTGAGGCGCGGAGAAGTGGAGAAGATGGCTGTGAAGAGAGAGTGCCTTTGTAATTTCGATGGGAAACGGAAGAAGGGCGTCAATTTAGGGCTTTCTCGCGTTTTAATTGAGAACATACATGGCGTGCAACAAAGGCACGCCGTAAATACCTTCCTAATACGGCGTGCAAAGGATGCACGCCGTGTATAGGCATTTATTTTTAACAACGTGTTGTTCTTGCACACCGTAATTGGGTATCTTTTACGGCGTGCAAAAAATACATGCCGTAATTGGTTATCTTTTACGGCGTGCAAAGAATGCACGCCGTGAATAGTTGAAGTCATTTATTTTTAACGGCGTGCATTTCTTGCACGCCGTAATTGGTTATTTGTTACGGCGTGCTATAAATGCACGCCGTAAATAAATGCTGTAAAAAGCTACAACTGTTGTAGTGACTAAACAAGAAGATTGACACTATCTAGACACATGGTGTGATCATATATTTGAAGGACATGTTAGTGGAACACAAAAAATAAAATATGAGCTATGCAAACAGTTTTGACGTTATCCTAATCACAAGTGCGAATGTTGTAGCAATGAAGGTGACATCTCACCAATTTCCCTCGATCCAGATGAATTTTCGGATGAATGGTTTGAGTCGCACATGAAAAAATAATGGACCCTTTTATCACTACTTTATCAGATTCTCTCTGATAGAGAAAAATGTGGGTTTACCCCAATAATTTTTCATGCTAAGACAAAGAACTTTATGCCACAGTAAGATTCTCAATATCTTACACAGTTAAAGCAACAATAATGAAGGACTACTATGGAACTTTTTCAATCTATAAATTGAAGACGAATTCTTAAAAGTAAAGCATGAGTTGTAAAACAAAAATTTATCTCTATATCTAGTATTTCGAGTCTTGTAGCAATTTCAGTTTCTCTCTTTGAAGTCAAGCGTGTAATAAAGTAATCTCTATGGAGTTCTAATTTCCTTAGAGAAAGTACCAAGAGTGTAGCCAAAGTATGTATGTGTACTCTTATTTAAGAGATATTAGTGTGATGTGTTTATGAAATTAAAGTTGTTTTAAGATGCTGTCTTCTTATCCTTATTATTTTCTCAAAAACTCTTATCTTACTTGTACTCCAACGGTAAAAACCTTGAGGGTTAGTGCAAGTATCTTGTTGCCGTGTTGCTGTGTATCTTTAGGCATTGTTAGAGAAAACCATGAAAACCCTATTACCATTTAAGGTGATGATTTAACAAGGAGTTGAAAGGAAAACTGTGATTCCGTGTGATCTACTGTGAGATATGCAAAAGAGTCAGAGAGAAAATCAATTAGTGTGCGGAAGTCGTGTTGGACCTTAACCCACTTTCTTAAACTCAAACAACACCGATCACTTATATCTGAGTATACTAACATACGGAAGCGAGCTCAAGGGAAATCTCATTGATATTAATCTGTTTTTATCTTCTGCTCCAATACTATAAGATCTTTTTTATTTACGTTACATACTTGCATTAATATTTGCTTTTCTGCTATTTATGAAGTTTTAATTACTGTTGTTAGAAGTTTTAAATCGCAAAAGATTATTTATTATTAATTGTAGTTTTATGCCTGGATATACTATTGAAGGATTAGATAATTTATTAGAAAAATTGTTAGATAAAATAAATAATATTACTTCTCAATTAGAAAATATAAATATATTATCAAAACAATATAATAGATTTAAAGAAAAATATGAAAAATATGTTACAGATTATTATAATCTATTATATCAAAGAATGAATTTATATTTTGAAATTCAAGATAGAAGATAAAGACTAATTTTTTGTAACCAATAATAAAAGAAATGATATATTTTGCAATATATTAAAATTCATTTCATTAAGGGTAATTTAGACTTTTTAGCAATAGAACAAGTTAGGCCATTTAACCAAGGCCATTTTGAAAAGTACCCTCAATAAATGATAGAGCAAACAATATTTGGAATAAAATTTGATAGAATCTAGTAAATATAAATGTAGAAGTAGCCGTTTGAGTAAATGACTGATCCGAATTTTTTTTTTATCTTTACCTCTCGAGTGTCACATCATGATTCAATCCTATATGCTGCTCAATTTGGGCAACTTCAAACTAGAAAGTTGCCAGAGTATTGGAGGCTCAAATTTTCCCTATACCAGGGTTAAATACTTTTTTTTTTTTCATTTTGCTTTTCTTTTATGTTTAATCGATCTTAAACAAAAATAGAGGTGACTTAAATTACTCCATAAAATATAATTCACGATAGCAAAATTGACAAATTCGATTCAGTGAAGACTTATTTGTATCGAAATCGAATTTTAGAATTATATACCGAAATATCAATTAAAGACCTAAGTGTTGTATTTCATTATTGTAAATGTGAAATTTGGGTGGAAAGAAAATGAATTACAGAGAATTGAATTGTCTAAAAAAAATTTACTGAGAATTGTCGATTAATTGTGTTTGATTGGTATGATTTTTCACCCGAAATTTTTTTGAAATTTTGAATCATTTGGTATTCGTTTAGCTTTGTTTTTTTCATGAAAATTGTCAATTAAAAGGGTAAATTTTTTTACCATTAAATCTAGAATTTGTTCCCAAAAAAAAAAAAAAACCCCCACATAGAAAGGCTTTTTTCCCACCACTTAGCTTTTCATGGGAGGGAAAAACATTTCCAAAGTTCATCAAACAAATTAAGCCCCAGTTTGATGCACATTTTTTGGGGAAAATGATTTTTTTTATGTAATAGATGGTGAATATGTTGTTGAAAAAGAAGGTTTAGAAAAATTATTGATGTGATGGAAAATATTATTTTATTGAAAAATGTGTGTTTGAAAATGAGTAAAAGAATGAGAATGAAAAAAACATGTGTACCAAAGAGGGCTAAGTTCTAATTGAGGTAAACTTTGTTTCTTGAGAGGAAAGATTCAATGTATTAAATGATAATGAGAATATATATTTATTATAAGGAATCCATATACTTTCGATCGAACAAACAAACAAAAAATAATTATAAATAGTCCATAGAGAGAAGAATCACTTATGCTCCGTTTGATAGCACATGATTTTTCTTAAAAGTTGGAATTCGAATTTCAACTTACATTTTTGGCTTGTTTGATTGGCAAAATTTTTCATGAAATATGTTTTTTTTTTTTTAACAATAGAAACAAATTCTAAGTTAAAGTGTAAAAAAAATTATCCATTTAATTGACAAATTACATGTAAAACAAAGTCAAACGAGCACCAAAAATTAATTTTTCAAATTTATTATTATTATTTTTTGACAATCTAAACAAATTTTGTCCCACAATGGTAAGAAAATTTATTCATTTCATTCACAATTTTCATAAAAAATAAAGTCAAACGGACACCAAAAGTATTATATTTTTCAGGTGGAAAATTATATCAATCAAACATATTTACTTACAATTCCCAGTAAAACAAATTTCAGGCAATTCAATTCCTTGTAATTCATTTTCTTTCCATCCAAATTTCATCTTTCTATAAAACAGACCTTAGCAAAAATGTATAGAATTAGTTGAAAATCAAAGTGTTTGTTTAAATGCATTTTTTTGGTAAAGTTGTTGGTGATATGAATCTGCAGGTGCATTTGAACTTATCACCTAAGTTGACACCTCTAATAATAATATTATTATTATTAAATAATAATAAAATCAAAGATCATCAATACCTAAAAATAGTGTTCTAAAATATACGCATATGTTTGGAGCATTTTCGAAACGCCTCGCATATGGAATATGCGCATGATAATGTGATCAACCTATTTTATTGATTGTATATGCGTGCTTAAACTCCAAAATGCTTACGCATTTTTGTTAGAAATTTTTTGTCTAAATTAGCCTAGCAAAGTTCAATCCAATCTTATAACTTAAAAAAAGTAAATTGAGTCCACGGGACATTAAATTAGCCCAAATCACTTAAGCCTGTTAATTATATATAGGCAATTTGTAGGGTTTTGACATTTAGCAAAAAAAAAAAATCAAAACCAATTTTCCGTAATTTATGTCGAGCTTGAGCCTCCTTCTTCTTTGGCCTTTCTTTAGTTTCACTACTGAGATCTTCATCAAGCATAAATTAGAAGGTGTATTCTTTTATTTTTGTATTACTCACATAATCAGAAATTTGAAGATTCTTTTTCTCCTCTATTTTTAATTTCAGGAAAAAATATCTTATCAAACTCATCCATCTTTATGTTAATAATTATGAAGGTTCTAGTTTTTTTTTTATCAAATTTTATTCTTGCTTCAAATTTAAAAGTTCAAGTAATTGTAGTAATTATAATTTTGAGCAATATATATATGTATAAACTTTAAACAATTTGTTATATTATTTATTAATTAAAAATATTAAAAATTGAAAAACATATAATTACGCATATGCATGTCATGCTTGATGTTCACATGAAATGCATTGTCACGAATTACGTATTTTAAAACCGTGCCTTAAATAATAATAATAAAACATGTTAACAATAAAAAATAATTCAATAGTCGTAGTTTTGAAATTAAAATATTCCCTTCACTTCATATTAACTCATTAAACCGATGATCACTTTAACAAAAATGCTGAATGTACAGAACTATTCATGCAAGAAATTTTACAGAAGAGTCACATGGATGTGAGTCTCACCTGATTTAAATATTATTAAAAAAAGTGAGCCCCACATGTTTATGTCTTCCCTGTATTTTTTTCGTTTCTGTACCGGTAGAATCGTTCTCACTTTAATGCATCATCTTCGATATTCAAAATGTGTTTTATCCATTTATTGGCATGCACTACTGAGAGACTGAGATGTGGTCCAAACTCCTACAAAATGTCATTGGGAAATTTTTGCAATGGGCAACATACTAATGATCTACAAGTATGTGAACTCATGCGAGCTGGCGATTAATTTTGTGATGGTACTTCAACAAATTCACGGCCCAAAGAGGTATAGAGCATGTTTGGGGTGGTGTGATTTATTTGTAAGCATAAGCCATACCTAACATGATCATAATCATAATCATAAGTTCCAAAACTTATTGTATGTTCGACTGAGCTCAGAAATTTACTTATAAGTAAATAAGGATCATAACAAAATAATTTTTTTATTAATTAAATTGAATATAAGTTATGGCTGAAGCTTAAAAATAAGGAAATTTTTTTTACTTTTATTTAACTTTTTGTTTGCAAAAGTAAGTTTAGACGAATCGCTTTTTCTCTTACTTAAAAAAAATGCTTATATAAAGCAATTATTAGTCCCTGTTTGGTGGGAATTAGAATCAGATTTTGATAAAATATGTGGTTAAAAAGTTACAAAACTCATGAAATATATAATTAAAATTAATTGTTGACTTTAACTTAAATTAAAATCTAAATTTTAGTCTGTACCAAACATGGACTTAGTATGCTGTCGAAATAAGTATCTTATTATTTTAATTTCGATTGTTTTTTAATATTTATTTTTAAAACTTGCTTTCTACTATTTCCAAACATGCATTAAGTTTAGCCCAACATGCTCAAGCGGGTCGGCCCACCTCTAGGCTCCGACGATAGGAAAAGAAAAAGAGAAGTGGAAACAAATCCCTCAAAGAAGAAGTAACGATCTCGAAGCACAAAACCAGGAAAAGGGATATCATATAATACAGTTGATATATTACATAAGGAAAATGCTCAAAGTCTCTTTTGTTTTTTTCTTGAGGGAGTTTTTGAGAAGAGAAAGAAAGAAAGAAGTTGAGGTTAAACAACTGCAACAGTGCCGGTTTGTAAAGGGTATTCTTGTGAGTTTGATGTCCTCTTCTTATCCTTATTTCTCAAGGCTGTCATAGATACAGAGAGATTCCAGCTCTTCTCTCTGGCTTCATCAATCTCTATTTGTTCTTGTCGACATTCTACACTGCAGAACGGTGTGTCCCCTCTGTACATGTAGATATCTTTGTTTTCTCCCAGTCTTTTCTTACAAAGAAAACAAGCTTCCAAGAAATGGGGTTCAGATAAAGCAGTAATATTTGGCCTATAAATCGAAGAGTAGTGCTGCTGGTTTATTGTAAGGGAAGCCAATCCATCATCTGCATCTGTGAAATAAGGCATTCTTCTACCAGCCAACTGATCCATGCTCGTTCTTTTCTTTCTTTGTTGGGAAGGAAATTTCAGAAAAATAATGTGGAGTGTGTAGGGGGGGAGAATAATGTGGAATATAAAGAGAGAAAAAGTGTAAACTACGGCCCGGCGGTGGGCGGGGGTTTCAGAATCTATTGGCCGACAATACTTTTTGCATCATTGATTGCGTGGGAATTTGCTTTAGTACCCTTCATTCTTCTTTTATTTACGTTACAACTTCCTTTTTTACTATTCTTAGTCACAATTCTTAGGACGATGTTTTTAATCAATGTTTTAAAAATTGATTCGGCCGATTCAAAAAATAATAATAATAATAAATAAATGGTCCAGGGTCAAAAAGTCGAATAGGAGTCTAATCGGTATTTTTTTAAAAAAATATACATTTTAAGATTTAAAAATATATATAAGTTTTTAATTAGAGGTTTTATAAACCTAACCGAATCGATTTTAAAATTTTAAAAATGTGAATTTTTATTTTTTCGAATATTACTAAAAAAAAAATTAACAAGTCTACATAAATAAATATTTTAAAAATAATTAATAAAATTAATTGAAAAATTCATTTAATATTCAATTGAAATTGCAAATGGATGTCGCAGTCAAGGGGTAGCTGGTTTCTTCGGGGTTGACTTAATTTGTAGGAATACTAAGGGCCGAATGGAGGCCGTGGGATTCAAATCTGTGCCTTGAAATATTTTTCCATATTTCGGTTAGAACATTATTGTCATGCATTGTCAATCTTACTCAACATTTATGACTAAAAAAATTTTATTTCTGATTTTTTTTTTAAAATATTAAATATTTACATTGCTAGATTTAATAGCATTTTATTTTATGTTCATTTTTTTTATACCCTTGACAATTTATGTTATACTAATATTATAAAATTAAAGTAATATTATCGTCACATTAAGCTCCCGTTTGAGCCCTATTAATAATACATTTTTTTCTCTTTTCTTTTTAAACATACATTCTCCAATAAAATAATATTAAACGTAAATAAAATAAAAATTCTTCTTTTTCTACCGCACATTCTAAAAAAATACTATTCTAAAAATTATAATATCAAATAATGTCAAATAATGGGGTTCAAACGGGGCTAAGAGCTTGTTTGAGCCCTTTTTTTGCTCAAATTGTATTTTAATGCAGAATGTGTGATTAAAAAAATAATGAAAAGTTTTAAATTTACGTATAATATTATTTTATTGAAGAATGTGTAATTAAAAATAAAAGAGTAAAAAATATATTTTAAAAATAACAGGGACCAAATACACACTAACCCCGTTTGATTCTCATTCTTTGTAGAATGAGAATAAAAAATATAGTCATTATGAAATCCACACAAGAGATGTAAAGTCAAAAATAGTGACTGAATGTTATGCGATGGATAACGATCATATTTTTTTATTTTTACGGATAAATAATGAAAAATAAACGAGGCTAAATATACTAAAAAAATGGCAATAAATTTTCTAAAATTAAGAGGAGGGGGGGTGGGGGGACAATTAAGATACCGAATATAGGCCCTATTTGATTCCCATTTTAATTCTCATTCTCATTCTTCTACTCATTTTCAATCACACATTCTTCAATAAAATAATATTTTTCATCACATCAATAACTTTTCCTTCTTTTTCAACCACACATTTTCCATCATATCACTATTTCAAAATTCATTTTTCCCAAATAATACCTATCAAACTCACTCATAATCATGAAATTTGAACTCTAATTGCTGGAAGAAAAAGCATCAGAGGATCCCATTCAATCATGATTTTAAGGGTAGGGTCAATAAAGTTAAGTAGGGCGTTGCACGTGATGCTTCGCCCTTTCAAAGCGCAGACCTCTTCTGCACGTCAATTGGAAAGGCATTTTACGGGCCCGTCTATTTTAATCATTTGTCGTATTCATAATTTTTTAATTATATATTTAGTTATTTTTTTTATCAAAATTTAATTGAAAAAATTAATTTTAATTCTCACAAAATAAGAATAATAGGTGACGTAAAATGATAATATCAAAAAAAATGAATTTTACATTTACACATTTGAATTTGAATGAAATTATCATTTCACCTCAAGTCAGATGAAAAGGTTAAGGGTTAGTATATTGTCTCCATAATTTTTATTTTATACACCGCATTTTAATCGCAATTATGTTTCTCAAGATTTGCTCATTGTAGCAATTGTTTCCTTAATATTTTTATTGAATTCTTATCTTCGACCTTCTATTAGATAGTACGTCTCATCCTTAATGATGATTTATAACAAAATATTTTGTTTTCATATTTAGAAATGAGAGAAAAATATTTTTTTCGTACTTTTTATCTATTTTTTTTTTAAATACGATGGAAAAAATAAGTTTTTTTAATCAATTTTAATGTACTTTTGGATAAAAAATTGTTATCAAATACAAAATGTGTTAACTAATGAAAAGTTAGAGAATAAGAATGTCATGAAAAATTGTTAGAGACATAAATATTATAATGAATAAAGATTAAAAACATTAAGTCCATGTTTGGTAGTCATTTTTAAGGAGAAAATATATTTTTGCATAGTTGATTGATGGAGAATGTGTGGTTAAAAATTAAGGAAAAATTTTGAATTTGCGTGTAATATTAATTTATTGAATAATATGTAATTAAAAAGAAGAGAAAAAAACGATTACCAAAAAGGGACTCACTACAATTATAAAAGTAAACCACTTTTTATTTATTAGTCTTGTTTGTCAATTTAAACCACGTTCTACCGTTTTCTATGGGCCTAGTGGTTGTCTTCCTCCTTGACTACAAGGCAGAATCACTATTATTTTACTCTTCACTCACTGTCTTGGATTATAAGCCTTGAATTCCATCAAAATGAAATTTTTGGAAGAAAATATGATTTAGAATAATGATTTTTTTAAGAATGTGTGATTAAAAAATAAGAAAAATTTTAAGTTTACATATAACGTTATTTTATCGGAAAATACGTAGTTAAAAATGATTTTTCAGTAAACACATTTTTCGAAAAATGGAACCCAAATAGAGACCGTTAATATTAAAATCTAACTAAATTGAATGAAAAAATATTTATTTTATTTAAAATAAATATTTATTGTATTTAAAATCGTCAGATCCAAATTAATAATCTAATAAGGCTTCACTCTTATTGGAGCTTTGGTGTCATTTTTTCTCAACATCCATGTTTTGACAAAATAAATAATATAGAAAATTATGATTTTTACTAATAAATAAATAAAATTCAATGGACAGTGGGTGGAATTTGTGCACAGATTGAAGGCCCCGGCGCCCCGCTAACTTGCTCAAAACGGAATGAAAGTAGGAAGCCCGCAGAGTATAGCCAATTATGCCTGATTATTTTGTGGTTTCCCCCTAATGAACTGAACTCCAAAATTGTGGGGCCCATATCTCTATAATAGAAATGATTTATCCCTCATGTTCACCTAATTTATAATTTGTATTCACTTAACTCGTTTTTCACCTCTTAGTAGATTTAACGATTTTAATGAGGCTTATAATAAAAATAATGTTATTTGTAGTCGTTCACTATCGTAGTCGTCCTATGTGACATATATGTAGCAGTTAATGATTTGATGCACGAGATAATAAAAAAATTACCACATTAATGTATTAAATCACTAATCGCCACATGTATACCTGGTGTAAGACGACTAAAATTGTGAACGACTGCAAATGTCATTACTCCTATGATAATGGTTGTTTACGTGACTCACGATCTTGCTAAAATAACTTTAATAAACTAACTGAAAAGCACAATACGCGTTTAATATTTTAAATGTTCACAATTTAACCATCACTAATTTACGTGATCCATAACTAAAATCAACTAACGATGCTTAAAAAACGTTTGTCTAAAGTGACACATTTTGAAAGTTCAATGATATGACATTGCAAGAGCAGTTTTAAGAAATTTTTTAAACATGAGATGTTCTCTATTTAAAAATGTCAACATTTTAACTCTCTAAATGTATAAATGCTCTCTAAATGATAAAATATAATTTTTTAAAATTGTGAATCTCTTTGAAACATTCTAGTTTGCATCATCGATCGCGTGGATGGGAATTTGCTTTAGTGCCCTTGATTCTGCTTTTATTTACGTTACAACAAATGCCAACTTCCTTTTTTACTATTTTTAGTCAGAATTCTTGGGAGGATTTATGGTGAGTAAATTACTAAAAAAATTCTGAAGTTTATTTTTGGTAACTTATTCCCCACTTTTAGAATAAGGCAAAATATTTATTTTTCATTTTACTTTTTTTTAATACTATTTTAACATTAGCAAATTGTTAGATATAAATTATATTCTTAGATATATACTTTTTCTGTTTTTTTCATATTTTTTTACTCAAATGATATTAATTTAGTTAAAAAAAATTAATTGCAAATATTGTTATAAAATTTTAAAATTATGAAATGTGGTTTTTGATATTTTTTGCAAATATTATTAAAAAATAAATAACGAGTCTACATATATAAATCCATGTTTGAGAACCATTATTTGAAAATCTTTTTTTTTTTTCTATATACTCATTTTTAATCACACATTCGCACAATAAAATTTTCTGTATGTATAATCAATTTTTTTTTCCTATTTTTGAATCATACGTTCTCCTAAAAATCATCATTCAAAATATTGTTTTTCTCAAATAATAATTGACAAAATGAAAATTCATTAAATGTGGATGTCACGATCAAGGAGGAACTGGTTCTTTGGGGTTGGCTTCATTTGTAGGAATACTAAGGGCCGAATGGTGGCGATAGGATCCTACTCTATGCCGTGAAAAACATCAAAGAATATACATTTTAAAATCAAGGGAAAAAAATTAAGGCCCGTTTGATTTTCATTATTTGTAGAATAAGAATGAAAAATATAGTCGTTATGAGTCCACACAAAAGATGAAAAGTCGAAAATTGTGACTGAATGTGATTGATAACGATCATATTTTTCATTTTTATGAATAATTAATAGGAAACAAATGGGGGCTAAGATAATAAATATAATCATGAGTTTCGAACTCTATTGATGGAAGAAAAAGCAACAGAGGTCCCATTTCCATGGCATTCTTGTAAGTAAATCATAATTTTAAGGGTTAAAGTCAAGTGGGGTATTTTAACTCGAAACCTCACCTAATTGCACATGTGATGCTTCGCCTTTTCAAGGCGCAGACCTCTTCTGCACGTCAGTTGGAAAGGTATTTTATGGGGCCGTAAAATTTTAATTATATATTTCATGAGATTCATAATTTTTTAATCACATTTCTTATCATTTTACGGTTTCACCTCAAGCAATGCTATTCATCATCAGCGTTAAGTATCAATTTAGGTGACAATTATATGACATTAATTGATAAATTCATTTAAATGCAAAATTATATGACTCGTTTAATTATATCTATAAAGTGCAGCCACCTAAACCACTACTTGATAGCATTATTCTTTCACCACCAGGCTCCAGTCACATGTTACATCACATGAAAAAGTTAACCACTTTATACTAGCCTTATTCGTCAATTTAAACCATGTTCCACAGGCAAAATGGTAGTTTTCCTCTTTAATTACGAGGCGGAATTAATATTTTATTCTTCTCTCGCTACTTGGAAAATATTTTGAATAATGATATCTAACACCATTAATATCAACATACAAATCAATACAAAATGAATCTAACTAAATTGAATGAAAATATATGGGATTCATCAGTTGGATATATCATATAAAGCCAACTAACATAACTCAAATATTTATGGTATTTAAAATTGTCGGATCCCCATAATAATCTGAGGATTAATCTATTTGTACAAAATAAATTACAAAAAATTTGACAAAATCGACAAGTGGCGCCCCCTATTGGAGGGACAGAGCATAGTCCATAATCTGATAAGGCTCTTCGGTATCATTTTTTTCTCAATATATGTGCTTGACAAAATAAATAATATAGAAATAAATTTTACTTATTTTTATGTACGGTCAATTATATTTAAGAAATTTGTGTTTTTTAACAAATAAATAAAATCCATGCTCTAACATTTGACAATAGGTGGAATTAGTGCACAACTTAAAGGCCCGGCTAACTTAGGATTGTCAAATTGGCTCATCGAGTCGGACGGCTCACTGCTCAGCCAGGTGCAGCTCCAAAAAAAAAAAAAAAAAAGGCTCGAGTCAACTCAGTGGACCAAAGCCAAAGCTCGGGCCAATCCCAAATTTCGGACAATGACTTCAAGCCTGGGCACGACCGGTCTGTGTGGCTGGCAAAAAATGGCCTGTGACATGGGCTAAACATGGCTCATTTAGTGCCTGCTTTTTGGAAGTAGCTGTTTGCAAAAAGCAAGCAGATGCGGTGATAGGACCAGTCTCTTTTCCAAAGAGACGATCTGTTATATACAGAACGTACTAAAAATTTTGAATCAGGTTTTAAATATTTTAGCTATAAATATGAAGGTAAAATCTTGGGTTTAATATCAATTTTCAACTTGCAGTATTATATTTTTCAAATCCAATCTCCAACTTCTTAGCTTTGATATCTAGTTTCTTTTACTATAATTTTTCAATTTTAAGTGTTCAAAATTTAATAGCTACAAATGGATTTTACTAGTGATGAAGTTAACCAATTTAAGATTAGTTCGAGTACTTTATCCAGTTACGATGCATATGAAAATATTCTAATTTACTTGGAATATATCCAGAAGTATTCGAAACTTAAAAGGCCAAAGAAAGAGTCCTCCGATTGTTGACAATATGACAAAAAAAAATGTTGGTGTTTAAGATGAAATGGATATTTAAAAAAATATTGAAATTATTGTGGTAAGGAACTTAGTTGGAAGTTCGGTTCAAACACATCTCATTTGAATAGGTACATACTACATAGCAAAGACTTGCAAAGCAAAACTAGCCGGTCTCGATCCAAAATAGACCAAACTTGTGTCTGGTAGTTCTAGTTTTATTCTTTCCATGATCGTATATTCGTAGGAAAGAGTTTGCAAAGGAATTGTTGCATACATGGTTGTAGTTGATATGCCTCTTTGCATGATAGACTCCATTCACTTTACTCGACTCGTATAAAACTATCTCCAACTCAGGTATACTCTCTATTGTAGAAATATCATTCATGAGACATTATAAAATTATATAAAAAGGGAAAACAAGCTGTTATTGAAGTTATAAAAAATTTGGATAGCATTATATCTTTTAACTCTAATTTATGGATCGATGGTAACAAAAAAGGTTATATTACTGCTATAACTCATTACATTGATAACCTTTCCATTATGTATAAAAAAGATTATTGTATTTGGATGAGTAGAATACCCTCATACTAGAAATAACATATGCATGGCTTTAAAAGAGATTATATAAGAATTTGGTATGCAAGAAGTATTTCTAAGTTTTACCTTTAACAATGCTAGTGTGACTAAGCTTATTATTAAAAAATTGTTAATGTTCTTAAACCTGTATTTGGAGGTTTATTTTTTCATCAATGTTGTGTATCATCATATTATCAATTTGATTATAAAAGATGGTTTAGAGCATATAAAAAGGACAATTAGATAAAATTAGATAAGCAATAAATTTTATTATTGTGTCACCATCAAGAAAACAAATATTTAATAGTAGAGATTATTTGTCAGTGATGTAACACATAGATAAAACTCTACGTACCTTATGTTACAGTCATGTGAAAAATATGATAAGATTGTTTCATTTATTATAATAGTAGGCATACTTACGAACCCAAACATAATTTGGTAGATTGAGAATGAACTATTGCATTTTCTATGAAGAGATTCTTAAAACTTTTATTTTATACCACAAACGCCTGCAGTGGCATTTATTATCCTACATCTTCACTTATTCTATAATATTTTTTCTCCATTGTATACAAATACTCAATAAATATAGGAGTTTGTCAATTTTTATCTTTGTTTGGTCCCCATTATTTTTACAGTACATTTTTCTCTCTTATTTTTAACAACACATTCTTCAATAAAATAATATTATACACAAATTTAACATTTTTTTCTTATTTTTTAACTACACATTCCCCATCAAAATATTATTTCAAAATATATTTTGGGCAAACAAAGTGGCTCAAACGGGCTCTTTGTTTATGTCGTCTTGCCTATGGAGTTAAAATTTCGTAAATATTGAGAAGAATTGTCCTTTTTTTATTTCTTTTAGCAGTGGTGATGAATCACCGAGTTAATTTAATTGGCACTAAAGTTACTGTAAAGGAGATTTCAAATTACTTGAATGTGAAATTATCACATGTAAATGTAGAATCTTCATTATGTGGAATATATAAATATTATGCTGAAAAATGAAGTTAGAGCAGTTATAGTTCCCAAAGTACCTTTTCTAGAAATACCGCAAGTGGTTAAGATGATTTATGGAATTTGCATATTTTTTTGAAAAAGTTTACATATTTTGCATTTTTTGCAACGTTCAATGCATATTATTAAAAGTCAGCTTTGACACGACAAGCAAATAACGTAGCTGAAAGTGGCATGTTTCGCTCATACTTAGCAACATTTATTGCCTGGTGTTAAAACCTTTTACAATGCTTATATTTGGCAACGTTCACATATTGTTGTTAAATTCTCCTATTTTGGAAATGTCACGTGTTGGTAAAAGTAGATTGTTTATTATTTTTTATACCCTTGTTGATTTTTTTTTTCTTTTTTTTTTTCGTAACGTTCTTTGCACATTGTGATTAATCCCAACATTCTATGAGTTTGTGTTTCTATTACAGATTTTCATTAGTTCTTTTGGTGATAAATTGAAACTAATTTAAAACTTACGACAATATTATCATAGGAAAAATTGTTATCATGATACCAAGAGTGAGAACTTCGTAATTTCATAAGCATATCTTTGGTTTTTGACAAGCAAGACAATGAATATCTCTTTTGATGATTTATAGATTTTATTGATATGTCTCTCTTGTCTACTGATATTATTTGAAATTGGGCATGATGGCTTAGCATCTAATATTATTCTGATTTCTTTCACATCTTGAAAAAAAAAAAAAAAAAAAAAAATACAATTATATGATGACCTAGTTTTTCGAAAAGTAAAGATGAACGAAAAGGAAGAAAATCCAAGAATCATTAGGAGATAAATTTATTAACATTTTATCAGCTTGATTTTCTTGCTCTGCTGAAATGGACATGTCTAGAAATATAGATCTTGAAAAAACAGGCATTGTGGGGATTCTTGAAAATAGGCTAATTTGTGACTTAGAATTAAAAAAAAAAAAAAAAAAAATCATTGTTCTAGTTTCGAGATTGCATTCTAGTAATCATTGTGATGATTTTTGCCTAGTTTTGTTTATTGGTTTTACACTACTTTATGTTATAATTGCTTTCTTTTTGGTTTGTAAGTATGTATCTTACTTTTTTGCAGAGACTGGTTGCAAATTTGAGCGCAGAAAATGGGGGAAAATCCTGTATAATTTTCTATTTATTTCTTTCATGGCATATAATATATTCTCAAGCAAAATTCCGTTTGATGCAGTGATGTCTCAAATCAAAGCCATGGCTGAGGATATTCAACCTCTACCGAAAGACGTTCATGATAGCAATTTGCTAAAGGAAGTTAAACATTTAACCAAAAACCTTTACTGCCATAAGTTTAGGCTAGGAATTAGATGCTACTAATTCTGTCAGGATCAGTGGGACGCAAAATAATTTAAAATGAAAATAAATGACAATAGCAAAAATAAGGGCAAGTACGACACAAGAATTTGCGTGGTTTGGCAATTGTGCTTAGGTTCAAACCCACACCAATTTTTAACTATATCAACAAAAGAAAAAGAGAAAACAAAAGTACACTCTCTACATTTTATTTGCCTACGCAGAGGCAATTTCTGAATTTTCTTTCATTTAACTCTTTGCACAATGCTACTCACTCTCTGTATTTCTCCTCTCTCAATTTCATTCTACATATTCCTTTTATAGAGAATTGCGAGGAGACATAATCTTTCTCCTAATTGACAATTTTGCTCCAATTGCGTGCATATCCATTTAGTAAATTTAATGTAATTCTCAATTGTGTCTAAAATTTGAGAAGAGCCCATGCATGATATTCTTTGCAGTAAATGAAAAGAAAAACTTTCCTGTCTAACTTTGAAATGTGCGAGCCAACTTTGAGAAAATGTGAAGTATAAATATTAGGCTCCACTATTTATGAATAGGGATCTACACGATTCAACAATCTCTCATTTGGAGACTAATGTAGCTTCACCTTGAAGTATCCTATATTCCTTGAGTGAACAGTTCCATTTTAGTGAAAATGGTGTGGATCAACTTTTTAGTCTTCATTCTTGAAGACCAACTGAAATGTAGCACAACTTTAGTTTTTCCGTAATTACTGTCTTGGTTAATATGTCTGCTGGGATTCTACTACTGTGGATCTTTTCCAATGTTAATTGATAAGTGCGTTTTACACACATATTTAGGTCACAAAACATGGACAATTGTTGATGTATATGTTGAAATATGGCTTAATTCGTTATACTTTGTGTTTGTAGGACTATATTGATCGATGGAACGAAAATTATGTGAAAACGAGCGAAAAAAGACCAAAACGAAAGAAAACAAAAGTTCAAGGACTAACGTGCAAATATTCAAAAGTTGTGTCAAACCAAACGATTAAGATTTGAGAGTACTAGGAGTCAATTGGTTGAAAGAAGATGTCAAAGTGATGAAATATCGTCAAAATATGATTACGCATCAATTTCTAATCGAAAAGTTATGCACCGATTTTTAGTCTCATATTGAGACCCATTTTTGACATATTAAAAGATCAAATTCGAAGATGATGTCTGAATCAAAGTTGTAGCTATTTGAGTTATCTTTTCTAATACACTTCGAATCACTTCAATCCGATATCGGTAGAGAAAGTTATGATCAAAATACTGAAAACTGTCGAGCGGAGAAAAAAGTTGTTCTAAGCGGTCGCTTAGAACAAATTTCAAGCGGTCGCTCAGAACCATTCAGGGAACCTAGGAGGTGAATTTCACAAACCAAGCGGTAGCTTGGTACAAATCTGACGCGAATTTTCTAGTTTCCTTATTTGAATCAACTACCTATGAAAACACGTCTAGAACTCTTTTATAACCCTAAGGACGACCAGAAACAGGGGTGACGCATTATTCTACTACTTGGGACATATTGAAGAGCAAGAAAGAGGCGAAGAACGAGGAGATTACTTCAAGATTCAAGATTTCGCTTCAAGATTTGATAGGGTGATGTCTTCTCTTATTTGTTTTCTTTCTTTTCTTAGTTTTTTTAGTTTTATCATGTTAGGCTAGATTTTATAGTGCTAGGTGAACGATGAACCATGTAATGTGATATTTTAATTCCTAGTTTTATATATTTGACGTTAAAACGCGTTTTTGAATTTATTGAATAGTTTATATACATTGAATTTTATCCATAATTAGTGTGCACGTGATTATGTGATTGTGGTGGTTTATTTTATCCATTCGAAAGAGAAAAAAATATATTAGATAAGGTATAAATCATCGTAGGGTTCGATAGGGAATAGAGATATACCGCTATGCTTTACGTGAATCTCTAAGTATTCATAAATATTCATGCATTTTTGTATATTTGCTCCCATCATAGAGATATAGTCGGTGTCGTATATGACAATAGGTTCAAACTTAATCGAAAGAGAGTTTTGAATAAGATAGGAATATTGATTCGTTATAATTCAAACGTGTTGTCAAATTGTAGAATTAGGGTTGAAATAGATCGTTATATGGGAATTCGCGAACCTAGTACACCTTTTATGTGATTATTATCTCAACTTTGCATTTAATTATATCATCGCACGTAGTTAAATTTGCATCCATTTAGTTAATTCATTCATTTTTGCATAAGTAGCTTACTTAGTTTAGTTGCAATTTAGTTACAAACACTCAAACAACATCTTTAGTATCGGTTAAGGTCGAATTAAGTATTGTCAAACTATTAAATCTTTGTGGGAACGATACTTGGATTTAAAAATCCACTTTATTACTTGAAACGAACCGTATACTTGCGGTACTATAAGTCGAACACATTTTCGCTTGTTAAGTTTTTGGCGTCGTTGCCGGGGATTTAATTTAGTTTGGTTTTATTTACTTAGACACTAATTCGAACTTTCTAGTTTATTTTTCTTATTCATCTGAGTGCTACTATTGTTCTTCTTTCGGGTCTTATATGCGAAGATCGGTTGACAGTGATTTGATTCCAACTGATCTGGAAATCGAGAGAACATTCCATCGTAGACTAAGAGAAGCAGTAGTAACCCAACAAAAAGACCAAAAAGAGCAAGTATCAATAAAAAATCAACAACTCAATCCGGCACCTCTGGCAAATGCAGAGACAGGAGATGAAGGGAATAGGCTACTGGGAGATTTCATGGCGCCATTTGTCGTTCAAAGCCAATCTAGCATTATCTATCCACCATTTGGGCAGCCAAACTTCCAGTTGAAAACGAATGTCATCCAACTCTTCCAGAATAGACATCAATTTCACGGGATGGCTACTGAAAATCCACAAACACACATATCGCGATTCTTGGATATGTGTCAACACTTCAGATACCAAGGAATTTCAGATGATGCTATCAGACTGAGGTTGTTTCCACACACCTTACAGGATAAAGCTCTGGAGTGGCTGGACTCACTTCCTATTACAAGCATAACTGATTGGGAAGAACTAGCTTACATGTTTTGCACTAAGTTCTTCTTACTAGCCAAGGTAGCACAATTGAGACATGCTATATCAGTATTTACACAAAATGACTTTGATCTTTCGATGAGGTCTGGAACATGTTTAAAAATATGCTACGAAAGTGTCCTCAGCATGTGTTAGATAAGACAACCCAGATTCGATTCTTCTATACAAGACTACTTCCATCTTTCAGAAGTATGGTAGACTCTTCGTCCAATGACTCATTAACCACAAGAACTATCGACGGAGCATGGAGTTGTTTAAAAGGATAGCAGATACTTCAACAATGTAGTCATCGGAGCGGGTAATTCAGAAGAAATCAGCGGGTCTCTATGAAGTTGACACCTATTCAGCCTTGTCTGCTAAAATTGATTCCTTGTTTCACAAGGTAGAAAGCATATCTCATTCAACAAACGCAGCACAAGCAAGAAAATCGAATTGTGAAGAGTGTGGGGCAGAACACAGCACGAAGGAATGTCCAATTCTTTCACATGGGGTAGATCAAGCAGATTATGCACAATGGGGTCAACGCCAATAGAACAATCCTAACTCTGACACCTACAATTCCGAGTGGAGAAATCATCAAAATTTCTCTTGGAGATGAGAGCAAAACAATGATTGGAGAGGAGAGCAAAACAATGATTGGAGAGGAGATCAAAACAAGTTCCAAAATAAACCTCAAGGGCAGTTTCAACAGGAGAAAAATAGTCAGTTGATGAAATGTTTGCAAAATTTATGAAGAAGACTGATAAGTATATGGAGAAGACAGAAACAGCTCTCTAAAATCAAGGTGCAGCAATCAAGAACCTTGAAACTCAGATGGGACAGATAGCACTTGCAGTAAATGGACGAGCACCGGGTACCTTGCCAAGCAACACTGAGGTGAATCCCAGGGAACAATGTCAAGTTATTACTACGAGAAGTGGGGTTCAATTACCAGAAATCAATGTGAAAAGATTGGATGCAGACAAAGAAACACTACCGCTTTCAGAAAAGGAAAAAGTGAAACAGACAAAAGAAACATCTGCAAAGGAAGACTCTGATACATCACAGAATAAAGCACATGCTCCTGTCAATCCATACGAGCCTCCAATTCCATTCCCTCAGAGGTTGAAACAAATTAAATGGGAGCACCAATACAAGAATTCCTCGAAATCTTCACGAAACTCCATATAAATATTCCATTTGCAGAAGCACTGTTCAAAACGCCTAGCTACACCAAATTTCTGAAAGACATTCTCTCCAAGAAAAGAAAGTTAGAGAAACATAAGACAGTGATGCTAACAGAGGAGTGCAGTGCCATAATTCAGAAAAAGCTTCCACCAAAACTGAAAGATCCAGGGAGTTTTACTATACCTTGCACTATTGGTGAATGCTACTTTGATGAAGCTCTATGTGATCTTAGTGTAAGTATTAATCTAATGCCCCTTTTTGTTTTCAGGAAACTCAGTTTGGGCAATGCCAAAGCAACCACAGTGACACTACAATTAGCTGATCGATCATTGGCACATCCGAGGGGGATAATTGAAGACGTACTAATCAAGGTGGGCAAATTCATCTTTCCGACCGATTTCCTCATTCTAGATATGGAAGAAGACAAAAATGTTCCACTTATCTTGGGCAGACCATTTCTAGCTACCAGTATAGCTCTGATAGATGTTCAAAAATGACAGTTAAATCTGAGACTTGGCGAGAAACAAATCACTTTCAATGTCTTCAAGGATATGAACTTTCATATTGAGCAAGATAAATGCCTCCAAATTGATGTAGTGGAAAATGTGGTGAAGGACACAATTGTATTTCAAAACCATTCAGACACTTCTAAGGATCGCAAGGTGCATTCTCAACCAGAACAAATGCATAAGAAGCAAGACACCTACATTGTTGAGTTCAAGGGAGATAACAAGGAAAAATCAGATGACGTGGATAAAGGTAAGGTTAAAGTCTGGAGAAAAGCTGCAGAAAGAAAACAATTGTCATTGAAGAGCTAATCAGGACCTCCAAGGCTATATTCAACGTCCCTTAACAGAATAACACGGTACAGTCCAGTTATAGACTATAAACTAGAGCTGGTTGGGAGGCAACCCAACATTTCTACCCTTTTATTTATTTCGCTTTATGGATTAGTTTAGAAATTTTTCATAATTTTATGCATTTTTGGTAGTTAAGGTCAATGTTCACCTATTTAGTGCATTCTTTCATGGCATACATGCACCACATATGGTTAGAAATGTATTTGGACAACTTGCATGAATTGAGTTGAGTTTCGGTTGATACATCGCATGTTTCATTACTCTCACTGCACGTGCACACCAACATCATTTACTTACATATTGAAGCAAGTTTGGGGGATTTATGCATTGCTTATCATATTTCATGCATTTCACTCGATCCATTTCCATAATGCAGGCCAACTTTCGTCCTTTGTAGAATTGCACCATAAAAAATTTCTAAGGGAAAATGTTGTCTCCACCACTTGGAGATAGTATATCGAGACTCAGTTTCTTCCACCATCTTCATCACCGCCTCCATTCTGATCAGGAGAGTTTTCATACCCCCATGTTTTATTTTGTTTGAGCTTTGTCATTCAAATTCTGTATTTAACTCTAACACTTTACACATTGAGGACAATGCTTAGTTCAAGTTTGGTAGAATTTGCATCCATTTAGTTAATTCATTCACTTTTGCATAAGTAGCTTACTTAGTTTAGTTACAATTTAGTTACAAACACTCAAACAACATCTTTAGTTTCGGTTAAGGTCGAATTAAGTACTGTCAAACTATTAAATCTCTGTGGGAACGATACTTGGACTTAATAATCCACTTTATTACTTGAAACGAACCGTATACTAGTTGTACTATAAGTCGAACACATTTTCGCGTGTCATTAATGCTCCATCATCTTAGAGTGATCTGATGGAGTGATAGCAAAGTCCAATGTGATTGGTTCTTGAATGAAATGTTGAATTCTTAGCCAGATGTATGACACTTTAACTATCACTGTGCAGAACATTTTTCACATGCTTGAACCTAATTCTGTTAACAAACATTGTAACCAAATCATCTCTTTGCTAGCTTTGGTTGCTGCCACGTACTCTGCTTCTATAGTGGATAAAGCAACAATTTTTTATTTTTGTGAAACCCAAATCACTACAGTAGTACTAACTATGAATACATATCAGGTGGTTCTTTTTTCGTGATCAACCTCGCCAATAAAATCTACATCTACAAAACCTTGTAGTGTCCCTGTAGATATTTTTATATCTATTTCACTGTTTCCCAATTCCGTTTTCCTGGATTGGTCATGAATCTACTCACAACTCTCACTGCATGAGCAATATCTGGTCTTGTACAGACCATGACATACATCAAACTTCCAATAACTGAGGCATATGGAATATTAGCCATGAACTTTCTTTCTTCTTCCGACTTTGAATACTAGTCTTTAGATTGACATATTAGCCAATGGAATGCTAAGTGCCTTTGCATTATTCATGTTGAACCTCTGCAAATCTTGACCAATGTACTTGGCCTAGAATAGCTATAAAATATCCTTTTGTTTGTCCCTACAAAGTCTCATCCCAAGAATTTGTTTAGTTGGACCCAAGTCCTTTATTTCGAATTTTGCTGACAATTGCTTCTTTAATTTCTGGATTTCGTTTGTCTGGTCCTGCCACTAACATGTCAACAAAAAGTAGCAAAATAATGTAACTAGACTCGAACATTATAAAGTAGTAACAATGATCAATATTGCACTTGTAATAACCATTTTTTTTACATGAATTTGTCAAATTTCTTGTACTACTATCTCAAAACTTATTTCAAGCCGTACAAGCTTTTCTTCAATTTGCAAAGTTTCTTTTTTCCTTTGATTGAGAAACCCTCTAGTTGCTACATATATATCTCCTTTTCTAAGTCACCATGGAGAAAGATAGTATTCAAATCTAACTATTGTAAGTGCAACCCCTCTGCTGCAACAATACTTAAGACTGATCGAATTATTGTCAACTTTTCTACTAGCGAATAAATTTCTGTGAAGCCAATTTTCTGTTGAAAACATTTGACCACCAATCTTGCTTTGTATCTCTTTGAATCGTAATGTTCCTCTTTGACCCAGTAGACCCATTTATTTTGTAGAGCATTCTTTCCTGCAAATAATTCAACCAACTCCTACGTTTGATAAGAGATAAGAGACTTTATCTCATCTTTCATTGTAAGATCCCACTTAATCACATCATTTACCTGGCATGCCTCATTATAGCATTCAGATTCATCGACATCAGTAAGTAAAAAATAATTCAAGTACTTTTTGTTTAGAATGTGTGGTCGAAAAGACCTCATGAGAATAGGAATAAGAATTGGAGACTTTGGTATATCAATCTCCGCGACAGCTTCCTCTGGCTGAGGACTCTCATGTTTGTTTGTGACATACTACTACTTATAGTATCGTCCAACTCACCAAATGTTGGATTATCATGTATGCCACTTGACTGTATTGTGTCTCTATCCTTGTACATCACCATTTTATTGAATATGACATCCCAACCTCTGATGAACTTTTTGTTCTTATCGTCCCAAAAAGTACCCGAACTTATCTTCACCATATCCAATGAAGGTACACTCTAGTGATTTGGGATCAAACTTACCCCTAACTTAATCACTAACATGTACATATACGACACAACCAAAAGCTTTCAAATGAGAAAGTTTTATTTCTTTTTTCGCTTCATACTTCCTCCAGTGTATTGTACTCCCAAGGTACTAATGGCCTGTGATTGATTAAGTACGTTGCTGTATTGATAGCTTTAGACCAAAATTGTTTAGGAAAACCTGCATGTAACTGCATGCTTATGGCTCTCTCTGTCAACATCTGATTCATACGTTCTGCCACTTCATTTTGTTGCGATGTTCCTGGCAACGTCCTCTCCAATTTGATACCATTATGGTAACAATTTTTTTTTTTTGTTTGAAATCAACATGTTCGTACTCTTCACCATTGTCTGATCTCAATTTCTTTACTCGCAATCATGTTTCATTCTCTATCATGGCTTTCCACTTCTTAAACATTGTTCGGTAAAAGTGCATGTCGTAAGTGTATAGGTCGCGTTCAAGTAATAAAGTAGACTTTTTAAGTCCGAATTGTCGATCTCTTGATAAATGTATACTTTCGATTATACAACTTTAATTAATTTAATTTTAACAATAAAAAGGAACACACAATAAAGATTTGGTTATAGAAAATAACTAAAAATATACAAAATATAAAAATCTTGGGAATTTCGGAGGAAAACGTGGTTATGATTCATGATTTCACTTAAATGTCGCCTAATTAATTTCTCTAAAAGTCAATTAATAAATTACTTATTTACGATATTAGATCTGATCGTCCAATTTTGTTTAATTATCTAGGAGACAAAATCTCTCCTTTTTGACAATTTTGTCTCAAATTTGGAGCCCATGCATGATATTCTTTGCAATAAATGCAAAGAAAACTTTCCTGCCAAACTTTGAAATGTGTGAGCCAACTTTGAGAAAATATAAAACCTAAATATTAGGCTTCACTATTCATGAATCATGGCATATACTATTCAACAGTTTATGATAATGGCTTCTAAGGAGTTGAGGTAAAATGTTGCAAAAAGTTAAAAATCGATCATCAGTGATTGTTACAAAAAAAAAAAAAAAAAGATAATACAACAAATAGAGGAGGTTGCAAAAACGAAATGACAACGTGCATTTGATTTGCAACAACATCGAGTTGCAAAAGACCATTTTTGTGGTAATTCGAGAAATACTTTTGACTCTAAGATGCCACAATCATCTACGTGAATCAAACTAAATGGGATTGGATTTCTTTTATTGCTCAAGGAAATGATAATGATGGTGTTTTGCAAACTCGTGAACATCGCAATAGATATTTTGAACATCAATAATGTCTAAATTTTTGGAAACATTCTGTTTAACAAAGAAAAAAGTGAATGACCAAGACTAAAATGATGTAAAAATACTTTTTTGTTTCTCCTGGGCAGATGGGAAAAATAATTCGAACCAGCTATGCCACTCTTAGCCTCTAAAAAGTACAACCTGTCTTACTCTCCAGCATGCCCAATCATCTCTCCTGTACGAAGATCCTGAAAAACACATCGAGATGGTAGGAATTTTACTGAACAATTCATTTGTTTCATAATCTAAGAAGTAGATAACAAAATCAAAGAAATTTTTTTGGACATGCAAGACATTTTCAAGAATGAACGCGTCTTCGACCTACTACAGTGACAAAAATTCCTTCAGTATTTTAATTTTCTGATTTCTAGATTATGGAGTAAAAGTCTAAAAACAAGTGGAATAGTTGGTCATGTGGTCCGATGCTCCTGAATCTATGATCCGAGGATTTGAAAATCATTTGTTGGAAAGTACAGATCATGGGTCGCACATGTGAGGTGACTCAACCCGCAAAATCTCAAAAGTTACTAAAATGAATTAGAGGGAGTGGTTTGAATAGAATTCAAACTCATAACTTCCCTCAACTCTCATCCACAACCATAATATTGAAATAACTCTCGTCACTTGGAATTGCATGATGAGAGAGAAAAGATGACAATAAAATATGATGAAATTCGTATGTGAAAATACACAAAAATTGAATAGGCCCGAAAATCATTATTTTGGCATGAAAACTCACAAAATAAGGCACTTATTTTGGAGCTTTGGAAGCAATGTAATCCAACCATTCAAAAGATCTTTGAATTCATCATTTCAAGTAAGGATTCTTGACCCGTAATTTATGTTCAAGTATACCGCGAATTTATACATTGGTATCAGAGTCGTAAGGTTGAATTCCTTGGTGCAATATATGCTTAAATATGTCATTACAATTGAGTTACGAATCTTGTATGTAAAGTTTTCAAACCTTATATAGTTTTTACAGCATTTTTTTGATAATTTAGCTTTTTTGTATATTGATAATTATGTAGTAAGATTAGTATGGATAGGAAGGTATTTCAATGATCTTTCTAACCATATAAAGAACTTAAATTTTGAACTTAAAATGAAGAAGTTGTGAGGTTTTGAAGTTTGGATGAAAATCTGAATTTTTGCATGAAAATTGATAAAATCCCACACTTCATCACATGATAACTTTTTTTATGTTTCATGCTTTCCATTTGCATAGCTGGAAAGATCTTTTCCAATGATATAAAAATCATTAATTGTGACATTAAAATGAAGAAGTTATGTTCTCCCGAAGTTTGAACAAAAATCTAATTTTTAGCATGAAAATTGATAAAATTCGAAACTTCATCACATGATAACTTCTTCTACACTATGTTTCATGCTTCTATTTGATATGTTTGGATAGATCTTTTCAAGAGCTTTCCAACGATATAAATTTTATTAATTTTGGCTTTGAAATGAAAAAGTTTGGTAGAAAATCTGAAATTTTTGCAAGATTTTTTGCCATTCTACTCTTGGACAGAGCTGTTGATGTCCCAAATGCGATCTTAAAATTTTACCATAGAGATGAAGTTAGAGAGTTTAGATTAGTCATGATGATCAATCGAATATATATATATATATATATATATATATATATATATATATATTTGAGGACGGCGTAACGGCATTTATGTGCCTCCATTTTTTATTCCTTTAAGAAAAATAATTGCATATTGATCCCGCATATGCCCTCACGTGAGGGACCCGATTTCAATTCTGAAATTGTAGATTAGTTCTTGAATTATTTTTTATTTTTCAGTATAATTAAATTAATTTTCGGATGGCTAAAAAAATTTTTTTTTTTTTGTATTTAATACTTAAAATAAATTTGTAAAAAACATTAAAACTATTTTTTTAACTTGATTAAATTCTGAAAAATTTCATAAATTCAAGAATATTTATTAAGTGATATTTGGCTAGTGGGAGTTATTTTTTGAAGTGTTCTCATTTTTTTTGAAAATAAAAGTACTCCTAAAGTATTTAAACTAGGACGTTTTATATACATTCATGAGTTGTGTGGATCTTTGATCAGATTATGTGATTCATTATAACTTGTTTTCAAATTTTTTGTTTGATCAGATATGGCTGAATTTATGTACACTTATAGTACCATTAGAGGGAAGGCTAAAAAAGCAAAAGTTATAGAACTTGTTGAAAAGTTACGTGCTTATTTAAATTAATAAATGAATCTAGAACATAACCTAATGGAACACGTGAATATTTTTTGGGCAATTTTTTTGTTGATAAGGAGAATATGAGAATTCTAATGTCACTTTTCATTTGTTGGGATTGTGTTGCAATAGATATTAAAGTGATGTAGAAAATCTGTATAATAAAACTTAAATGATGTGAGTTTTATTCGTCGATTATAATTGAAATTATTTTCTAGAAGAATCAGATATCATGATATATGTCATAATTGGATAAATGTACATGCTTATACCTTTATTGCACATAATGAAATTACCTTATTGAATTGCATGATATCTATTAATTCATTAAATGTTATGAATGTTAAGATCGGTAGAATTAGTGAGATTCTTACATAAACCTATTGATTGTCAGTCAAGTGATAGTTCAGTGATTAGATGATTTAGAGAAAATCTCATCCAAAACTATTTGATTTACCAATGGACTGGGTGTTCTTAAACTGGAAGAATTAATATAATTCTCGCTTAGAACTCATGAAGTTTTATGTTATGAAATTAAGTCTATAATAGTGAAACAATAGGATTGCGGACGATGATTGGAAACATAGTGAACTTTCGATTATGTATTTAACATTGAATTATCGTATATGTTAATTTGCCTTAATGCAAAGTGGTATATGTGCATAAATGGACATTGATTGAGAATAAAATGTCTATAAAATCTGATAGATCATAGCATCAAAATCTATAGTTGTTAACCTAAATAAAGGTGATAAGTTAAATTTGATAACATTTGGCATGATAAGATTTCATGTACTAGAAGAACGTGATGCTTTAGAGCATCAACCACGCAATAGTAGACCTAATGTGGGTCATGCTACTCTAGAGAATAAAGATCAAAATCTCGTCAAGTGCAAGAAAAGATATGTTCTAGTATTTGAGCATTTGAATTGTTAAGTTCTGTTATAGATGATCTTTTTCTTGAATGTGACTTAATTGAGATGGTTAACATTTTTGTTGGTCACATATTTTTAGATGAATAGTAAGTTCGAAATATTCTTTTCTCAATATATGGAAACTTTGAAAGTCATTGTGACTTACAAATTGAAGTGTCAATTTTCTCTATTGATATTATTCACTATGTGAGTTGAAAGACCTGCAACTTGATGTTTAAGTCTGGAGCACATACTTGTGTGGAAATATTCTAGTTTGTATAAGACTTTGAATCTTGAGTTTTAAATTAGATAAAAATAAATGAGGGATAGATGATGAGAGTGAAAAATGGACCAAGAAGAACATATTAGATAGAAGTACATGAAAGTGATTTTGGTAGAGGACTAATATTAAAAAAGTTCAAGTGTTTCAATCATACGATTTGAATCTCTCAACTCAAAAATAGTGATGTTAAATGATATAGCATTTGAATATGTTCTTCTTAGTGTTGTTTATGTGTCAATACTATATATATATTGGATCTTATCTTGTGTGGATAATGGATTCAAAAGTTAGAAACCCACTTTATTTGAAATCCAGAATTGTCTGTAATCTATTGTCGAGTCTTTGACTTAATACAAAATAGATATTAAATAATGAAAATGGAGTGAAGGTTTATATGACTGATACTAATACTTAGTGCTGCAAGTGGAGAAACTAACCTCCTATTTGATATTAAGATAGTATCAAAGACTCCACTAAATTTGATCTCAGTTGTTCTTCTAAGAGTAATCTCTTACTTGAACTTACACGTGGTAATTCTGTTTGTACTCACAGTAGTGATATTTATTATGGATGATTTGAGGTTTTGAGTTGAGAAAATCATTCAAGGGTGTAAGAGTCAAACTTCTATAGAGTAAGTCTATCTGAATTCCATTACGAGAGATGGAGATGGAACCTCATTTTTTGTTACATTTATACATGGATTCAAGCATTTTAGTTATGCCTTGACTTTCTTAAGTTGGAGATATCGTATTGATTTAGATTTTTCTAAAGTAAACTGGAAAATCAGATTATGGAGGTGAAGAATTTGAGAACTATTTGAGAGCTTGAATCTCTATCACAAGAGTTCAGTTATCTAGGTAATAAAAAAAAATTCTTATTGGATTGACTATTCCTTAATCACCAATTATTATATGGTCTATTGGATAGAAAGAATAAAATATTGTTGAATGTAATGAAGTTTGAGATAATACAGTTTAATTTACGTGTTTGGGTAAGTGCAACTTATCACGTAATGAAGTTTTCTCTATGTTATACATTCAGAATATATAAGCATTGGACACGTAGATAACCAAATATGGATTATCTTAGACTCATAATCGCCTATATAAGCTCTTAATAATGAGTTTGGGAACACGATTCTACTAAGAACGAGATGTATCTCTGAGATATACACAACAGTCCAAAAAGGTACTTAAATGAGATTTTGGATCGATATTGGGTCGTAAGATGTGACATTTGATATTTTTCCCTAGTAAGAGAGAAAATTTTGGGGAACGTTATTGAAATTGATTATGTGTATTGATGAATTAGTTTTAAATACATAAGAATTTATTTAAATTTCATATTCAAGTGGGAGTAATATGTTTCCATGTGGGAACTTAGAGCTACTTAATTTCAGTGATTCATGGTTCAGAAAAACAGTGGAGAAATTTGATGAACGTGATGAAAGTATACATGTAGTACAGAATTTTAATCTAATTTGAGATGTGGTGGAAGTTCTAATTGGACATTAAGTTTATTGAAAATATTCAAGTTCTGAAAACTAAGTGAAGACTAATGAGTTTATGATTGATAAAGCTCATCTTTTTGAAAAAAATAGTTATACTCAATATAAGTGTATTTAGTTAGATAAACATTTTTCTTAGCAGTGATATTCACTTTTATACATTGATGCAAAAAATGATAGTGTGTTTAAGTTTAGATTACACCAAATAAACTTAGAGACTATATTTTCATTCCTAATTGAGAATTGATTGAAGAGATCTACATGAATCGGTTTTTATGTTGCATGTTGAAGGCTTCTATAGCATTGTGGTAACTTTATAGTAACATTTGTAGTCTAATGTAGTCATCTTGATAGTGATAATTTTAACATGGTTTAAATCTCTTACAAAATTTCATTATGTGGATGAAAATCATTATTTTTATGTAAAGGTCTGATCGTAGGTTGTGATTCTAATTTTGATGTTGATGACATTATATTGGCTAAGCATGAGAATGAGTGTATTGAAACCATTTTAAAATTGTTGTCCTTTATCCTTGAGACAAAGGACACGTGTTTAGCAAATTGTATGTTTTGTAATAAAAAGAATATTCAAGTCTTTTTTCTCTGTCGCAAGAGTTATATACTATAAAGACTCTAAAATATTTTTTTAACTGTGGAATTGCTACCATGTTGATATTCCTATATCGAAAAGCGACCATATGAGTTTTCATAAATGTTCAAAGACTCCATAAGTGCACAAAGAAATATCTAGAGAACTATATATAGTACGATTAGGAGTTAGAAGTATACTATGACGTATACTTGTCCTAACATTTGTCATGCCATAGATTTAGTCAGTATATATCGATGATATCCTTCGAAAGGGTATTATGATACCTGAAAGGATGTTGCTGTTAGTTATTCTATTTGTTGTTGAAGGAATAACTTGAGATTGGAATATATATGCAAATGTCGACTAAGGATGAGAATTAGTTGAGCACAAAAAGTTATTAAATTTGTGCAATCTTGCTATATAGAGTAGCAAGAAGCATATCTTGTAGTGTATATCTAAACAGTTGAAGAAATTATTTGTTATAGATGTATTGTGTATCTAATGATACTAATTGAGAATATGATATCCATGATATTTATATAGTTATCTCATGTGTTGAAGATCTCAATTATCTGGATGGAACCAAACACCCGATGGTATTTCTGTACATGACATTAACAAAGAAAGTGTATTTACAATATATCTACGTAAATGATGATTTGTAATCATCATACTCTGAAAATGTCTAGAAATATACTTGTTGGTAATGTCGAATTTTTGGAATTGCGTAGAATATGATACTTAGTATATCTGAAATCTTTTGATTGAGTTTTTGTATGCCTATAGACGAAGAATGCTGAGTTCATGTGTAATCTATTGTTGAAATTATGAGATAATGATTTGCATGCACATATAAAGTATGTCGAACAGGTTGGAATTGACTCACTCACACGAGCAATCGCCTCAGACATTTTGGAGTGTAGTGAGATAAGATACAGTGATCATGTTATGTACACGATCTAATCACCTTGATGAGATTACAACGAGTAATCGAAAATGATTATGCTATCCATTAAACCAATTTAGTAGCCAGATCGAGTTTTCGATCTGAGATTGCCTAGAGGAATGAACATAAGTAGAACTTAAGTTAGGTATCGAGAAATACCTAAACTATGATTTGGACGTTATTATTTGTTTATAAAGAATATGACATATGCTCAAAAAATGGAGAATATATCGTAGATAATGTTTCATACCACATTTGCTTTTGAGACCAATATTGGGTAAATGAGTGAATGGATTACTGCTTCCTCATTGTATGAGACCTTGAGGTTTATATAACATCATATATACATTTATGACTTTTGACTATTTCTTTAGATTTTATTGAAGTATTTCTACTTTAGCATGTTATCAATAACTATGATTGATTGAGTTTGATAGGACATGTTTAGGAAAGTAGCTGATTTAAAGTTGAAAGATTCAAGTAGGAAAGGAAAATTATTTTACCAACATTTATATTTGTCTTCACCGGCAGAACAATTGTGTTTAACCATTTAAAGTATAAAACAAAATTGTGAATACAATGATACGTTGTGGATTTCAAGTATGTTCTATAAATACTTGAGGGATCAGAAATACTTGAAATAATGTTGAAAATTGAGTTTGGGCTATAGCGAAAAGTATTCCTCTAATAGAGCTACTATATGTCCCTAACAGGTTTATACTACCGTGAGCTCTAATATGTACTCGCTAATTGCACGATCTATTTGTCATATAAATCTTTGTGAGATAGATCTTGAGAAGGATCTAACGTGTGATATTCGTTGTCACTTGTGGTTCGGGTCAAACTTATCATGTGCGTGCGAGTGAGAGATGTTGAAAAATATGGGTCACAAGTCTCCTATGTGGGGTGACCCAACTGGAAAGATTTCAAAAGTTATTAAAGTGAATTGGAGGGGATTATTCAAACTCATAACTTTCCTCAACTCCCGTCCACTTCTATCATCTTGAAATAACTTCTGTCACTAGGTATTGCATGATGAGAGAGAAAAGATGGCAATAAAATATGGTAAAATTCATATGTGAAAATATGCCAAAATTGAAAAGGCCCAACGATCACTATTTTGATATGAAAACTCACAAAATAAGGCATTAAGATTGTGGATAATAATTTCCTTCCATTGCGATCGAGATTGTGACCATTGGAGTGCGTGAAAATTATAGATTTGGAGTTTTAGAAAGCAGTGTGGTTCAACCATTCAAAAGATCTTAAAATTCATCATTTCAAGTAAAAAAATTTGACCTATAATTATGTTCAAGTATGCTGCTAATTCCTACACTGTTCATTTAAGGCACTTAAAGCAAGAGAATATTTCCTTGCTTGGGCAAAACTCCCAGCCCCTTGTGATTTCTACAATGTGATAAAAATTGCTTCAAATTTCGTATATTATCTTTGTTCAAGTTCCCCTCTTCATTTGTATCCACAATGGCTAGACTAGCCTGAATTTTGTAACATGTTGGGCCCCATTTCCTGAACCTGAGTTTTGGGTGTTGGCTGGAAAAGCCATGCTGGATGTCGCTTTTGACATTTCTGCCATGCAATTCCCCTGATCCAGAAAGAGTTGTTCCCATTGTCCATGGGAAAATTGTACCGGGGGTGTACATGTACTGCACTGGCAATTCCCCTATGGTTGCATTTTTTTTTTGTCTGCCAACTTCCAATGAGGAAATAACACGTCCCTCCCTGTAAAAACCTTGTACAGCTTTCCCCCGTACACCAAGTATAACTTTGAAATAAATTTCTCACACACAAACTGCATTTCCGGCAAACAAGTCAAGAATGAAGAGGACAATGCAAATGCGAAAGACTTGAACGTGGTGCGCATAGACGGACCCACATGGGGTCGTGTGGGGTCAAATGACCTCACAAAATTTTTTAAAATCTGTAAATTATCCAAAAAATGTCCATTGATAAGCCTTTTTTTTTAAATCTGAAAATTAACCAAAATCTTGTCAATTGCCAATTTTTCAAACTCAATTGCAGAAGCCTATTTATTGCTCTTTCACTTGTTCAACTCCAAGTGATGAAGTCCATTTTCTCTCCACTCCTTCACGTGGCCTTTCATATGGATTTGAACTTTTTCCTAAACCCCATAGAGAGAAGAATCGGTGCGGTGGTCTATGGAGAGTTTGAGGCTAGCGTTCATAAATTTTCTTTTCTTGTGATAATTTTGTGATTTTTTTCCATCTAAGTAACAAATTAAAAGACTACTTGTTTAATTTTACATGATTTTATTCTAAAATTCATTTAAATTTGAGATTTGAGAAATATTTCCGATAACAATCCTCATTGCTTGTTATCTCATTTGAGACTGAAAGTTTGAGTGCTTGACACAGATCAATGATTCAACCTAATGTTCATAGTTATTCAAAATCAGTATTCTAATAGGCGCGAAGCGTGACTAAAGCGCTTAGCCTTGAGTCTAAGCAGGAATTAAGCGGTCAACGAAAATGTTGACCGCTTAATGCGTGTCTAGGCGCACCTAGGCGAGCATTAAGCGGTCAATATTCTCGTTGACCGTTTAATTTTTATTTATTTTTTTTGTAGATGAAGAAGAATATATTGAATTAGAGTCCGATAAAGAGTTAGATAAAATTTAAGCTACAAGTTATCTATGTTATGTAATTATGATTTTGAAACTTTTTTTTTTTTTGTAGGAATTATTAAGTACATACAATATTTTATAATTTTAGATATTTGGTATATATTATATGAATTATTGAATTTTTTTTACAATGATTAAAATTTTAAAATCAAAAAACGCTTTTTTACGCCTAAACTTCGCTTGTAATGCTTGAAGTTTGGCCTCAACGTCTAGCCACGCTTTACGCTGTTTAGAACACTGTTCAAAATTATGACATCAGGTTCTCAGGCAATCTAGATTTTTTATTGTTTTCTTCTATTGCGTAGTTTAATCGGATTAGAGATCAATGGTTAAGTGATAGTTTGGTTGAATATATCATGAATGATGTATTCAACAATATTAATAATGATGTGATTATACAACGTTTAAAGAGTATAAAAACATGTAGGTCACAATTATGGTAGTGTACTGAATTATCTTCATTAATGATATGTTGTTTGAAAAAAAAAATCTATTTCAATTTTTGACCCCACAATGCCCAATTTCTGGCTCCGTCCCTGGACTGGTGCGGAATTGAAACCACCAGCTGCAATGAAGGCTTCGGTGTCAAGACGGTGCAAATTTTGCCGAAACTCGACAATAGCCCATTTTGTACATACCATGGAGTGAAAAACATAGGGCTTGTATTTTTAGCTAACCAATGCCCATCACTCTTGCTTGATTTAACTGTAAAGATTTCTTCACAGCTGTGAGCTGCTTCACAGTTTACTTCATTTTTATCTAATCTCACTAGCGAAATGCTAAATAGATAAATGCCACTTCCTTTTATAAGCTATGAGAATACAAGATCAAATTAGTTTTCATTTTTGTTTATACGTTGAATAGGACAGTATAAGGAAAAAAGAAGTTGAAATATAGGGGACTATGAAATATTGCATTAATTTAGATATTTTTTGTCATCCCAAAAGAAGAGTGGGATTTGCATTTTGTCATCGTATTTACACATTAAGTGGTTACTTAATGACGTTTAGTATTATAAAGGTGTGCGCGATTTGGGTGCATTGGAGTTTATTTTGCTGTGCGCGATTTGCGTGCATTGGAGTGATTCGACACGAAACGATGCTTGTTTTGTTCTTTATCTCCACACATATGCCTAAATACTAATAGCCAAGATTTTTAGGACACCTAGCAAATGTACAAACAATGGACTTAATCTTAAATATCTATAATGCTTCCCACGTTCAATTCTAATTCACTGTTCTATGTAGTCATTCCAGAAAATTGTCATGGTTTGATTTTTCTAATGCAAAATTTCTTGCACTATGGACAAGTGGATCCATAGAAATTCTGTATGAATCTTCTTGATCCCATAGACGAAAATATTACATCTTGAAAGCCCATTAAACCAAACTTTCAGGTCCAAAAAAAGTACTAGATTCTAATTCCAATGCCACACTATTCTTTCAAGTTTCAACTTTTATAGTTTTTTAGCAATACAGCTTCTCCTGTGTGAATATAGAACTGCTTTTTGTGGACGGCGGGTAACTCGGGCACTGCTGGCAACCCTCCTTCATGGCTCGATGACTGTTCAGACAGTTCATTGACCCTTCTCCGTGTCGCGGAAATCTTCGAGAAATATTGATTCGGGCTCAGTTTAATCAACCAAACGAACATCAACCGAGGAAGCCTCGATCCACAACTCTAACACTTGGTTGCCACTAGTTTACTCACCCACAAAGGGTACACTTGGTGGTGGTGATTTGCAAGCCACAAAGGCGAGAAAAAGAGTGGAAGAATAGGGACAAAATGATGAATACAAATGGCAGCCACCCGGTTTGTTTCTTCAAGCACAAAGCATACACTCTCTCTCATTTGCACAATCAGACACTCACTCAACGGCTGGAAGGAGATGGACATATATAGCATTAATGAGGTCACTCCAATTTGGCCCAAAGTTCACTAAATGGGCTACCATTTAAAGACGGCAACTAGCTGATAATAAATGGGCCAATACATATCACCACCCAACCAATAACCATAATTTGAGCCCTTCAAAAGTGTTGAACCACGAGCAACATTAACTCAATTAAGTTGCTTCTAGTGGCCTTATGTTGTTTCTGGGTCAAGCCATCACTAAAGTGTCAATATAACTTATTCAACATCAATTTTACATAATCCCGAATTTATTGGGTATCAAAACCCAACACTCTTGTCTTCTCTTTTGGAAGCAAGGTACCATTGAATTTTATGGCCTTTTCGTTTTTTAGTATTACAGCTTCTACGTCGTATATCATGTATTAATTGGTTGTACCTCAAAACAAATTGGCAGGTTCTCTTTGACAGAATACGAGTCACTAAATACTATCGTTTTACCTCAAAATATGTGGCATAATCGATCGGTAGAAATGGTCACGTTGAGAACATAATGTTGCTATTAGAATTTATTTATTTATTTATTTTTATGTTTTTGGTGGTTTCAGCGCTTTCTTATAGGATTTATTCTTTTACTCTATGTCGGTTGGATGTGCAACACACGTTCATTGCACGTTCAAGAGCAAAAATTGCATCCTTCTACACAGAACTAATAAAATTCTGTATTGAATTCTTCAAGGCATGGTCTTTAATGTAGGACTCTCCATTATGTACCTTGAACTTCATTACGAGGTACGAGGAGGCTCCAATGTACTACATTCGTCGTTTGAACGAGCATTTTGCCCAATAGTTGGCTATACCCATGGACTAATATTATCGATCTTGATCTTGAATAAAATATTATGAATATAAATTTTGATTGTGCTCACTATATCGATTTGCGGGTGAATGAATAATTAACCATAACGTACATAAAGTTAGACTTGACAACCCAATTATTACTCGATGTCAGTTTTGAAACTTGAGTCAAATGTTATATTGTTAGATAATTGGAGCGTTCCTACTTTTGCTTTTGTGTTATGTTATTTGTAGAAAGTGTGTTTACAAAATTAGTTGACAAAATTCACGTCATTGATTTTCAATGATTTAAAATTTTGTTTTTGAAACGATTGGTATAGATATTACTTTGTCAACTAACTTTGTACGTATAGCATAACTCTTTGATTCTCCCCAGCCATATCCCTTGACTTTTATAGCATGCCCAAATGCAGTGTGAAAACCCCCATTTTCAAAATAGTGAATCAATTTTATACTTTCTTAAAAATTGATAACAAATCAATTTCTGTCTTTATTTGGTCAATAATAATTTTGTTTTACGTCAAATATTTGGAGTAATAATCTCGAAATTTGATGGCGTACAAGTCAAAAATTACTCATTCACTCTCGAAATTGACACATTTAAAAAATAAACTACTATTTTGAGTTTTACCACTCTTCCGCTTTTATTTAGTTTTCCACTTCTTGTTAGCACGTCAATTGCACATTCATAGCACATAAGAATCTTGCTCATTTTTCTTCAGGAAAAATAACGTTCGTGCTCTGTAATTCATTTCAGAAATGCTCCTCCTCGATCTTCAAAATTGACCCTCGACTATTTAGCTCATGTTTGGTGGGTATTAAAATTAATATTTTTTTTTGGTAGTTTTTAATAAAAAAATTGATAAAACATGTAGTTGAAAAATTGTGGGTCTCTAAAATATGTAATTAAAATTAATTTATTTTAAATTCTACTTAACATAGAGTTGATGCTATAAGATTGGATTCTCGAGTCATAGAAATCGGCAGTGTGAACGTTAAAATCGGATATGAAGATCAGTTTTATTGTGGTCCAAATAGAATTAAAAGAAGGGGAACAAGTAGACAAAAACAGGACCGCATGAACAAGAAGCGCGTCGGCTGGATAATCCCATGCGTGGAGTGGGTGTTGACTGTATCCTTTTATCTCTATCCAATTAGGACATCGAAAAATATTACTTAATGCGCATAGATGATCGCATGTGAGTGTGCGATCACTCCTACGGTCAATCATACGGTTCCTGTAGCATGGCTCTTAGGACATCACCAACCACAACATCAAATCACCATTTTTTTTTTTTTACCAAATATGTCACTCCAATCCAATATCAAAATTTGCACCAAATTTGATAAAAATCCATTTTGCCCTTTTCTTCATTTATCACCAATTGATATCAAAGATATTTGTGTCATTTTACATAAATTTTAATTCTTAATTAAGTAATTAATTATTATTATTATTATTATTTTAATAAACTTTAATCGTGTAATCAATAATAATTGAGGAACGAATTAAAATAAAAGTACTCAAAAAGTTTTAAAAAGCAACAAACATGATTATGTAAAATTAAAACGAAACTACAATATCAATTCATCGCTCGTCATGGACAAATCAAGGATAAAGATGTTCACATTGCACTTCAAAATGCATTAATTGAACATTTGTGGGATGAATATATGAATTTCGATAATTAAATTACGACACTAGGTTTACTTCGCCGTATCATAATTTCGGTATTCAAAATGTACTACATTTTTTTAATAACATGATTTAATATTTTCTTAGTAATAGTATTTTATTAATTGTACTACATTTTTTAAAATGTTAAATTTTAGTAAACGAAAATGTAATTATGTATGTAGTAGTAAATCAAAAAAATAAATAAATAATTTTTTAGCTATATAAATTGTTAAGAATAAAGAAATGAAGAAAATGATTAAATATTGTTTATTTGGTACAATTTTTGGTGTAATAGATTGAAGATGATTTTTATTGAAAAAAGCTGATTGTACACCATGCTACACAGTATAGTGCACAGTCCCTCTCACAAGAGGGGGGCCCTACAATGAATAAAAAATTCACGGATTCCTTCTTGTGAGGGGAGATGTGTACTATACTGTGTAACATGATGTATACGTAGTCTTGCTCATTTTTATTTGATATAAGGGCCTGTTTGATAGGGGGTAGTTTTCCGTGGAATGTGAAAAATATTTTCCTACTTTTTACTATTCATCTGTTTGATTGCACTAATTTTTCAGGGAAAACGTTTTCTAACGTTTTTCAAGGTACAAGCGGTTGATGCACAAAAGCTAGAAAACGTTTTTTCACCATAGTGGTGGAAAAACGTTTTCCAACTTTTTAATAATTTTTTTTTTTTTTTTTTTTTTTTAGCAATTAGAACACATTCCAAAGTCAATAGTAAAAAAAATTATCCATTTAATTGATAATTTGCATAAAAAAATAAAGTCAAACGAAAAATTTGTCAGGTTGAAAATTATACCAATCAAACACCATTAATTACAATTTCCTGTAAAATATTTTTTAGGCAATTCAATTTCTTACTATTCTTTTTTTTTTACCCGTTTTTCACCCTTGCAATCAAACAAATTCTAAAATTTGGTACAAAATAATGTAAATTTTGGTGTAAGAGTGGAAATGGTGTCAGCACCCACCATTTGCTCTTGTTTGCGTCATGGCTGATCAGTAGCTGCCCACGTTAGATGTTGACGTCAACCGTGACCAATTGGAATGACGTGTATTATCTGTACTTCTCTGACATTTTTGATGTTCCACCAATGTTTTTCAACATATCTGCACCAACTCTGTTCTAAACCAATTATTAGTGTGCTTGACCTGTCTATTAAGTCGGCCAGAAATTAAGCTTAGTAAAGTGAGTTGGGATTACGATTGCTTCTAGATGAGACAAATGTGTCTACACCTGGGCTTAGCTTATCTACGCACAGTTCATACACGGTTCGAGCTCGATTTGAGACAAGACATGAATTGAGCTGGATAACGTGTGTTTTTTCACGAGGTGGCTTATTTTGGATTCATGAGCCGGCTTTTTTGACTCGTCTTGAAATAATTTCATTAATTACTTAAAAAAAAAAAAAAAGGAGAAAACAAATCGGCTCGATCCATGAGGCCCACACATCTAACCAAGTCAATTTGTGGACAAGAGCCCATCTCGGGTGTCTAAGGGCCTCGCTCAACTCACTGCCACTACGAGTGCTTTTAATTTCTATAGATTTTTTTTTTTAAGAAGTTGTCTCAATAACTATTCTTGAAGTTTTTCTAATCAAACAATCACTTTTAAAAAAAAATATTTCAGATGATTCAAGACTTTTAAAAGTCTTTTCAAAACAGACTATATGTAAAAGGGCGAATCAAAATAGTGAACGTATTAATCATGAACCTGAACTAACCATGTCAAAAATCACAACTTCATATTTATCCACTAAAAAGAAACATGTTATTAATGAATAAATGAATAACGTAGTTTAATCTTATGTGACTTTTGCATCTTTCTTTGTTGAGTTCTTCATAATTTTAATTGTTAAAATTATAGGAAGATGAAGATAATGAGCTTACAATAATTAAGAAAGGCATTGTCGAGTTTCAATTTGATTTTTTCAAAACGATAGAAAAGGACACTACGGTAAAATAACAAATTTTGGTTAAATTTATATCAATTTAATTAAGTTGGGCTTTGTCTAAAAATTAGAAATAAAAAAAAAATCTAATTTTTGGGTTTTAACTAAATAAATTAGTCAGCAAATTTATTTTAAAAAATAAAATAATTTGATTTATTTAAAATAAATCAATTAAAAAATTAGGATTATTCAATTCTTATTCGGTTCTTTGATTCTTCGATTCTTGATTTAGAACCGTAAACCGAACTGAACCCGTCGATTCTCAATTCAAATACTCGTTTGAGTATTTAACTTAAGAAGAACTACTAGGTTTGGTTCGGGTTCGATTCGATTTTGGAGTTTTGCCCAATCCTAGAGCCAATCATCGGATGGGAGTGAAACTATTTATAAGTTGGTCAAATTTATTTATAAGCACTTTTAGTAATCAAATTTATTTTCACACTAAGAAAAGCTTGTCTTTTTTTTTTTTTTTTCAAAAGAAGTGGAGGTGATACTTTTTCATTCTTAAAATTGTATAATTATAAAATCGACCTAAACTAGTCCGCTCAATTTAGGATAAATTGGATCAATTCTCTAGTAGACAAAACATTGATCCACAAAAATTAAACCCCCTTTTACGATCATTATTTCAAAAAAATTTATTCTACAAACTCATTTTCAACAATATATTCACACAATAAAATAGTCTGCATATAGACCCACCTTTTTTTTTATTATCCAATTTTCTAATCCTACATTATCCAAAATTTTACTATTCAGAACTTTATTTTTGTTCAATAATGGCAATCATATGGGAGCTAAAATGAACCGATAAAATTCATCAAACTCGACAAATTCGAAATAAACGAGTATGACAAAGAACAGAGAGGAGGCGTATACGTTTGTTAGTTGTGTCTAGGCTCCACCTATTCTTGCAGCTCGATAAATCTTATTAATTCTTTCTCTGTCTATATATACAAACCCAAATCTTCAAGTTTCTCAGCGTCAGTCAACTGTAATTTTATCCTTCATCTAACAATTATGGCGGAATCCGTGGACCTCCCGAGTCGACTCGCGATTCTGCCCTTCAGAAACAAAGTTTTATTGCCTGGTGCAATTATTCGAATTCGCTGTACTTCACCTAGCAGGTTATTTTCTCTATTTTTTTTGTCAATTTTTCTTTCGCGGCAAATTTTATATAAACTTATGAAGCTAAATTTCCAGTTTGAAGTAATTGATTTGGTTTTGAATTATGATGTTGAATTGTTGATTGAAATATCTAACAGTGTGAAATTAGTGGAACAAGAATTGTGGCAGAGAGAAGAGAAAGGATTAATTGGTATTCTTCCAGTTCGTGATTCTGCGGAGGCCGGTCCCACGCTATCTCCAGGTGATTAACGGAGCATATTGTCAATCGAATTTTTTTTTTTTTTTAATGTAAATTTGGAATGCAGTAACAATGATAATTTGATAAGTAAGCTAACTTGTTACGGAAAAAGGGTGGTTACAGAAATGGTATGTCTGTCACAACTGCAACCTTCACTATTTTTCTCAATGCCATTTGTTATGGAAACTATACTGGTATTGGTAACTGTAAAATGTTGAGAATTAGACGATTTGATTTATATTAATTTACTTCAGGAGAGCATAGCACGAAAAACCAAGAGGAGACCTCTGATTCCCACAAACTCATTGGCAAGAATCAACAGGAAGTTATTCATTGGCATAATAGGTATATATAAGTGTACAGAATGACATAAATGAGATTAGCTACCCGTGAGGACACATTGTTTCGGTTCTCGTCATCATTGATTTTTGTTGGTTAATAATATCTGGGTTTTCTTTTAGGGGGGTGGCTGCTCGAGCCTTACATCTGTCAAGAGGAGTGGAGAAACCAAGTGGGAGGGTTACATACATTGTTGTGCTCGAAGGGTTGTGCAGATTCAGTGTACAGGAGCTGAGTACAAGAGTGACATATTACACTGCACGGATTATCCCTCTTGATATGAGAAAATCTGGTAAGATATCTGTCAAACTCTCTTGAGATGGTCAAAATCTCAGCAAAATGCTAACCCTTCCATTAGAAGTGTCTGTAACGTTTCTTTGTTGTGTATTCATCAACGGGAAAAAATATTTCAACCTTTATTTAATTCTCTTGTGTATATATGATCAATTAGGGACAGTTTTGTAGTTTTTCTTTGAAGAGGGGTTTTGAGTGAAAAAAAAAAATGGTGGACAAACTGCAACTACTTCTGTTTTAGTTAATTTATATGCAAAGGAAAGTCAGGTTTCACTTGAACATGTGACTATAATATGATTGTACCATTCTGATCTGCGTAGTATCAGGATTCTTGGGTTAGTAATTCCAACAAAAGGTGTTATATGCTAACTTTTCACTCAACTGTACCAAAAACATTGGCAGGCTGTGTTTCAGCAAAAACCATGCTTCAACGTGACCCAGTGTTGTCCCCATATATTGGACCACCTTAGCTCTGAAGATATTCTAATTCTTTCTAAACTGACTCATCTTAACCTCTATTACAATCAGTCAGAAAGAAGATCACAACTTCAGCTCATCAGCTGCAATCATGCATGCCAAGATGTCATTAATATTACAAAAATATTTGAAGAATATGCATTGGGGCTGTGCTGTTCATTTACCTATTTGTCTTCATTTTTTCATTCTGGTAGACCTGCTGCAACCCTTTCCAAAGCAATTTAGTAGTTAGTTGGCAGAACCCCGTCTTATGCTATTGATTCTCCAGAGCTGATGATTTTTTTTATCATCCAAGTGTTCTCAAATGGGTCCATTCAATGTTATAATAAATTTCACAAAGTTATTGAAGTGACTAATTGCTGGAAATTAAGGGGCTTTGAAAACAAAGAAATTGTTGGAGTTTTCATTTCTATATAGTTCAAACACGTTTCATGTGTAAAAGGTCTCTTCCAGGAAGGTTAGCTAGAGATTTCTTGTAAAACGACTAACCCTCACCAATTTTAAAATACTTTAAAATGTTTTTTTTTTTTTTTAAAAAATAGTTGGAGCTTTTGATATTTGGGACCGCAATATGGTTGAAAACATTAAGTAAATCTCTAATCTTGTTAATAACTTTGATTATAGATGAAGTGGTAATTTATAGTGTGTTTGGTGCACATTTTTGGAGTAAAAATGCGTTTTTACTGTTGATGTGATGGAGAATATGTGGTTGAAAAATAAGAGAAAGTTATTGATGTGATGAAAAAATATGTGGTTGAAAATGAGTAGAAGAATGAAAATGAGAATGTGGGTCAAACAGGTCCTTAATAAGTTAACAGTGTAGAAGAAGGTTCTAGGATCAAGGATGCCAATCATTAAGAGAATATGATCGACTGAAGACTCTTGAGAAAATTGAGTTTGACATGCATTATAGGGGTATATTGAATACATTAATGGATAAATTTCTTTCATTTTTTACAAGTTTTAGATGAGGTGTCAATTGTACATTTCATAAAAATGCTTGTGTTTGAACTGATAGAATTTAATTTGTTTCATCTTTCCATTATGCTCCCTCATGTACCTGCCATGCACGTGCGAATTGCATAATGAGTTATTTAAGTATTGATTTCAAGACCTTTTACTTGCACTGCTGTAAATAGGAGAATTTAAATTTTCAAAATTTTTCATTAAAGGTACTTGGGAAACTAGGAAACAGGAGATGAAAGATTATATATTAAGTCGCTATAGCATAAAATTACAATTTCGGCATCTTGGACGAGCATAATTAAGCGTGTTATTCATTTCCATTTTTATTATTTTGATAGAATTTGGTTAAAGTGGTATAATTTTGTAGTAAGTTGCACAAATTAGAAAGCATTGCACCAGAACTAGTCTAAAAATTCCAATCTGGATGTATAAACTTGAGTTATTTTCAATCATGTTAGTCAAATAGATAATTTAGTTACCTTACTTTGGCGACGTTCTTAATTGTGCCTTTTATAAGTAAATGGGATTTAACAATAAACAATCAGTAATCATAGCAAGTAGCCAAGTATCGGTGTAATTAATCTGCTAGTTTGGAAATATAGGGAAGGAAAGTCAGAGAGAGGATAAAGAAATGTAATACAGAGGTTTGTATTGATGTGTTAAATCGATTTCATAATGCATTTGCTGAACAGTAACTTAAATGATAATTGTTGGCTCCAGCTCACCACTTTGAATGCAAGTTTTATGACCGCAAGACCACAATGAGGATATAAATGCAATCATACATGTCTTTCATGTGGAAAGTTCCAATTTTTCAAAACATTCAGTTACATAAAACAGGAAATGATATTTGTCACTTGGGTTACCACGAAACTGACATAGTAATATTTTCTCACTTGAGTTAAACAAGTGTTGTAAAGACATTAGTTTGTAAAACCACTAACATTACTAACTACTGTAGCTGCGCATTACTTCGCTCCTACTACCTGATTCTTCTTGGTGGGTGGACTACCCAGACACCTTCAAGTAGTGGCGACACCATATCTACCTATTATTCTTTGCATATTATGAAATTTTTGTGAATGAGGTGTTAATTTTTCTTCTGCTCAGAAGCCTGAGCATATTTTGTTTTTGAGGAGGGGGGCCTGCCACTCTTTCTCCTTTTTTACTCTCAGATGATCTATATTCGCTTAAAGAATCGGAAGTTATAAAACGTATGGTGTTCTAGTGTACTTCAGTCCTCCTGGTCTTTGTTCAAATTTGAAGAATCTCCATTAGTCATTACCATGGATGGCTACCTTGCCTAATAAGAAGGCTTCAATAAATGGTTACCAGTTAGCTTAAATGTCCATGCTACAGTCCTCATGCCTGGAGGAGAAGTGCAGTTTAGATTCATTGTCTTTCCTGGTCTATCTTATTTACTTTGTTGCTCAATTAGGCCCCTTCATCCTTATCCCCCCCCCCCCCAACACACACACACATCAACGGCAACTGTAAAGTATTTATTCTTCTTAATGAACTTCTACTGCTAGGATTATCTCTGTTCTGTTTGGTTGTTCTCTGCTTTTTTGGTATATGCCTGTGTGTAAAGTATATTCTTAGGATTCTGGGAATTTAAGTCAGTTTTTATCATGGTAGCGTGGTCCTGGAGGGGAAATAAGTTTCAAATCAGTTTCTAGTCCGATACGGGCAGAGAAAGGAGCAACTGAATGGATCTCTTATATCTTCTTACATAAACTACTTGTTTATTTCGGGTTTTTGTTTTGGTAGTTATGCATTCTAATATACTCACTCAGATTTTTTCTGATGCTATCTGTTTGTGATGATATGATTGACATATTGCATGGTCTTCTGGTGAAGATACTGAATTGCTTCATTTTTGTTCTGTAATCTTGGTTAGATATGGACCAAGTGGAACAAGATCCTGAATTCATAATGTTGTCCCGTCAGTTTAAAGCTATGGCCATGGAACTTATTTCTGTTCTTGAGCAGGTACACTTGAGCTAAGAAATATTTTCTTTTTCCTTTTCCAGGGTTAGTACTTTACCGACAACAGTATGTTTCTTGGTTTAGTTTAAATCTTCCTGTGTTTGTTGAAAAATCTGTAAACTTCTGTGGTTCAAGAATGTACTTTCGCCTCCCTGTTGATATATTTTCTTGATTCTTTATCTTTTGTGAATGATCAACAGAAAATGTCATCTTTGATCTTTTAACCAAGATAAAGATACAAAAATCGGAAACATTATCAACTTGAATTTTTTAGCACCAGTCCATTTCTTTTCTTAGTAACTTTTGTAGTGGCTTTCCTGTGATTTTCTGATGTCTCATTACTGTGTCCTGCTGTTCCTGGTTTTAGAAACAAAAAACAGGGGGGAGGACTAAAGTTCTCCTGGAGACAGTTCCTGTGCACAAACTGGCAGATATTTTTGTTGCCAGCTTTGAAATTAGCTTTGAAGAGCAGCTAACTATGCTGGATTCAGTCGATGTGAAAGTGAGGCTTTCAAAAGCCACTGAATTAGTTGATAGACATTTACAGGTATATGAGCTGAAGTTTTCATACATTGCATTAGTTTGTTTAGTCCTTTTTAGATTCACGAGTCATGCTATTACTGTTTACTTGTAACAGTCAATTCGTGTAGCAGAGAAGATCACACAAAAGGTCGAGGGACAATTGTCAAAGTCACAGAAAGAATTTCTCCTTCGTCAGCAGGTTTTTTTTTCTCGTGTAGATACTTCTGCTACCGAATTTGACGATAATAAATAGTACTTGTTAGGATTTGAGTGGTTTCTCTGGGAATGAAACGTAGGAAATTTCTTGGTGCAAACTCACTATTCACTTGGTATTTTCCAAGGTTCATGGTTCTTTCTTTAACTTGCAGGATGCATATAAATATTAACAAAACATATTTGATTTTTGTAAAGCAGCTTTTTAGTTTGTTAGACACCGAAACAATGTATCCTGGCTTTTTTTGGATAGTACATTAGCTGTCATTGAAAAGTACCGTAATGGTGCTAACCTTGCTGAAAAATACCTATAATGAGCTCTAAAATAAAAAAAATGCAGTACGGAATCCACAAAAGAAATAGGCATATCCAATGGCGTTCATGTATTAACAAAGAAAACAAGAAAAGTATTCTTAAATTATGTTTATTTTTTGTCCTAACCCGATTCATGCTTTCTTCCATGTATTTTAATGGTCTTGGTAACATTTTTCTTATGTTCTGGAACCCATCATTCTGTTACGTGATGAAGAATTTATGAGTTTTTGCCCGTAAGGCTTGAAATTATTTACCATCTTATCTATTGAAGTAATCTATCTTGATGCCCCTTTCTATTCCATCTTAATATTTATTTTATTTACAATATAGTACCTGTTTCTCACTGCTAAGGATATTTGTGTCTATCTCCATAATTCTATGCGTCATTGAAAAAATTATCTGTACATCTCTTTTGCTGACTCCTCTTTTAACATGCTCCAGATGAGAGCAATAAAGGAGGAACTTGGTGATAATGATGATGAGGATGACGACGTGGCTACACTGGAGAGGAAGATGAAAGATGCAGGGATGCCACCAAATATTTGGAAACATGCTCAGAGGGAACTAAGGTATGTTTTACTGCAAAGACAATATCAACAAGTACAAAATTAACCTTATTCTTCGTAAAGTTGGAACCGGGTACATTAGTCCTTTTTCATTATTCAGCTCAATTTGATGCCTACATGTACTTAAAGGTCTAATGAAATCAACTCTTTTGGAATCTTATTATACCACCTGAATTTTTATCTACCCCATCCTCTTCTAATACGTTGTGCTAGGATAGTATTACTCTTGTAATGGCGAGCCTCAATAGTTTTACACGAGATGGTGCAAACACAATCACCTAAGCTATCATTCCCTTTTTATCTTAATTGGTACCATATCCACTTGATGCTGTATCTTCCTCATTTCTTATATAGTTTAGTATGAATGCATGTCTATCTTTAAAAGATTCATTTTTGTTACATTCAATGTTATTAAGTTGTGCCTACATAATGCTTGGTGTTATAAAACTTGACTAATTTAATAACTGTTCCGTAAAACTATCGAGGATTATATCACGTGTTTCCTAATTCTTTTACCTCTCCTACCCATTGGACCTAATGTTGACATTCCTCTCACGGACCACATCTATTAGCTCCAAGTGTCCGTATTTTTGTAATTCCTATTTTGATTCTATAATTATGAACTAATTTATTTCTCTACCTCCATCCGCTAGAATGTAGGAAGCCTTAATTATATTTTGACACACTCAAGCACCGAAATGCCATGTTGTTTATGGGTATGCTTAGCTAACGCTTACCCAGTGTTCACTACATCTTAGACTCATGCAAGTAGGGACTGTTAAAATATTAAGCTTCAGCTAGCTGATAAGAGATACCTCATATAATCATCATAAGTAACTAGTGAGATTGGATCAGTAATTTTTTATGATGGGTCGTGGCATATGATGTTGAAAGTTTATTACATTCAGATTTCTCTCTATTAAACATTTTGAAATTAATTTGGTTAAACTAAAGCTCGTGAATTATCACATTTGTCTTTATATAACCATGGAATTGGTGCATTAGGATTAAATTTGTGAAGTTTTCATGCAGCGCAATAGCAGAGAGATCTTTCGTGTAAATTCAAATTTAATAGTTTTCAATTTTCTTAGTGTTGTTGCAATGGACCATGTATATTGTTCTTCATAATAATGAATTGCTGCAATCTACATCCTATTGCACATGATTTGTAATGGTATTTACTGTTTTTAAAATTCAGGAGCCAGAGCTGCTTATTATGGAAAATGTAATTTGTATTTTATGTTTGCTGGTCTTTTGCCTGATTTTTACGTAGGTGATGGTCTATCTATCACGCAACCCACGAGCTTAATCGTTATTATATATGGTCAATTCTTGCATTACAATCACTCTTTAACCAGCACTTTCCAGTTTCTTTTGCATGATACATGGTTTCTTAGTGTTTTTTTTTTTTTTTTAAACTCTAGTGGAGGATCTCCATTAAATTTTCCCACCAAATTCCTATTACAGGAGACTGAAAAAAATGCAGCCTCAGCAACCTGGGTATAATAGTTCACAGATATACCTGGATCTTCTTGCTGACCTTCCCTGGCAAAAAGCTAGTGAAGAACGTGAATTGGACTTAAAGGCTGCAAAAGATTGTCTTGACGGTGACCACTATGGTTTAGTGAAGATCAAGCAGCGGATAATTGAATATCTAGCTGTTCGCAAGGTAGACGTCTTTGTTATTTTAAATTTTGCTCAAGGTATATTGCTTATCTTTTGATTGTTGAATCTGACTTGTCGGTTTCAAATGTGTCATTCAGCTCAAACCAGATGCAAAAGGCCCAGTATTGTGTTTTGTTGGTCCACCAGGTGTTGGGAAGACGTCGTTAGCTTCATCCATTGCCACTGCTTTGGGCAGAAAATTTGTTCGCATATCTCTTGGTGGTGTGAAAGATGAGGCAGATATTAGAGGGCATAGACGAACATACATTGGAAGCATGCCTGGACGTCTTATTGATGGGTTGAAGGTATGAATGCATTAGATGGATCAAATAGAACATTTCTTAATGTTTGTTAAGTTCTTGGATAAAATGGGTGTCATAAAGGAGGTCTATGAAGGCCACGTATTGGATATTGAATTTTCTACCTAAGAATGGATATAATGGTGATTCTGTTTGTCCCATATTATACAATTTATAGGATTCTGCCTAGCTCCCCAAGAGTATGTCACATGAATGAACAAGTAATTGAATGAGTTTACTGTTCAGTGTGTATATACCAGAACAAGTATGTAAGGTTTCCGTTTTCCCCTCTCAATATCAGAGGGTGTCCATCCAAAGCTTCTACTCATTGAGGCACTCACTATAAGTTGGTTGAGTGCTCCCAGCATGGTGTGATCCCATTTTTGAGCTGTCAAGATTAGGCTGTCATAAAATTTAGTGTGGTCTTTCAATTTTTTCGGGAGCCTGGAGGTTGGGAGAACAAAATTTTAAAGGATGCAATCAAGCAATACAAACATTTTGAAGGGAATTCATGTAAATATTTAAAGGTCGGGGATTGGAGGGTGGGGGTTGCTGATCCACCAAGGGGTTGGATGATTCTAGATATTAGAGGCCTATGAAATTCTTATGAATGATAGTGAGAGTTTTAAGTGTGGGAAATGTGAATTTTGATACTGACGGACTTTGAAAATGACTATTTTCCTTGTGCAAGAATTTATTTAGTTCCCAATTCCATGGGGCTGGTTAATATTTTGTTACACTTTAATGGGTTTAGTTGAAAGAACTAATCTGTATAGTTAATATATATTTTTCTTTTCTGGAGCCTGATAACAGGTTTTACATTAAAGATTTTTTTTGTGGTAAAAGTAAAATGCTCTTTCCATTTACCACTTTCAGAGAGTAGGTGTTTGCAATCCAGTTATGCTTCTGGATGAGATTGACAAAACTGGTTCTGATGTTCGTGGTGATCCTGCCTCAGCGCTGCTTGAAGTTCTTGATCCTGAACAGAACAGAACATTTAACGATCAGTATCCTATCATCATCATCATCATCTTCATTTCTGTACAATATGTCACAAAAAAGTTACACGTTTTTATGTTGTCTTAAATTTGACTGGTTGACATTCTAGCTGACACACGTATACACAAGCCAGATGTGTTTAATGTTGATTGTCACAAAAAAGTTACACGTTTTTATGTTGTCTTAAATTTGACTGGTTAACATTCTAGTTGACACACGTATACACAAGCCAGATGTGTTTAATGTTGATCTCTGGACAGCACGGTTAATTGGTAACTATGTCTATAGATTGATTTCTTTTGACTGCAACTTGAGAGCTCAATGATGATACAATTCTTTTCCTTGCAGTTGAGTTTTGTCTTGGCACATTTATAACTGCTACTCTGCTTCACTTTATGTCGTTCTTTTTCTACACATCTTTTGTTTCTTCAGCATATCTTTTTGCAAAACATTCTTCATGGGTTTCCCCCTTTTCCCATTATTATGAAGTCGGGAAATGGGAAACTAGTTAAAAAAGTATTTATTGTATAGAAGTATGCAATTTGATTAAGCCTTGGGCATGCACTGATGAAGAAACACAAACAGGCTTGTACTTTCGATGGACCTCGATTAGTGTATATGTGGCAAGCTACAAAAAAAAAGTGATTTATCACTTCTTAACCTTGTGGAAAATTTATCTACATAATGATTTCTTAACTGGAGTTGTTAGCTATTTGAACGTGCCATTTGACCTTTCAAAGGTGATTTTTGTGGCTACTGCCAATAGAGTGCAGCCTGTCCCTCCACCACTCTTAGACAGGATGGAAGTCATTGAGCTGCCTGGCTATACACCTGAAGAAAAACTTAATATAGCAATGAGGCATTTAATTCCACGAGTGCTGAATCAGCATGGTTTGAATTTTGATTTCCTTCAAATTCCTGAGGTATTGAATTTTTTCTTTATCATTTATTTAGTTTGAATTATGATTATGTCTTTAGATGTGATTGTGCAAGTGGCTGAAAATTGCTTAATGCTTCATACCAGATAGACTGACCATGGAATACTAAATATGCAAGCTTTTGTTTTCGGTTATGCTTTCTTCAGCTGGTGTCATATTTTTATAGCATTTCAAGTTCAGTATGTCCTGTTTTTCAGTTTTTTCTTTCTGAAGTGTTATTATAATTTATCCCGACATTTAAATGAATACATGTGGCTCCTCCCTAATAGCTTGAGCTTTAAGCTAGTGAGATTCTACAATTTTTTAACTTTAGCATCATAGTAATGATGTTGGGATTCCTCCTATTTCCTTCTTCTTATTTGATCTGTGTCTAGTATACCTGCTCTGGATACTAAGCCGCTGTTTGGAGTAGCTTAAATGTTGATAAAAGTATAAGACAGATTCAACAATAAATTTTAAACAAACATTTCATCAACATTTATCAAAACCTACTAAAATTTGATTTTTACCTACACCAAACAGGGGCTAAGCATATTTTTCTATCAAACATGTAAATTAAATATGCTTTGGAATTTCAAATACTTTTGTTCTGTTTTTGTTGTAATTTATCCTTAGTTTCCGTAATTGAGTATTATATATTTACTGTACATGAAGAATGTATTTAAGCACGTATTTTGTATCATATCATATCAACTGTATTGTTGTTGAACTGTGATAGTTTATAGTGCCTGCCACTAATAAAAACCCATTCTTAAGGGTCAGTTGGAGAATATTGTTTATTTCCAGATGAATTAAATTTTAGTTCAATAAATGGGATATTTAGTATAGGATATCCCCACCTAATTTTCGCCTTCAAACACAAATATATGTCCTATTTTCAATTCCCTTGATACTTATCAACTGCTAAACTTGGTCTGTGAAAAGTGTTATGGTGACCAAAAAAGATGATGCTTATACATGTGATGTGGGCCTTGCCGTTGTGGTAGGCTATGGTGAAACTTGTCATTCAAAGGTACACTAGAGAAGCTGGAGTCCGTAATCTGGAGAGAAATTTGGCTGCCATAGCTCGTGCGGCAGCTGTTAGAGTTGCAGAACGAGAACATGCCGTGCCACTTAGCAAAGATGTCCAGCAAATTGCCTCACCTTTGTTGGAGAGCAGACTTGCTGATGGAGCTGACGTTGAAATGGAAATCATTCCCATGGGTGTTAACAATCATGATATCTCACAGGCATTTAGGATCACGTCACCTTTGGTTGTGGATGAAGCTATGTTGGAGAAAGTACTGGGGGTAAGTAGTATTTCCTTTAAAGTTATGAATCTAGAAATAAAATTGAAAAATATGGATTATTTTTGCTAAGGCTGCTTGGACATATAGGGATGACAAAAAGATCTTTCATGCCTCGTTGTTCTTTTCATATCTTGAGTTCATTTCGGATATGATGTATGTTCTGTATGATGGAACTGCAGCCCCCAAGATATGATGACAGAGAGACTGTAGATTGCATTGCAACTCCTGGTATATCTGTTGGACTCGTATGGACAGCCGTTGGTGGAGAGGTTCAATTCATTGAAGCTACTGCAACGGTGGGAAAAGGTGATCTACATCTCACTGGCCAACTTGGGGATGTTATTAAAGAATCTGCCCAGATTGCAATGACATGGGTAAGCCTTTCCTTCTTGCATAGATTTGATGGGAGATGGAATAATCCCATCCTTGTCATGAGCATTAGTTTTTAATGAAAATGGGGTCATGACCCTTGTGCATATGCTCTGAAGCAAGATATATATATGTGTGTGTGTGTGTGTGTAGGTGATATATTTTAGAAGCGAATCGGCAATGGCATATGACTCTAGTACTTCTCTTGGTGCTAGTCAAGTGTTTTTAACAGTTGGAGAAGTGAAATATGTCTCGTGAGCTTAGTGGACCCGTGCCTCATTAAATGGCTACTATAGTATGTAATTATCATTATCAGGCAAGAGGTGTGGCTAGCTACTGTTTCTTAGCGCCAAAAGAAATATAGAAAATTTTCCTAGAGGAAACGGCACTATACTTTGAGACTTCGTATGGAGTTTTCCAAGTGTTATGAACGTTAGAGGGTTTAATATCAATGTCGCAGAGCTTGTGGCAGCCCATATGCCCTTTTAAAAGTTGGGGTTTATGGCTCAAAAATTTTAAGAACCGTGGTTATGAATTTAGCTATTAGAAGAACTGGCACTTTATCACCTAGCATTGAATATATTTTATGTTTCTCAAAAAGGGGTCCCCAGACATCAGTCACAAGACACTTTGAACTGCACGTTTTGTTATATTGACTCTTTCAACAGTTGTCGTTTGATTTCATGAGATTTTTAATAGAATCTGCACAATACTTTAATTCCCACTTTTTAGGTATGCATTAAAATTTTGTTTATATGACTTAAATCCTTATAGGTACATAAATTCATTTCATTTCATATAAGAGACAATATTAGAGAGTTTTAAAAACTTTTGAATTTGTTGGAGTAACAAACATTGTCAAATGTCAAGTGGCAGTTGAACTTTTCATTTATTGGAAACTTTTATCTTATCAAAAAGTAAACTAATATAGCATATTATTCTAAAATTGAACTTTGACTCTCTATTGTAGCAAATGTAGCAATAACTACATGGCATGGGAGTATATAATATTGCAGTGCAGATAACCTTTTAGATATCCGTAAAGCAATGTGAGAAAGAAATTGAGAGACTCTCTATGTGCGTCTTCCCATCTTTGTAAGCCATTAACATTGGTTTGTGATAGAGATGGGAGGGAGTTCTAATATGGTGGCAAGATGCAAATACACGAGGAATGTTGTATGAACTGGTCTAATCTCTCTTGAGATATGCAATTAGTTCGTAATTGATTTTTCTGAAAGCATTGAAGTTTCGAAATAGGGTATTTCCTATAAAGTTTTCATGCATGCGTCACTTCTCAATCTTCAAGGTGGTTGGATTGAAGAGAAACAGAAAGATGAAGGTGTGGGCTATATATTGGTGTTGGCTGTAGAAGATGGGGTTTACAGCATCAAGGAAGAATATCAGCAATTTTGGCTGTTATAATCTAGAATAAGAAATAAGAAATTGGTATGATGGCAGTTTTAACTTGTAAAGAAGATTCTTAAAAAGAGAGTGCACATATTGCTAATTGCTATCAAAGGCATACAAAAGCAGATATGAACCCGAAGATTTGCAAATTACTTTTTTGTACTATCACATTTTTTTAAAACTCAGTATAGGTTCTACATTATCTCCATAAAAAGTTTCCAAGATTAAACATACAATTCTTCCATTTCCCTTTATTTGATAAATACTGACTAATGCTTCAAAGTTCTGTATACATTGTAATTGATGCATTATACACATCTTGTACATTTCTGTCTGGTCCAGAAAGCAAGATGGTTTTGTGAAGTAAAAGTTTTCTTTTTGTTTTCATAAACTTTATTGTTCTTTCTTCCTCTACAGGTGAGAGCGAGAGCAACAGAACTTAAGTTGGCTACTGCTGAGGAGACTAATCTCCTTGAAGGCCGGGATATTCACATCCATTTTCCTGCTGGGGCTGTACCTAAGGATGGACCATCAGCTGGAGTGACTCTTGTAACCGCTCTGGTTTCACTGTTCAGTCAGAGGAAAGTACGAGCAGATACAGCAATGACAGGGGAGATGACTCTGAGAGGTTCAGTTTTACCTGTAGGCGGTATTAAGGATAAGGTATGCTTTCAATTTATTTTTATGGGGTTTATTTTGCTGCCTGTGACCTCAGAACTTGAGCATTGATGTCAATATGAAATTAATATTTTGGTATGGTTTCATCAATCTGAATCAATTCACTCTTCGACTCTAGACCATAAAATAATTTCTTGGTGGAGAAACTCAGTTTAGCTTCTGTCACATGACATGTGGTTGCCACCTTGTCAAAAAGATTAAGCGACCTAAAATAACTGCAGAAGAAATTAGCTCACTTGTCCTAGAATATTTTGAACATTGAGTTGTGAAATAAAGACCTAATCTGATCAAGAGCTATAGCATGAACTGTATGTTATGCTACAGTAACCTTGTATATTAACTCCTCTGCTCTCTCCCCATTCTTTCTGTATAGAATCCTCCAGCATCCTCTATCCTTAGTAAAATTAAAGGCTTTGTATGTTCTTTGACGTGCTAAAGAAAAATTTTGACGTAAGATTCACTAGACTTCAATGCAGGTACAGTTTGAAACACTTCCATTTGAATCAGATATATTTTGAATGTAGATGTTGGTATATACCCTTGAGCGTGGCTTACTAGTACTATTATATGCTTTTGAAAAAGAATAGTAGAGCTGTAATGTTTGGACTCCTGGATTTTCTTTTACATATTTGAAAATGCCAATAGTATCAATATGCTTCATCCAATCTCTTGTTTCCGCGCCATGGTAATATTGACTTTGAGCTCACTGGGATGATTTCGGTATCTTTCTGTTTTTCTGTATGCCATCTATAGGATACTTTCCGAAGTAAGAGAGAGTGATATTGATTATTACATTGTGTGTATTTGATATGAACAGTTTAAAGTTAGTTTGTCGTGCCGGTTGTTTTAGGCATTTCGATTTAGATAACAGCAGTCCTTGCAACAAATATGCCCTGGTGTTAGTTTTGATATTTGACAGCATACTATGCAGGTTTTAGCAGCCCACCGGTATGGTATCAAGAGAGTTATTCTTCCAGAGAGAAACTTGAAGGACTTGGTGGAGGTACCATCAACTGTGCTCTCCAGCCTTGAGGTAAAATGTTTCCAAAATTTGAACCCTTTGAGATGTGTCAGTCGTCTGCACTGGCTAAAATAGGTGATTCGAGAGTGCATGGTTCATTTTCTAATTAAATCTTGTTGAAATAGATATTACTGGCAAAACAAATGGAGGACGTGCTGGAACAGGCCTTTGAAGGTGGTTACCCGTGGAGACAGCATTCTAAATTATGACAAGCCTTCCAATCTAACGAGCATCTTGTGATTAACTACTCCCATTGTTGCCCAGAAGACAGAACGACGACTTCTTTTGGCCGAGATCAAGCATGCAGGTGGCTCTTTAGAGGCTTTTTAACACTATTTAATTTCACAATATTTCAAATGTATCTTGTAACATTTCCTGTGTATTATTTGCTGGAACAATTACAGCGTCGTTTTTCTTTATACGAAACCATGTCCCTGTTGTCTTATCCTTTTCTCTCAGCAAGCTGTATTTGCAGCATTATTTATCCTTTTATTATAAACCATGTCCCTGTTGAAATTAAGTGGAATTTTTTTTGTATTCCCTGGTTATAATGGGATAATCTGGTTTGGATTAACCCATTTACTCCTCTTCTAAAACTCTTTGTGAAGTACTCGGCTCTGATGTGAGTTGTTCTTTGAACTCGACTGGTAAGATACTACTACTACGGAGTATTATTCTTATTTTTACGGTCAAATGTATTATGATTCTTGGTGTAGATATGCAGACTAACCGAAGAAGGGTGAGAATATCTGTTTGGTGGGGATTAAAATCAGATTTTTATTATATTTTGATCAAAGTTGATAAAATATATGATTAAAATTAATTGTTGATTTTAATTTTAATTTTTAATTTTCACCAAACAACGGGATAGTAGGAAAGAGGAAAACAGCTGCAAACAATGACCGTCTACATTGTAATTTTGACTTCTCTTGCAAGTTGAAATTTTTACATGGAGTAGTTGCAATCAGCTTGACCAAAGCTAATGATGGGCCCAGTACAACCAACCACCACCAATTTGAAATTGTTTAAACTGGGAAATTGATTTTGAAACTGTAAATTGTTTGAGCCCTACTCTTTGCGGGAAAAAATGTATTTTTTAAAATAATATCTTGACATCATTTTAACTACACATTTTTCAATAAAATAATACTATACGAAATTTTTTTGCTTTTAAACCACACATTTCTCATCGATATATTATTTAAAATGCATTTTCCCCCAAAATGGAGCTCAAATAAGGGCCAAGTTTGCTGCACAAATTGAGCCTCTATTTGTTTGATCTACAAAAATTGATTAAACTTATAATTAATTTTAATTATATATTTTATGGAATTTATAATTTCTTAATCATATATTTCATCAATTTAAAAATTTGATTTTTATCTAAATCAAATAGAGGCTAAATAATTTATGAGTTTAATGACTATAATGATATTAGCTCATGTTTAGTTTGAAAAAAAATAAGATTTTTTTTATATAGATTTTGATAATTGATGAAATTCGTGGTTAAAAATTGATTAAAAAAATATTGAATCTATAAAATATGTGATTGAAAATGAGTTTAAGACAAAATAGATTTTGAAAGAAAATTAGGGTCAAACATGGGGTTAGTCGTCTTGATGGGAATAAAGTTTGATTATTTTATAATAGTTTTCCACTAATTCGTAGGTTTCTAATTCTCATAACTTTGATAATAAAACAAATTTTCTCTTTTAAATTCTTCTTCCGTTTGACGCCCATTAAATGAGATTATAATTTTTGAAATAGTATTTTTTTATTTTGTTGAATGGGTGGTTGAAAAAAAAAATCGATTTATGTGTAATATTATTTTATTAAAAAATGTGTAATTGCAAATAAAAGAAGAAAATATATAAAAATTTTAACAATGGCGAAACGGGAGCTTAATTTTCTTCCTCTTCTATCCCCTCCTTTCTTCATTTTTTTTTTCTCTTTTCCCTTCTTTTATCTTAGGGGGTATTTGTTTCCAATTTTTTTTCAAAATTTATTTTTCTCTCTTCTTTTCAACCACATATTCTTTATTAAAATAATATTGTACGCAAATAAAAAAATCATCTTTTTTAACTACGCATTCTTCATCAATCTATTATTTCAAAAATACATTCTTTAAAAAAAGAAGAGGAAATTGCAAGAAATGTCCATTTTCACATATCCATTTGCAAAAATGTCCATTTTGAAATAATTTAGACCAAAATACCCTTGTTAACAATTTATAATTCCACACTAATCCCAAAAATGGACATTTTTTGTAAAATATTATTGATCAATAAAATGGACACGAAAATGTCGAGAACGACATTTCAAATGTAGAAAATTGTCATGTTCGGAATGCAATGTCATTTTAGACAAATGAAGTATCAAGAACGACATATAAAATATCGAGAATATTATTTTAATGTAGTTTATCATAAAAGTTATTAAGGACATAATAGACAATTTGTTACTAAATTCAAAAGTGTTGACATTTTTCAATTGACACCCATAAAATTAGATATTTTTGAAAATACTCCTAAAAAGAATGTGGATCAAACACACCCTTATTCTCCCACTCCTTTCCCTCACCCTTCCTCTTTCTCTTTCTTTTATAATTGTTTGATAACTTCCTACTTCAATTTGATATCAGAGTTCAAGTTGTTTCTTTTGATCAATAAATTTTATAAAATTCGATCCCCTGCGACGAACTGTTTCCACCTCTCCAACTACCAACAACAACAAACGTCATATACCAACTATTTTAGCTATACCACTCCCAAGAGCGAAGCCATATACAGTTGAGTGTAGGCCAGTGCCTACACTCAACTTTGGGCTAACCTAGTTAAAGAATTGTTATGCTTGCACTATTGATGGAGGAGGGCAACAAAAGTACTCAACTTTGTGTAATTGTGAATGAAGATGCAAAATCGCCTTTTTGTGATGTTCTGGAGACTTCATATTTACTCCCATTTCTTGAAACAATAATTAAATAATATGTAAAATTCGCTGTCCATTGCCATTCTACAGATTTTTGGGAGAAATAGTCGCGGGAGAAAAGTGGGTGAGAGAAAAAATGGGCAGCTGGAAAAAATAGTGGAAGTGAAGTATTATCCACTTTGTGAAATATTAAATTATTGAAGTGGAAAGTGTGGTTTGTCATAAAATTAGTTGTACAAGTCTCCTTATCATGCAGAGAAATTTTATTTATACCTCAAAATTAACAATAAATTTTGCCCAAATTGAAAAAATTTTATGGCTCCACCCCTGACCGCTCCCCTAGATTGTTACCATGATAATGTACATTCCACTCCCTCTTATCCTTACAATTATCCTCTGTCTAGAAATTTTGTTGCTGACTTTCATTCTTTTTCTAGTCACATCACATTCTAACTATTGGATTTTAAAGGTTTCGCTGAATCTGACTCATTTCTTGATACTCAAAATTCGTAAAAAAAAAATGATTATTTCAATTCGAGTCACTCTCATCATCTTTATTTTGCTAATATGTCACTTGTCGGATATGTTAAGTGTTATTGAAAGTCATTTTGCATGATATTGATCTCCTGAATCAACGTTCATTCACTTTGTAGGAGTTTAAACGAGTGAAGTAATAAATACGTCCATATGTACTATCAAACTCAATTGCTAAATCAATTCTTTATGCTCTATAGACAGGTACATCCATTGTTATGTAATATTTAGACAACTTCGAAGGGCTTTGCATGAATGTGATATTTATGAAGATCCCTACATTATAACGTCTAGTTTTTAAATCGGATGAGTCCTGAAATCTTGTCGACAATATTCTTGCGATCCAATCATTAGATTACACTTATCGACGGGCCAATCTTTGGTATAGTCTTTGCCAAACATATCATATGTCTAGTCTACCAAGTATAGCTATGTTACTCTCGAGAACAATAATGAGGTTTATAATGTTGAGTCGATTGATATTCTGCTAGTGAATTAACTATGGTGTTGACCCTATGCCAATCATTCCACTTATTCTTGATTTTATGTCGAAGTTGTTTCTGCCTAAATTTTTGCGTACCTTTAATGTAGACTTTGATATGGCTTTACCTCCATTATGTGATACTCCTCGAGTTGTCACATTATTTTCTAAGATCATTGTTTGTTCATAAACTTTTTCTATCGGCATTCGATTGTTGGTTAGTAATTATCGTCATATTGCTTTAGCTCCATAATGTGTTGATTTTCATATCGAGTTTAAAAGATAAATTATTTTCAATCATGAATCTCATAAGAAATTTGACACAAAATTTAGGCATTAATATCTTTATAATGATTTTTATATCAAGTTACATATTTCTTTGGCACGATTTTTTACGCATGTAAACAAAAAATGGACCCCTCACTTAAACTTAATCTATTTGAGTGGACATTACACTTTAAATGAATGTATTGTTTTCAATATGACAAAATTATTTTCTCATCAAGGCATATTCGAGTCCCCATTGTTGCTGTCATTTGTTTGTGTAGGTCAATCTATTACGCTAGTGCATTGTGCTATTCATGTGGATTCTTTGGTAATTTTTGTGAGTTGCACATGTTATTGATTTTGGGAGTTCCTTGTCGCTATTTGGTAATAAGGAAATTTCATACACCGTGATCAGATTAGATGCTTGGGAACGTTGTTCGGATTCTATTATCAACATATGGTAGATATTGTTATTTAGTCAAGAAGAAATATTGTCATCCATGATTAAAAAAGTTACAGTCTATCTAGTCTGAGTCGAATTCTTCCAGTTAGGGAGAAATGATGAATATTAGTAGTAATATTATTTAATTTAGTTTTAAATTTTGATGCTTATTTTTAAAACATAATTAGGGTTGGATTTCATAGATTTTATAGTATATTTTTATCTCAATTAGGACGAATTTAAACTTTATATAAAGAGGACTTATTCATTGTAATTTTTACAATTTTGGTAGTTTGATTTCATAATAGTTTAAATATATTTTCTTCTTCTTTCCCATTTCCCCTTCTCTTATAATAGTTTGATTAGATCTTAGGTCATATCTATTGTTATTCACTCTATTATTAATTAATTAATTAATTAATGGTTTCGACTCTTGGTCCTTTTCCTTGTATAAGTCTTGAATTCCCCCATTTTTAATTCGAATAAGTTTAAGACCGTAACAATAAACAAATAAAAAATATAAAAGTTGGTCGGACAATGGTAGGCAAATAACTTTCCAACAATTGACTTTCTTTTTCTTTATTATATGTACTAAATATTCTTTTCCGTAAGTGTTTAGATGGAATAGTTAATTTGCCCAATAACAACTAATGAGACATAAATGAGAGAGGAGAGAGGAGAGAGATAGACATACTATCTATCTATAATATTATGCTCAATTTCACCTACGCCACTACTATGTGTCCCCCTTCTGGATTAGTAAAACACTCAGGAGGTGTTCTTTTTATTATTTTCGGATCGTTTTTTATTTTCGACTTTTAAAATATTAAAAATGCGTTCTCTTTCTCATTTTCGAAAATAAATTTTTGAAAACAGTTGAAAATTTTATGAAGAAAATAGAAATTAATTTTTTTACGTTTTGACTGTTTTCTTCACAAATCTGTCAAAACTAAAAAAATACGGATTGGAAAATATTTTTTAAAAACGACAAAAAAAACGAGCTTTCAACAATCTCAAAATAGAAACCCAAAACACAAAATACAAAACGAACTCAAAACTCAAAACATAAAACTGAAATATGAAGAGAACGCCCCCTTAGAATTTGTTTGAGTCCCATTTTTGAGAAAAAATTATTTTATAAAATGATTTTTTTTTTTTTTAAAAATGTGTGATTAAAAAGTGTGAAAGAATTTAAGTTTACATGTAAAAAAATTTATTCATGGTTGAAAATGAGTTTTAAAAAAAAAATTAAAGAAAGAGACTCGAAAAGGGGCTTAATTAGTATTACAAAATTAAAATTGCTAAGAATTTTGAAATTCAAGATCCAATATCCCTCAACATCCAAATCCAAAAATTATATAAATCTCTATTATACAATCGATTTTCCACTTTCATCCAAAAATAAATGTATATTTCTCACTTTTACCTTCTGTATTTGTGATACTATCACTAGATAAGTCAAGGTGATCGTAAAAGTGAACGCGGTTGGATTTGGAAGATTTTTTTCGAGCTTTTTTCAAACTAGGTCATTTTAAACTGTTTGGAAAACATTTCAAACCAAATCAAACAATATTATTTTATTGAGTCGACTTGCTGGCCCATGGACGTAGAAAAATCCAATAATCATAACAGCTTGGTTAGGGACTTCACTAGTGAAAAATTTCACGTGTTTGAAAAAATGGAGAAAAACTGGTGGGCATGGAGAAGATTATCAAACCTGACCCGATGGAATTATCCACAACATTGAAGTCGGATCCATTTTTAGCATGGTGGGAGAGTGGGTAGTGACGCGACAGGGGTGGAGACTAGGTGGGGATGGGGGATTGGTAGAGAGAGAGATGATCTAATGAACAATGATACTCGTCTTATGCTAAGTATCGATGACGTGTCATATTAATTCATTGGTGGATAAAGATTTGTTGAATCTCAATATTTGAATTAAATCTATTATCCGCCAATAAATTTAAATGAGAATGTTAAGATACTCTTTTGGTCTCATTAAAATTAATTAGACTTTCGGTAACTTGACAATTTTGTGGATGAAAATCATCAATGGTCCTTTCTGCACACAATTAGTGAAAGGTTTTGGACTTAGCTCATACGATTTAAATGTTTAGGATCGCGTTGCATATTATTGAAAGGTTTGAGACATTCACTATGAATTTTATTTTTATTTTTATTTTGGTGGGGGGAAGGGGGGAGGAGAGAGTGGAGATAAAATAAGTATTTTTAAATTGAATAAACCGTTCGATTTGATTTCAAGCGATTTTTTTTTAATTGGAATCTAAACTGAAACATTTTCAAGTGTGTTGAAATTGAAACATTAATGGATCTAAATGGAGACAAACAGATGACTGAAATTTTGATTTGATTTGATAGATTGTCGATTTTTTTGTTCACCTCTAGGTGGCAATGGATCATGTTGACTCGTCGTTCAATGGATTTACTAGACTTTTATTGGTGCTAAGAACTCATAGTTAATTGAATAATAATTAGTTGGTGTTATTGTTATGGGTAAATCTATTTGTACATTATAGTATACAGTTCCCTCACATATTGAGGGAGCTCACATGAATAAAATAATTGTGGACTCTCTCATTATGAGGGGGCTGTAAAAGTGTACAATTGTACACTAAGCAAGGTTCGTTATGTTATTATCTGTGAATTAATTGATCAATGAATTAGTAGGGTCCACTTTTACCTATATTGATCCTAATCTGTAACAATTATCCTATGAACGACGAATTAGTAGGCTTCATTTCCACTTGCACCGTGGTAATATTAAATTAGTAGGATTTAGAGTGTGTTTGATAGAGATTATTGGGGAAGAATGAATTTTGAAATAGTGATATGATGAAAAATGTGTGATTGAAAAAGAAGGAAAAGTTATTGATGTGATGAAAATATTATTTTATTGAAGAATGTGTGGTTGAAAATGAGTAGAAGAATGAGAATGAAAATGAAAATATGGGTCAAACGGGGCATTAATATCACCTATATTGGCATCAAGCATATTGGCCTACGTTTGATCTCCATTAAATTAAATTTCATTACATTTCATTTTTCTCTCTCATATTTCAACCACATAATATTTCATAAAATAATATTACACGTAAATCAAAAAAATTTCTTTCATTTTCAATCACTTATTTTTTTAAAAAAATAATATTCCTCTCATTTTCATTCAAAAAATAAAGACCAAACCGGGGCTAAATCCTACACACTATTGCTCATTATTGAAAGTCTATGTTCATTTTTTCAAAATTTTTTTTTTTTGCCAATATTTTAAAAGATACCCTCTCTATCTCACAAAGATAGTCTTGTTCTATTTTCACATAAATTGAAAAATATATAATTAATATAGTTGAAATGATAAAATTACTTATATTTTTCTAATATACCATACTTTGAATAATAGTTTAAAAGATTAATAACAGAAACCCCTAAAAACGTTTTCAAATGCGATATAACTCTATATCTATTAGAAATTGTAGAAAAGCCTCTATTTGAATCATTTGGTGCAAAAAATCTTCTCTGCCGTCAAGATCCATCATATTTGCCGTTAAAAAGGTAAAACTTGCCAAAATTAAAAAGGAATAATTGCAATTTCAATTTCAATACCAAAACTTTTTTTTTACAAATTAAATCCATATTTTTTATATGTGCCACCCACCATCCCAAGTATTTAAAATTTTATTTTTTACCCCAACCACCCCACTTTTATGCGTTTTATTCCTCCTGATGCCGAAGATGGACTTCCAGCTTTAGTAGAAAAAATTAGCTCCGAATCCGGATTCTTAGATAATCACCTCCCATACGAACAAGATGAAGTCCAAAATTCAAGATATCTTTTGGGTTCGAAGCTTCTAAAGTAAGAGTCTGGGATTAGCATTGCCTTTTCTGGCTATGGACTCACTAAAATGGTTGACTCTCTTGTTTCTCGGAACCTTTATGTTCTGAGCATTTTCCACAAAATCGTTTGTCGAGGTAAATGAGGAAGGCACGGAAGCTGCAGCTGCAGCTGCTATTGCTTGTCTTGTATCAAATGTATGCTTTACAACGAACTGGGATTTGTGGCTGACCGTCCATTTTTGTTTGTTGTAAGAATAGATACAACTAGGTTGATGCTATTTATTGGGCAGATTCATAATCCCCTCTCTGGTTAATTAAAGCATCCAACCATGCACATTATCAACTTCCATCCCACTACTGGCATCAAATCCACTGGAAAACAACTTCAATTTCAAGCCAAAACAGCAAACTGGCGACCACTTTTCTTGCCGACAGCCATGGTTGCGCACCGCCACCAGCCCTCATCTAGAAGACCCATGGCCTAACATCAACCGAAAAAGCCTCCATTCGATATGCTGTTATTCAGAATTTTTCGACAGTTATGACTCATTTTTTTTTCCCCAAACATATCTCCTTCAATTCATGCCTCATACAGCATCCAATCCCCAAATTGGCATCAATCGAACAAACAAGAAGTCCAAATGACCATGGGTATGAATTTAATTGAGCCAATTATCTTCCCAACTGCTCCAATTTTTGGTTCAAAATTCGCCCAGGGCGCTATGCCTAGCGACTATGTTATGTCCAAAATTGATGGGTACCAAGTGCTTCAATCTATATATTCATATGGGGAAATGCATAATCAGGGCCAAACAAACATGGGCATGCAAACAATTGATCCAAACCAGCCCTTAAATTCTTGCGCAGCTTGCAAGAACATTGAGGCTATTACATCTCAATCAATTGAAGGGAGTTAATTGATTCCACCAACTCAAACATGGGGATTACAATTCAGAAATTGGGGAAGATGATCCTGAGTTGTTGAGTGCATCCATATTGAACTAGAAAGTGAAGATTTTTGGTTTGATGGTGGTGGCGGCGATTTATGGTGCTACTCGTGTGAAATGGGTGGTTGTGGCTGACCGACAATGGTGCCGATGGCGGTGAGGTTTGAACGAGAGAACCTTTATAATTTTTGGTTATTTTATTTTGGGGAAGAAGATGGGATGCGGTGAAAAATAAAGTCTAAAAAATTTGAGATTATAGGTGGCATATATAAAAAAAAATTGTATTTAATTTGTTAAAAACTAAAAAACATTGGTACTGAAATTACCCAAATTTACAATTATTTTTTTTAATTTGACATTTTTTATTTTTTTAATTGCAAATCTGACGAATTTGACGGCAATGAGTTTTTTGCACAAAATGTTTCAAATGTGAGGTTTTCTACGATTTCCAATGAATAAAAAATATATCGCACATGAAAATGATTATAGGGGATTTTCTACTCTTAATCCATAGTTTAAATAAGAATAGCCCATATATGTTAATAACAAGACATTAAGGCCTTGTTTGGCTCCATTTTAATGAAAATTTGAGAAAAAAAAAGAGTTTTTAATAGTGTTTTTTTTTTTTTAAGAATGTATGGTTAAAAAATAAGAATTTTTTTTTTCTTTACGTATAATGTTATTTATGTGAGAATTTGTAATTGAAAATGGATTTTAAGAAAAACAAGTTATTGAAAAAATGGTGGCTAAACATAGGCTATATAGGGGCATATTGAAAATTAACAAATTAATTACACTGTGGACAAAAAATGACATGTAATTTGAGACATACGAAAAAAAAGAAAAATAAACTTATCTGCATGAGCCGTAAGAAGCATATGATTACGAATTAGTCAATTTAGTCCCTGTTTGACAATCATTATTTTTGAAAATAATGCTTTGTATAGTATTTTTAGGAAAATATTTTTTTGATTTACGTATATAATATTCTATTGTGCGAATGTGTGATTAAGAATGAGCATATAGAAAAAAATTTAAAAATAATGCTCGTGAAACAGGGGCCAGTTAAGTAAAATGTTGGGTTCCTCTATTTTCTTCTTTCGATAACATTTTATATAAAATTATTTTTGCGTACCGTTATTTACATCAACAATTTTATATATGCACCACAGTCTATATACATTCCTATAAAAATATTAAAAGTTCAAATATCACTATATTCATCCAATCACTATCAATAGTTAATTTGATTCTCACATTTTATTTTCTATATTGTCACGTCGGTGTTTTAATATTTAGTTATAAAACTTAGCAGATATTTTTTCTTAAATTTACAGAATTCTCTAAAGAGTATACTGCTCATACAACCAAACAAATCTCTCATCCAATAATATATTAATTAATTTTATTGCTTATAAGCTCATAATTTTGGTTGTTTGTGTTTCAGTTGTTAAATTTAAATTTGTTACATTTTATAAAATAAGAATATTCAGACAGGTACTGGAACTTATTTTGAAATTTCTTGTATATTTTCATTTGTCAAATTAATATTTGAAAAAAACATAAAAAATAAGATTCTATTTTTCATATCATGAAAATAATTATAACTCTAATAATGTGTATTTTTTTTTAATTTCCATTGAAAATGGTATTTTATTATTAGAGCTTTATGATTTTAATTAAAGATGATATTTTATGATTATTAGAATTTGAGTTAAACATGAACTCTAAAAGAATATAAAAATATTTAAAAGATTTTATGAAAATAAATATTAGTGGATGAATTTAGAATAATATATTTTTATTTAATTTTATATATATTTATTTAAGTAAATTTATGTAATATAAGTCCCGTTTGATTTTCATTTTGGGGAAGAAAATATATTTTGAATAGTTGATTGATGGAAAATGTGTGGTTGAAAATTAAAGAAAAGTTTTGAATTTACGTGTAATATTATTTTATTGAAAAATGTGTGATTGAAAAAAAAGAGAGAAAAATAAATTTTGAGAAAATAAAAATCAAACAGGGACATAATAATTTTTTACATAATAATTTTTTTAAAAGTGGATGTATATATATATATAAAAATAGCGGTAACTTATTTTACTGTATTCTTGAATTTGAAAATGCAGGAGATCCAAAGTCTCCTACAAGCACATGTACATACCAACCCCGACTCTCTCTCTCTCTCTCTGCGCGTTGAATAAAAAGGAAAACAAAGTCTTCACTTTTGCTTTGTCTTTTTGCTTCATCAACCCACCAAACCGCAATTTTTTTTAAAAACTCCACCTTCACACTTCCTCCAAAACTTCACTTCCCCCCACCCCCAAGCCTTCTTCTACATAGATTCCTCCCACCCCCTTCTATCTCTCTCTACAAATCCTAGCAGCTGCAAAACTGACCCTTTTCATCTCTCTCCCAAGACACATTCTGTGTAAATATATAAGGTTTCTTTCTTTCTTTTTTTATTTTCATTTCTTTTGTGTTTTTGGGGGGTGCGAAATGAACCGGCGGATGTGATGGGGGCAGGGTTTTCACAGGTTTTCCCGTGTTTCAACCCGTCGGCCGATGCGAACCGGGGCGAAGAGGGTGTCATTTTTTCAGCTACTGAACCGCTTGACGAAACCCTAGGCCATTCCTTCTGTTACGTCCGGTCCTCTGCTCGCTTTGTATCCCCTACTCACTCTGATCGCTTTGTTTCCCCCTCGCAGTCCCTCCGTTTTGACGATCCGCAAAGACCTAAACCGCCCGGGATACCAGAAACCGGTTTCCGAGCTATTTCCGGTGCCTCTGTTAGTGCAAATACTTGGACTCCCAGAACTGTCCTTGACGATATTTACGACGACGCCATCGAGAGTAACAATAACAGCTATGCTCTTGGTTATTTGGCTGGAACCAGGGGTAGTGTTGTGAATGGATTGAATGGATTTGAGAGCACGTCTTCGTTTAGCGCCTTGCCTTTGCAGCCGGTACCTCGTGACGGCAAAGGTGAGCCACCGTCTGGGCCGCTGGAGCGGGCGTTCTTCATGTCAGGTCCGATTGAGCGTGGGACCCTTTCGGGCCCGCTGGATGGTGCTGCCGGAAGCATAGTTCCTGACAGCAGCAGGGGTCCCCTTCTCAGCACCGTTGGGTAATGTGTGCGTGAAAAAAAAGCGAAAGAAGGGTATTTCTGGATTTCGCAAAGCATTGTACAAGAACTTCTCTGAGAGGAAGCGCCCTTGGGTGGTGCCAGTACGGTATTTAGTTGGAGGAGGCAGGAAGGATATCCCGGGAGAGAGTGGCAGAAGGACCGAGATGGGGAGTGACAACAATGTTCATTGGGCCTTGGGTAAGGCAGGGGAGGATCGGGTACACGTGGTTGTATCAGAAGAGCATGGGTGGCTTTTTGTCGGAATTTATGATGGATTCAATGGCCCTGATGCCCCCGAGTTTCTCATGAGCAAATTTTACAAAGCCATGTACAATGAACTAGAGGGTTTGTTTTGGGATAGTGAGGAAGCAGTTGTAGCTTCCGAAAATGCAGTTATTGCAGATAATTCTAACTTATCTCAAGAAAACCAAGAAAATGAAGAGGCTAAAGAAGGGGAGGTAGCTGAAAATGAAACAAAATCCGAAAAAAAGGTGACATTTCAAGAGGAACAGATTAGGGTTAGGAGGAGAAGATTGTGGGAATTTTTAGCAGAGGATGATCCAGGAGAGGGCCTTGATTTATCAGGTTCTGATAGATTCGCATTTTCGGTTGACGATGCTTTGAACCTTAATGTTGCTGGTTCAGCTGTGAGCAGCAGGTCTTTATTGTTATCAAAACTAAAACATGGTTTGTTGAGTAAGCACAAGGATAAGGATGGTAGAAGATTGTTCCCTTGGAGATTTTGGTTTGAGGGGAAAGAGAAAGTGATGGGAGGAATGGAGGAGAGTAATAGAGTAGCAGAGGGGGAGGAGATTAGTAGAAATGGGAGGAAGCCAAAGGTGGGGCCGGTTGATCATGAGTTGGTTCTGAGAGCAATGTCTAGGGCACTTGAGGTCACAGAGCGTGCATATTTGGATATGACTGATAAGGTTCTAGATCAGTATCCTGAACTTGCGTTGATGGGTTCTTGCTTATTGGTTGTGTTGATGAGGGATGAAGATGTCTATGTGATGAATGTAGGAGATAGTCGGGCTATTGTTGCACAGCACCAACCTGAAGAGGTTAGTTCTAGTGCAGAATCGAAGGTTGCAGGGGACGATGGGTTCAATGCCGAGTGTATAGTTGAAGAACTTTCAGATGTTAGTGAGAGGGAAAATAAGAAGAGGAATGAAGATCATGTTTACCAAGCTATGAGGTTGTCTGCGTTGCAGTTGTCTACTGACCATAGCACCAGCATTGAAGAAGTATGTTCTCCCAATTTCTTTCTTTTATCTGTTTTATATTCACCTCTTTTCATTGCTGCTTCAATTTATAAGTTATATGTTCATCTATGGTTAAGATGTGGTATTCTTTAGTTTTAATCTGGACAAAAAGATTGACCTTTCAGCTTGTGAGGATGGAGCTTATAAGGTTTGAAAGATTTGAATTCAACTAGTTGTTCAATGACTTTTAAAACTTGGCCACTTCCATCGTGAACTAGAATTTTGTATTCTGGCTACTTGTGTAGACATAGATACTTCGTTCTTATTGCCGTGCATACTAGCATTGGAGATTCCAAGTAGATGTGAAGGGATAATTTGACTTAAATCAGTTGTTTTCTATGATCCATGTTATTAAGTATTAACTAATAGGGATAATTGTAGCAAAAGTCCCGAAACTCAAGGCTCAAGCTCGGGCTTGAGTAAAACGAACCGATCTTTTTTCGGGCTCGAGCCGAGCAAAAGTTCTCACAAAAAATTCAGTCTCAGCCCGATATCCTTTTTTTTTTTCAGGTAGCATTTTGCTGCATTTAAAAGGCAGCAAACTGCTGCCTTATTCATGTTTCGATTTTATTTTTATTTATTTTTTTCGCCTCATAGGCTGGCTCGGACTCGGCCCGAGCTTACGCTCGGTTTTACCGAGCTGAGCCGGCTTGGGCTTTTCCCAGGTTGAGCCACGGGCTGCCCGAGCCGACAAGTCAAATTGTCATACCTACACCTACTCCAACGAAAATAGGCTTCTCAATCCAGAGCTCCACTTGTTGAGACCATCATCACGTTTCCCGTATCAGACTAATACAGGGGCCGAACTTTCAGATTCCAAAGACTCGCCTAAGAAGGACCAAAAAATTGATACAAACGCCATTTTTTAAGTTTTTGATTTAAGTTTTTTAATTGTATAATGTGGTAAATAGAAAGGTGCCATTTCCCTTTTAAAATTGATTAAAATATGATCAAACTTAATTTTGGTGATCAAACGACGGAAAAATGGATGAAAATCATCCAAAAGGGTCTCACATACAATGATTGGAAGTGGTAGGGGTGACGTGACATGTACAACAGATGAAAAGTTTGTGGAAAGTTTGCTAGTGTTTCAAAGGTTTGGGGCTTTTGCTGCAATTATCCCTAACTAATATGCATATTTCATACACTTCTATGAATTGGGACTAGATTCAATTGTTACGGATTTTGATGCTTCTGTTAGTTGAATTTGTTTCCTCTACCCAATATGACAACCATATTGTGGGAGTTGATGAGCTCTTTTTTCTCTACATAATATGGCAACCATATTCTGGGAACTAATGCACCAAATGAGTTCATGTTTCTGAAAGCCCTAACTTAGGCAAGATGGTCATATGTTAAAGAGATGACTTTGTTGCTTTTAGATGAATGCTTTCTGTTCATAAGAAAATTTGTTCTATTTCTTTCCAATTCTATATGTGGACATTAGTGTTTAAAAAGTCAAATCAATTGCCAAGGCGTTTTTTCATTGTAAGATAAGGCATGAGCCCCATGAATAAAAATAGTTAAAAATAAGCATGTAGTAAACTATAAATAAACTTCAAAATTCCTATAACAATAGTTTACTCGATTTTCAGCTAAGGCCTTAGTGAACACATCAACTAATTGATCGCCCGTCCTGACATGCTTAGTCGAAATCAATCCTTATTGTAGCTTTTTACGAACAAAATGTCAGTCTGCCTTTATGTGCTTTGTTCTCTCATGAAATACAGGATTAGTGGCAATGTGAATAGCTACTTGATTATCGCACCACAAGCTCATAAGTGGGAATTATCAATGCCAATCTCCCCAAGTAAGCGATGTAGCCACATAAGGTCACAAGTTACGTGTGCTATGCCCGATATTCAGATTCTGCACTTGATTGAGCTATAACACTTTGTTTCTTACTTTTTCAAGATACTAAATTACATCCAACGGAAACACAATACCCTGTAGTAGAGCTATCATCCAGAGGAGTACCTGCCCAGTCAACATTTGAGAACCCGTTAACTCTACAATGACCATGGTTTCTATAAAGAATTCCACGTCCTGGGGCTCCTTTAAGATATTTTAATATATGAGTTACAACATCCCAATGTGAAGCTCTAGGAGATGACATAAACTGACTAACAACACTTACTGGAAAGGCAATATCTAGACGAGTAATTGTGTGATAGCTTTCCCACTATCCTTTTGTACTCGTCTTCATCTACAAGCACATCCCCATCTTCAGCTTCGAGTTTCACATTTGGTATGATGGGGGCTTTACTAGGTTTTTCTTCAGCTAAACCTGTCTCATCATGTAAGTCTAGAACATACTTCATTTGAGATAGAAAAATTCCTTTACCATTTCGAGAGACCTATTCCTAAGAAATATTTCAAACGACCTAACTCCTTTATTTGGAACCTTGTGCCTAGGAAAGCCTGCATACTGATGTCACTGCTATCACTACTAGTAATAATAATATCATCAACATATACCACTAACAAAATGCATCCAACTTTAGACTCTTTAAAAAATACTGAATGATCACATGTACTTTTTTGCAAGCAAAATTCAATCACAACCTCACTAAATCTCCCAAACTTTGCACAGAGATTGTTTCAAACAGCATGATTTTTGCAGTTTGCATATCTTTCCTGATTCCCCCTGAGCAACAAACCCTATTGGTTGCTCTATATAAACTTCTTGCAAATCATCATGGAGGAATGCATTTTTTTTGGTGAAGGGGCCAATGATAGGTAGCAGCAAGAGAAATGAATAACCGAACAGAACAAGTTTAGCAACTGGACAGAAAGTCTCAGAGTAATCCACACCATAAGTTGGAGCATACCTCTTAGCAACCAATTGAGCCTTCAATCGAGCAACAGATCCATTAGGACTCATCTTGACAATAAACACCCATTTACATCCGACTGCCTTTTTATTGAGGGGTAAAGGAACTAAATCCCAAGTATGATTATGTTCCAATGCTAGCATTTCTTCTTGCATTGTCGCTCGCCAGCCACTATGGGACAAAGCCTCGGAAACAGATTTTGGTACTGACACACTCTAAGGAGGCAATTGAGGACATGGAAGGTGGTGACAGCGAGGATTAGTACATGGCTGTTTACCTTTTCGGAGGGCAATGGGAAGATCAAGACTAGGATTAGAATAAGGTGACGAATCCGGAGGCGAAGCAGCAGGTAGAGGCGGTGAGTCATGGCCGGTAGTTGATGCCACCGGAGATTGCTACACACGACGAGTGTAAACATTTATAATAGGACTAGAAGATAATGGTAACATAGGGGTAGTCACACTGTAAACAAGAAAATCATCCTTAGACTTAACGGAAGATGGAACAAAGGACATAGAAGTGCTGGAAAAGGGTGTGGACTCGAAGAAGGTGACATCAACAGACATTAAGTATCGTTTAAGGAAGGAGAAAACCATCTATAACCTTTTTGATGTCGAGAATAACCTAGAAATTGACATTTAAGGGATCCAAGATCAAGCTTGGAAACTTGAGGTACAAAGTAAGTACATCCAAACACTCTAGGAGCAAGAGAGAATAGAGTATGAGAGGGGAATAGAGTAGAATGAGGGATTTTACCATCTAAGACGGAGGAAGGCATACGATCGATTAAGTAACATGAAGTAGAGACCGCATCTCCCCAAAATTCTTTTGAAACTTTCATATGAAAAAGAAGAGCTTGTGTAACTTTCAATAAATGACGATTCTTTCTTTCTGCCATTCTATTTTGTTGTGGAGTAACGATATATGAAGATTGACGAAGAATGCCATTTTGTGAAAATAAGTAAATGTGGATGAGAAATATTCTTTGGCATTATCACTCCTTAAGATACGTACAGGTTTATCAAATTGAGTTTTAATATCAGCATAAAATGCACAAAAAATTGAAAATAGATTTGAACGATTTTTCATAAGATATAACCAAGTAACTCGAGAATAATCATTCATAAAGGTAACAAAATAGCAAAAATCGGTCTTAGATAAAATTGAACACGGGCCCCAAATATCATAATGTATTAAACCTAAAGGCAACAATGCTCGCTTATTTATTCTAGAGAGATATGGTACCCTGTAGTGCTTTGCTAATTGACTTGACTCACAATCTAATTGAGACACTTAACTTGGACATAATTTCTTCAAAACAGGGTGATAAGGATGACCGAAGCGACAATGGAGCTGTAGAAGAGATGTACTAGTGCATGTAATCGACCTTGGCACCGGTGTGGGAGAAGAGTCAAGCACATACAAGCCATTGAGCTCACGTCCTCTACCTATAATCTGCTTTGCCCCAAGATCCTGAAAAATGCAATTATTAGGAAAGAAAAAAATGTTATAATTGAGAGATTTAGTAATTTGACTCACAGATAAAATATTGAAAGGAAACGGAGGTAAACATAAAACAGAAGACAATGGTAGAGAGTTTGTTGGATGTGCTGTCCCGCATCCAACTACAGGAGTTGTAGAGCCATTAGCTAAAGTGACTTGATAAATTAGAAGAAGATTGAAATGATGAAAGTATACCTGTATTCCCAGTCGTATGATCATCTGTGGCACCGGAATCAATTACCCAATTGCGGGATGAGGTAGAAAGACAGACTATAGAAGTACTTATATTAGCTGAAGTGGAAGTGGAAGGTGTAACATGCTCTTGAGCGGGATGTTGAGAGGCATAAAATTGTGTAAGGTGAACATATTCATTGCTGAAATCGTTATTTTATGCTAAGATGGAAGCGCAGGAGATGTAATTGGAAGACCATCTTGAGTAGCAACATTGACAAATTTTCTCATAGGAGTCTGACTTGTGTACTTTGCTGGTTTTCCATTTAGTTTCCAACAGTTTTGTTTTACATGTCCTTGCTCTCTACAATAATAACAAACACGAGAATAAATTGGATAAAACTTAGGTCAATTTGATTAAATTGGGCTTGGACTGAAAATTAGAAATAGGAAAATCGTATTTTTGGGTTAGCAAATTTATTTAGAAAATAATAAAATAATTTGACTTATTTAAAATAAACAAGTTAAAAAATTAGGGAGATTCGATTTTTCGGTTCTTGAACTAGAACCGAACCAAATCCATCGGTTCTTGATTCAGATACCCATTCGGGTATTTAACCTAAGAAGAACCATTGGGTTCGGTTCAGTTCGGGTCCGGTAGGTCTAGTTCGGTTCGAGAGTTTTGTCTGGCCCTAAGAGTGAGGATTCGTGAAACTTTTTCATGTTTGGGTTATAGTAAGCATAGTTGCCTTTTAAGCTCTATGTGTAGATACTTATTTATGGGTTATTTACTGCATAACTATCAATCTCATTGTCTACTTTGTTTCTACTGTAAACAGTGTTCCTAGTTGTATTCCAAATGAAAAATTAACTCCCCTTTTATAGTACTTGGGCTTTAACTCCAAGGGAACTTCTAATAATAACAATGAATTAAAAAAAAAAAAAACCTTTCTTTATAATGTAAATTAAAATTATATCTGGTAAAAATAATAAAAAATCTAATCTAACTAAAATTTTAAATTTTCTAGTTGTTTCGCCTGGAGTGAAGTATACTTTTTAGTTGTTTCCCATCATTTTTTCCCCTTGTATTTCTTCATGAAATTGTCAAATGGGAGATTTATGTGCAGTACAATTCTTTGGAACCAGGGTTAGGTTAATTTAAAAATTCTCTTCTCCATGAAATTTAGAACTTTGGGGGTGTTATTGAAGTACGTTCTCCTAGTGCTCTTGGTGAAATTTGCTGGACGTGAACATTAGTGATAGTTTTCAATTCTGGGTTTTAAAACAGAATAGAATGAAGTTATTTACTTGTATGTGCTCGTGAAGATGTGATATTGTTACTTTTCCACTGGATAGCCTCTTGTATGTAATAATAAGGTGTCGTAAAATTTTTAGCTTTATGTTCTACTATATTCGTTCTCTCTCTCCCTCTCTCTCTGTTATGAATTTTGTTATTCTATTTAACCATTGGCGACATGAAACTGCATATATAACCTTTCGTTGTTTTGTGGTGGTGTAATTTTGTCATTTCCAGGAAGTTCTTAGAATCAAGAATGAACATCCAGATGACAGCAATTGTATAGTCAATGATAGAGTTAAAGGTCGTCTTAAAGTTACTCGTGCATTTGGGGCTGGCTTCCTCAAACAGGTTTGTACATTAATAGCCAACAATGTTTATTCTGTTATATTTTCTTGTCATCTATGTGCCGGTACATGCATGTGTGCTGGCTCATCTATATGTGTATTTGAGTTTTATTGAAAGGAGGACATATATTTAGAATTTATCTAAAGCCCCTGTTCGAGACCCATTTTTGGGTTAAAATGTGTTTTGAAATAGTGATTTTATTGAAGAATGCGTGGTTAAAAAATACGGAAAAGTTTTGAATTTACGTGTGAAGTTATTTTATTGGAGAATGTGTCGTTGAAAATGAGTTTTATAAAAATGGAGCCAAAACAGGGGCAAAATCCTCAAGATGGAAAATATGTTTTCCTGAAGAGCTTTATATCTACATGACAATTGTATCTTAAATAGTCATATGGTCTTCAATTTCATTCTATCAATTTTCCCAAATTTTCAATTCTCATGCTTTTGATTCTTTGATAAATCGACAAGTTTCTTGTTTATTTTTTATACTGAAAGTTGATTCTGTGGAAGCTTGGTTTCATTTTATCAGTTTGAGATACTATGCCTCTGGGAAGAAAGTTATCATTGCAAAATATCAAGGATATGAAGTAGTCATAGCATATATCCCATCGATTACATATACTGTTAAATTCTATCACCTTCATTCAGATTACTATTTTTAATGTTGGTTAGTCTGCATGTGTTTGCTGCTACTTGGTTCTTGATGTTTGTTAAATAGTTTGCATCTTCTATCTCTTGAACTTAGATGATGCATGGTATGATTACATCTTATAGTTATTTTACCAATGTTAAATGCTTCCCATCACATTGAGAAATGATGTTTTGATGTCCATGCCGTGCTCGTTTCTCTAATGCTTTATGATGCATGTTGAAGCAGCCTAAATGGAATGCTCCTTTGTTGGAAATGTTTCGGAATGAATATATTGGTACTGCAGCGTACATATCTTGTTCTCCCTCTTTATGCCACCATAAGCTGTGTCCCATGGATCAATTTTTGGTGCTCTCATCTGATGGATTATATCAGTATTTGAGCAATCAAGAGGTTGTTAGCCTTATTGCGAATTTTATGGAGAAGTTTCCTGATGGCGACCCAGCTCAACACCTGATAGAGGAGCTTCTCTTCCGTGCAGCCAAAAAAGCTGGTAATCTTTTTTTACCTTGGAAGTGGCTTAATATATATGGGTGAAGCCTTTTAACTATAATATTGGTGATCCGTACATTTTAATCGTACTGAGTTAAGTCGCTAGTTACCTAGGGAGGTACACTATTTGATCCTTCTGTGAAGTTGTCATTCGAAACTTTGGTAATGAGATTTTGTTCATTTTGTCCTCTTGTTTCTTAAATTTGCACGTGCACTGTACAATTGTTTGTCATAGTATATCGGAGATGAGAGACCTCAACTAATTTCCAAGAATTAGGATTCTGAAGTCATGTAGGATATGAATGCTAGGTTTTTGATAACTGGGTGCATGCATGTCGAACGTTGATGAAATATGTCATTACGTTGAGACCTATTTGCTCTACTACATGTTGCATTACTGCCCCATCTTATTCTTCATACACCTTGTATTCTTGATTGCTTGTTTCTTAGTCCTTGAGTCTATTATCTTGTACTATTTTCTCGAGAATCGAGTCCCAGGATATGTAACCTAATTAGGTCACTAAGAGGTGAAGATCCTGGAAGAACATCTATCTCTTGTTTTAGGGCTATGGCGCAGGGGGCAACAGGGAAACTATAATACCCAGACCAGGAAAGTTTAAAAGATTTGATAGGTACTACCCATACCAATAAGGTGCACTTTTTTTTTTTTTTTTTTTTTTCTTTCTGGAAGTCCATTGTTAGAAACTCCACAATTAAGCGTGCTTGGCTTGGAGCAATTCTATGATGGGTGACCCCTTGGGAAGCTTTCTCGGGGAGTGTGCGAGTGAGGACAAATCATGCTGAAAAGACCCATGTTAGTACAGTGGGGACAGTACGACTTAAATTATAAGGAAGAAATATATTGATTTTCTTATTCCAAACATATGGGTACATCTCTATTATAAAGAGAGATAGATAATAAAAAAGGAAAACAATATAAGAAATATTCTAACTAAAAATAAATATTCTACTTCCTATATTTACATAGAACTAATTAAGGTCTCTAATAACATAATTTCCTACACTCCCCCTCAAGCTGGTTTGAAAATATCTTCCATAGCCAGCTTGCTAGTCAGCTTATCGAATTGCTTCTTGTGTAGGCCTTTTGTTAGTACATCAGCTAATTGTTCATCTGTAGGAAGGTATGTCATACATATCACTCCTGCATTGATCTTCTCTTTGATAAAATGTTTATCCACTTCTATATGCTTTGTGCGATCATGAAGAACTGGATTATGAGCTATAGAAATGGCAGCTTTGTTGTCACAGTAGACCTTCATAGGAGTCAAGTAGGGAAATTTTAACTCTTCAAGAATCCTTTTAATCCACTTTATTTCGCAGATTCCATGGGCAACAGCTCTGAATTCTGCCTCAGCACTACTTCTAGCTACCACGTTTTGTTTTTTACTCCGCCATGTAACTAGGTTCCCACCAACAAATGAACAATAGCCAGATGTTGATCTTCTATCTGTAACGCTTCCTGCCCAGTCCGCATCTGTATAGACTTCAACCTGAAGGTGTCCATGTTTTTTGAACAATAGGCCTCTCCCTGGAGTTCCTTTTAGATATTTTAAGATCCTGTAGACTGCCTCGAAATGCTCTGCCCCTGGTGAGTGCATGAATTGACTTACCATGCTGACAGCAAAAGCAATATCAGGCCGTGTATGGGACAAGTAGATCAATTTTCCCACAAGTCTCTGATATTGTTCCCTCTCCTTCACATCTTCAGTCTTAGCCGCTTGCAACTTCAAGTTAGGATCAATCGGAGTCTCAACTGCCTTACAACCAAGCAAACCTGTTTCTCCAAGGAGATCGAGAACATATTTTCTTTGATTAACAAATATACCTTCCCTGGATCTTGCAAATTCCATTCCAAGGAAGTACTTGAGGATACCCAGATCCTTGGTTTGAAACTCTTTTGCGAGTTTCTTCTTCAGAGCTGCTAATTCTGCTTCATCATTACCAGTTAAAATGATGTCATCAACATACACAATCAAAATTGCAACTTATCGTTCTTTGAATGTTTATAGAATATTGTGTGATCTGCTTGACTCTGTAAGAAGCCATAGCTGATAATTGTCTTACCAAAGCGCTCAAACCATGCTCTTGGCGACTGCTTGAGTCCATATAATGATTTATTTAATTTGCACACTTTGTCGCTACCAAACTTCTTTTCAAATCCTGGTGGCAGGCTCATGAACATTTCTTCTTCCAGATCACCATTGAGAAACGCATTTTTTACGTCAAGTTGATGTAGGGGCCAATCTGAATTCACTGCAAGAGATAGCAAAACTCTGATAGAGTTTATTTTAGCAACAGGAGCAAACGTCTCATGGTAGTCTATTCCATAAGTCTGAGTAAAACCTTTGGCCACCAATCTCGCCTTGTATCTTTCAATGCTTCCATCAGCTTTACACTTTATCGTAAACACCCATTTGCACCCAACAATTTTCTTGTCACTGGGTAGCTCAACTAGTTCCCAAGTACCACTTCTCTGTAGAGCATTCATCTCCTCCATGACTGCTAATTTCCAATTCGGGTCATCCAATGCTTCCTGTATATTTCTTGGAACAAACAATTTTGAAATCCTAGATGTGAAAGCCCTATGGTTTTTTGATAGTCTTTGATACGAAAGATAGTTTTCAATGGGATGTTTAGTACAATTTCGGACGCCTTTTCTAATTGCTATAGGAACATCAAGGTCGGAGATAATAGGTGAATTGTTGGATAATGTAGATTGAATCAAAGCCGGAGTGGTGATAAAGTTACCTGGAGTCTCGGTGCCAGAACTCGGATTTTCAGATTGATTTGGTGCAGGGTTGACATTCGAGTCTTTACGACCGAGATGAAATCTCTTTCTAGTATACACCTGAAGCTCAGAATTTAGATCGCGATCATTTTGTAGTACTTCTCCCCCTGAACGAGAATCTACTTCATTAGGCACCAAAGATACAGGATCTCCTAAGTGCTCATCAGGAATGACATTGGGAAGAGGAATAGAAACGTCCCAAAAATTATCTTCCACTTCATATGTCTCCCCCTGAAGAGAATTTTGGAGGAAATATGGTTTTGTTTCCAGGAAAAATACATCCATACTCACATAGAATCGTTTGGTTTGTGGGTCAAAACATTTATACCCCTTTTGGCTAGATGAATATCCCAAAAAAACACATTTTATAGCACGCGGATCAAGTTTGGAACGAAATTGACTCGGGACATGAACGTAGACAGTACCTCCAAAGACTTTTGACGGGTAAGTCAGAAAACAACTTTGTCTCAGGGCAAAAATGTTTTAGGCAATCAAGAGGCGTTCTAAATTTTAATACTTTAGTCGACATTCTGTTTATCAAATAACAGGCTGTTAAAACTGCCTCACCCCATAAATACTTTGGAACATGCATGAAAAACATTATCGCACGTGCGACTTCAAGTAAATGTTTGTTTTTCCGTTCCGCAATACCATTTTGTTGGGAGGTATCACGACACGTAGTTGATGGAAAATGCCTTTTTCTTTCAAAAAATCACCCAACTGTTCATTGAAATATTCCGTACCATTGTCAGAACGTAAGATACCAAGTTTGGTTTGAAATTGATTTTCAATCATGTGGAAAAAAATTTTGAATAAATTCTTCACATCAGATTTTTTATGCATTAAATAAATCCAACATAAACGTGTATGATCATCAATAAATGTAACGAACCATCGTTTACCAGAAAGGGTAGTAACCTTAGACAGGCCCCAAACATCACTGTGAATTAAATAAAACGGTTTGGAGGCATGGTACTGTTTTGGCAAATAAGGAGAACGATGGTGTTTTGCATAGATACAACTTTCGCAATGAAAAGAAGACCAATCAATTCCTTTAAATAACGCTGGAAACAAATGTTTCAAATAAAGAAAACTAGGATGTCCTAATCTTTGGTGCCATAGCATTATTTGATCTTGAACAGAAATTGAACTAATACTGCTAAAGCTCTGAGCTTTTATATTACTAATAGGTACTTCATCTAGGTAGTAAAGACCTTCAATCATCCTAGCACGCCCAATCATCATCCCCGAACTCTGGTCCTGAAAGTCACAGTGTGATTCAAAAAAGGTAACACGACAATTAGAGTCTTTAGATAGTTTACTAACAGACAAAAGGTTGCAAGCCAGTTTAGGAACATGAAGGACAGAGTTGAGCATAATTTTATCAGTTAGTCTAAGAGATCCTTTTCCAGCAATAGGTGAAAAACTACCATCGGCAATTCTAATTTTCTCATGTCCAGAACAAGGGGAATACGTATTAAATAAATGTGAAAAACTAGTCATGTGATCGGTGGCTCCAGAGTCTAGAATCCATGGCGAGTAGTTTAAGCAAGAAAGGGCTTTAGGAATTTTACCTGTTTGTGCCAAAGAGACATTAGGAATACCGGATGAAGAATTGGACTTTATCAGTTTCAAGAGGTGATCAATCCGCTCCTTGTTGAAGGGACTTGAGTTGACTTCATTGGCAGTAGGCACCCCCCGATTTTTCTCTCCCAGCTTGCTGCCCTTCCAGTTGGCAGGCTTCCCGTTGAGCTTCCAGCAGGTCTCACGTTTATGGCGAGCCTGCTTGCAATAATCACACCACAATTCTGACTTGTCATCTTGTCTGCGCTGGTAATTTCCAGCTTTGTATCTAGAACCTTCATACCAGATTTCAGGTTTAGCTTCAGGTCTGCGCTGGGGATTTGTAGCTCTGTGTCTAGCACCATCACTGATCAGGGCAGAGTTCTCAATTTGCTCACAAGTGCTCTTCTTTCCAAGCATGACACTCCTTCGACTTTCCTCCCTTCTGACTTCGGCAAACACCTCCCCAATGGATGGAAGTGGAGGTCTGCCAATAATTCTACCTCGGACTTCATCAAATTCGACGTTAAGTCAGCGAGAAACTTGTAAATACGGCTGTCCTCCACAGTTTTCTTGTGATGCTTGCAGTCATCGACAGACTTCCATTCATATATATTGAAGAGGTCCAGGTCCTGCCATAGCCTTTTCAGTGAATTGAAGAACTTAGTGACAGAATCATCCCCTTGTCGAATCTCCCCTAGCCTTAAGGTTAATTCAAACACCCGAGATTGGTTGCCCAGGTCAAAATACATCTGATTGACGTTATCCCACAATTCCTTTGCGGTAGGATAACACATATAATTGGAGCTTATATCCTCCATGGAATTAACCAGCCATGTCATAATCATGGAATTTTCAGCATCCCAGGTGGCATACAATGGGTCATCGGCAGTAGGAGATTTCTTATCGCCTGTGATGTAGCCAATTTTCCCTTGCCCACGAATATACATTCGGACAGACTGCGACCACCGGAGAAAATTATCACCATTCAGGCGTATGGTGGTGATTTGCAGGTTCGGAGATACCTTTACTGGAATAGAATCAACAGCTGCTGGAGTGTTGGTCTCAGATGTAACTTCCGACATGTGTGCAGCAGTTTCAGGGTCCTTGGTTGCTGAGTTCGAGACCTAGGGTTCGCGTCGCCTGCCGGAGTTGCGTCGCCTGCTGGAGTCGAGTCGACTGCTGGAGTCGCGTCGCTTGCTGGGGTCGCGCGCGCCGGCTGCTGGAGTCGCTCCAACTGCTGGAATCGAGTCGCCTGGCGTCGCCGGCTGCTGAACCAAGGCGACGAGTCTCCTGCTGAGTCGCGCTGGGGAAGGCGAGTCAAGCTGGAGAAGAAGAAGTCGCCTTGGAAGAAGTCGCTCACCTTGGACGAAGAAGTCGCGCTGGAATGTCGCGATGGAGGAGAATCGAGCCTAGGGCTCTGATACCAACTTAAATTATAAGGAAGAAATATATTGATTTTCTTATTCCAAACATATGGGTACATCTCTATTATAAAGAGAGATAGATAATAAAAAAGGAAAACAATATAAGAAATATTCTAACTAAAAATAAATATTCTACTTCCTATATTTACATAGAACTAATTAAGGTCTCTAATAACATAATTTTCTACAGTACGTTGTCGATCTAACGGTCGGGACAACCCGTTAAGTGGGATCTGAGTCATTACAAATGGTATCAGAGCAGGTTGCCAGCCGGAAATCGGAAACTAAATGCTATGCGGGACAAAGTGCTACGCCATAGGGGGGAGCCACCTCTAGAATCTCAACGCCTGGCAACGGATCCTCAGATGGATCAAGCGCGACAAGGATGTCGCGAGTCTAACGAGGGGTGATTGTAATACCTAGACCAAGAAAGTTTAAAAAATTTGATAGGTATTACCCATACCAATAAGGTGCACCTTCTTTCGGAAGTCCATCGTTAGAAATTCCACAATTAAGCGTGCTTGGCTTGGAGCAATTCTATGATGGGTGACCCCTTGAGAAGTTTTTTCGGGGAGCGTGTGAGTGAGGACAAAGCATGCTGAAAAGACTCATGTTGGTACAGTGGGGACAGTACGTCGTCGATCTAACGATCGGAATAGCCCGTTAAATGGGACCTGGGTCGTTACAGAAATTGAAGGTGAAGACTGACATGGAATCTATTGTTAGTGTCTACCTATTTATTTCAAAGGATTAGAGTGCGTTTGGTTTGCCGTTTTGCAGTCATCTTCAATTTTCAGTTTTCTAACACTCAAAACGTGTTTGGTATGTTATTTTCAAAAATGCGTTTTCGAAAAAAAGGAAAATTTTATAATATAAAACTCAAAATGAGTTTTTGACGTTTTGAATATTTTAATTGAAAACACTAAAAAAACTCGAAACAAGGAAAATGAAATAAAAAAAATTTCAAATTAAAATAATTAATAAAATCACACAAAACCTACCCAAATACAACTTTAAAATTTATATTTTTTGATTACATATTAGCATAAAATTGATGTGTGATAGGATTCTACTTGGAAAATATAAAATAGTGTGAATAAGCTGAACTTTTAATTGAAACCTTCAAGAATTACAGTAATGAACGATAACAATTATAGCCTTTCGAGAGGGCTACTCTCTCCTATTCCTAACTTCTAATCACTAATATTTTCTGTAACGACTCGAACCATGCTCTCAAGCCGTTAGAACATACGTACTGTGCGCTTTGGGTGAGCTTTGCGCCCACTTATTCCGTCACGACTTTCTATTGCGTTCCTCAGGATTCGAACTCATAACCTCTCCTTTAAGAGTGACTTATGGGGAATCTTGGTATCAATTGGACAACCTCAGGATTCGAACTCATAACCTCCTCTTTAAGAGTGACTTAAGGAGAATCCTGATACCATTAAGGGAGAGGTTATGAGTTCGAATCAAGGGGTTGTCCAATTGGTACCAAGATTCCCCTTAAGTCACTTTTAAGGGAGAGGGAGAGGTTATGAGTTCGAATTCTGGGAGATGCGACAGAAAGCCGTGAGGGAGTAAGCGAGCTCTGCCCACTCAAAGCGGATAGTACGTATGTTCTAACGGCTTGGGCGCAAGGTTCGTGTCGCACGTTTTTTTGTAACAACGCGGATCTTGCACCCAATCCGTTAGAACATACGTACTGTCCGTTTTGGGTGGGTAGAGCTAGCTTACCCCCTCACGGCTTTCTGTCGCGTCTCTCAGGATTCGAACTCATAATCTCTCCCTTAAGAATCTAACAGTTTGGGCGCAAGGTTTAGGTCGTTACAAAAAACGCGTGTTTTTGTTGTAACGACCCGGACGCAAGTTGCCCAATTGGTATCAGGATTCTCCTTAAGTTATTCTTAAGAGAGAGGTTATGAGTTCAAATCCTGAGAAACGCGATAAAAATCCGTGAGGGGCCGAGTGGGCGCAAGGCCTCACCCAAAGCGGACAGTACGTATATTCTAACGGTTTGGGCGCAAGGTCCAGGTCGTTACATTTTTCCTCCTCTATCCCTAACTTCTACCCTTATTTATAGATCTATTTCCAATAGAATTCAGTTTTCCTTTCCCCCCACTTGCTGGTTAATTCTTCTATTCCCTTCTAGAATGAGTGCGGTGGATTGGAGTCTATCATTACACCCGGTTTCCAAATCCACCTTGTCCTCAAGGTGAAAACTCAGTTGATTCACACGAGCTTCTAATTCAGGCAATCCTTTCCCTTGGCCTTCTTGTTGCAAAACTTTTGTCTTGGCTTTTAATGAGACTCCCGCTTTGTTCAGCCCGGAATCTCCTCTCAGACTCATTACTGATTCTCCCATTCGAAACCGCATAGTCAGGAGTTTCCAGTTGACTTCCATACTACCCAGGCTACTTAACCATTGCATCCCAACACCACATCCGTGCTACCCAACTTTAAGGGTAGGAAGTCCTCTACTATTGTTAGCCCTTTAATTTCCACCACGACCTGCTTGCAAATCCCTTTTCTTTTTACAAATTCGCCAGACCCCATGATAACTCCATAATTGGTAGTCGTCGCAGTTGACAGATCCAACTTCTTGACTAGTTCCAATGAAATAAAATTGTGGATTGCCCCACAATCAATTAGGATCGTTACCTCATGTTGTGCCACTGTACCTTTAATCTTCATAGTTCCAGGAGTTCTGAAACCTACTACCGAATTTAATGAGAGCTCCACCCTTTCCGCCACCTCAATTGGTTGTTCCTTTGTTGTCAAATCACGCTTTTCCTCATGTGTATGTTCATCTTCTTGTACCAGCAATACCTTCAGCTTGCGATTCTTGCATTGATGACTCATGGTGTATTTCTCATCGCACCGAAAACACAGGCCCTTCTCTCGTTGCAACCGCCACTCTGCATCGGACATCCTTTTTGATCGTGTAGGGAAGAACTCCATTTTTCTTCCTTCATTTTGATTTGGGCTAAAGGAGGCTGGAGTGTATTTTTGGGCCGGATTCTCCCTTGCCAATTTTATTATATTATTGCGGTCTTCAATCCGTTCGGCTACTTCCATTAGCTGGCCCAACCTTTTTGGACATAACAAGCGAACCTCAGCCTTTATCTCTGCCTTCAACCCATTTATGAAAGTTGCACACTTCCTCCGTCATCCCCTGCATAGGTGCGGCCAAAGCTTCGAAGTTACGCTGGAAGTCAGTTACCGTCCCTTCTTTGTTTCACAGCCAAAAGTTTCTCGCACAGGCTGCCTTCTTGTGTTGGTTGGAAACGCAGCGAGAGTTGCTACCTAAACTGTTCCCAAGTGTGAAAAGGGGTTCTCGCTTTGGTCCATTGCAACCATGATAAGGCATCTCCATCTAAACTCACCCCAATCGCGCCCATCTTCTCTGGTTCGGTCAGCCCATTAACTGCTAAGTAACGCTCTGCCCGAAACAGCCTCCCATTTGGATTTTCTCCGCTAAAAATGGGCATCTCCAGTTTTCTAATTCACCTCCAATTGTTGTCATCTTGCCCAGGTTGGTACCTACCATTACTCCTCCATAACGAGTGTTGACTGAACCTTCCGGCCACTTCCCTTTATCAATTTTTCTCTGTTCCTCCCTGTGTGTATTGGGGGAAACTTGTCCTTCTGTGATGCTCTGTGATCCTTCTCCCTCGACGTTTGGATTCCCCCTAATTTTTGGATTAATTAGTATTGCCACAGCCCTTTGTGTATCCTCCAGGGAGTGCAAAATTTTTGCCATAATTTGAGTGATGTTCTCCACCGATTTCTCCAACCCTGACAAACGCTGAATTTCGGACTTTACTTCTTCTAACTCCTTCTCCATGGCTTCCACCTAGCTTCAGTTTTGTTTTGCGCCATCAGGACGAACAGGCTTTGATACCAATTTGATAGGATTCTATTTGGAAAATACAAAATAGAGTATGAATAAGCTGAACTTTTAATTGAAACCTTCAAGAATTGCAGTAATGAACGATAACAATTATAGCCTTTCGAGAGGGCTACTCTCTCATATTCCTGACTTCTAGTCACTAATAATATTTTCCCTCCTCTATCCCTAACTTCTACCCCTATTTATAGATCTATTTCTAACATAATTCAGTTTTCCTTTCCTCCCACTTGCAGGTTAATTCTTCCATTCCCTTCTAGAATGAGTGCGGTGGATTGAAGTCTATCAATGTCTTACTAAATAATCAAATTAATTGAAAAAAAAGTCATAAACATATTTCTAAAATTTTTAAATCAAACGCGTTTTCTGCAATCTTAAAATAATCTCCCAAAATAGAAAATAGTAAATGAATTGAAAATAGAAAACAAAAACGCAAACCAAACACACCCTTATTGATTCATTTAATATAATATCAAAAACTAGGGGTGAACACGGTTCGGTTTGGGCAGTTTATACTATATTTTCAACTCAAACCATTTTAAGCGGTTTGAAATTTTTCCAAACCAAACCAAAACCAAACCATTTTATTTTTCAAACCAAACCAAACCAAACCATTATTTGCGGTTCGGTTTTAATCTGCGGTTTACCTATCGACATTATAGTAATATATTTAAAACAAGTTAACATATAAATTTAAACGAACACTAATAATGTTAAATATTAAATTACATTCATATTTGTCTGAAATTCGATATATAACAAAAAAGCAAAAAAGATGGTATTAAACTAGCATCACTCAAACTTTTACAAGCAACAATATCAGAATAAGTATAAAAGTACTAATCTCTTTGGTACCGGGCGTCACTAGATCAATCTTTTACACGCCTCATAATTCCCTTGAACATATCAATCTTTGCATTTCGAAGGATGACAGTAGTACTGGACATCATTAGATCAACTAAGAAATAAATATAAACAAAAACCAAATGGTTATATAGCTGAAAACCAAAAATGCAATCATCTATATTAAAGAAATACTCTAAGTGAAAGAAATGAGTGCAATAAACCATAATCCATTAAACAGATGGAAATTATGAGATGCATTGTTTAAGGTTCACACGATGATTGATTGAAACAAAGACAACTAAGACGTGATAAAACACACAATACAAGATAAATCAACAATCACTTTTGAAACATGTATAGTAAAAGCAGCATCAAACATTTACTCGGACAATATTTGACCCATTAAACAAAGAAAGTTCAACATCCCTTGACATGATGACTATTGGACAAAAAGTGGTTGTCCACTTGAATTTCTTAGTGGTTTAAAGCAGGAAAATTCAAATTCTAGATGACAATTTTTCATCATATCCCTGTTTGGTTTAGAGAAAAATCAGGTTTTAGTAGATTTTGATATAAGTTTATGAAACATATGGTTGAACAGTTATGAGTCCAATGAAACATGTGGTTAAAATTATTTGTCGACTTCTTAGATTTTAATTCGCATTTATACCTAACCCAAACGGAGGCATAGTAATCTCCTTTCTAGAGGAACTTTTCATGTCAAATATATTCTTAGATGAAACTGTTTTCAAACTTATCTTTAGGCCGCCCGGCTCAAGTCAAAGACAAAAAGAACTAAAAATCTCCAACGACCAAAAAAAGATAAATCAGCTATCATATACATACTACAGACCAAATAATTGACAAGAGAAAAGTGTGCGTCAAAAAATTATTTGTCTCTCTCTTTAAAGCTAAACATATTAATACGAGAACCCTTATTTCTACCCCCTAATAAAAAATATTAATAAAGAAAAACCTATTATTCAAAATAACAAGCCAAAAGAATCAAAATCCGTTATTTACAATTTTGCAGGTATAGAAACCCATTCTAATAACTGAAATATTCGGCCCACTACATTAATTGTTTTCCACTTAATTATGAATTTGTGCTGCATTATGCAAGTATGTCTAATTTATGTATACAACACACGTATGCATACCTTGATCATTGCGAGCGGTGAAGAGGATAGTACCACTCTCATCGCCAACAAGACACTCAGCAGTGCGGGTGCTACGCATGTGGGGGAGACGACACGGCCTTTTTGCAACACCAGATTGGAATTAAAAAGAATCTAGGTTTTGAGACTTTGAGTTGGGTTTTGAGTTCTTCCCCTTTTTTTTGGGGGTTTGGGTTTTGACATAAATTCGAAAATTGAATTTTTAAGTCTAGTTTGGAGGTATTATTTCTAATTGGTTTAAATTCTAAAAATTATACTTTAATAAAATTATATATGAAAATTTATAATTTCATTAAAAAATATAATTTCATTAAAAAAAAATAATTAAAAAGTGCGGTTCGGTTTGGTTTTTTGCGGTTTTTGAAAATCAAAACCTAGTTTGAGGAAAAAAACCGCGGGTTCACGTGGAACCGAACCAACGGTTTCAAACCAACGGTTACGGTTCGATTTGCGGTTTCGCGGTTTTTTTGTACAGCCCTATCAAAAACCATCCTGGGAAATAATTTTTTTTGTGAAATGCGGAATACCAGTGGTAGTCTCTCATGTGGGCACTGGCTAAAATTGCCTTTCCACAAGCGATGTGAGTGCTATAATTCAATGGTTTACTGGGAAGTTTTGAGCAGGTAAACTTCTGCATAAGGAGCTTTCTGATAAAAAAAAAAAATGAAAGTCAATCGATCCCACCCCCACTACTCTGTCTCATCCCTTTTTCTTTCATGAAAATTAGCTGTTGGAAGTTAGAACCACTTCAAAGGTCCAAATATGTTACTCTATTGGCACTTTCTCCTATCTTAAAGATAGCTGAGATGTTGGAGCTTTATAGGATCTAATGGTGTTAATGTTTCAATTGACATCAATATGAGCAAACGGGTTGAGATTTGTTAACTTTCAGCTTTTTAATTCAAACATTGACTCGTCCTTCCTGGTTAACTGAAACGGTGGCATTTTGTGTGTCATGTTTGGAGCAATCATGATCTAATACTGAAAGTCTTGAGTATCTTTTGTCCAAGATAGTTGTTGGTATGTCGAGAGTGGGGAAGAGGCTTTTGAAACTATGTATTCTACATAGAGATTGTTGGTGTTAGAGAAATAAAAGTGAGGATTGAATTGTAGCATTGTAGCACTTCGCTGTGCCATGGCTGTCATGGACCACTTGCTGGCTTAGCGGATGTTCATAACCATAAGGGGACAACAAGTTATTTGGACAACTATGTATGCGACACTTTTGTGCAATAAGCATACGTACGTAGACACGGTACCAGATACTAATGTACAAATATATCTGCATAGATTTCCTGATCTTCACTGGTTCAATTGATGACAGATACTAGTATACTAATTTACTGTTTAAGTTTGTGGGTTCAACATTTGAATCTTTTCCTTCTTGGGGCCACTTCTTGTCAGTTAGAGCTTGGGGAGATATTTGACCTTTGTCTTTATTTACTTCTCTAATAATCCGAAACTTCTCATCTTTGCCCTTCTAATTTTGATTCTGGAGGCTATATATATATATATTGTTGGTTATTGCACGAGAAAATATCCATCTTATTCGCCTTGCATATTCTGAATCAAATTGATATTTGTAGGAATGGATTTTCATGAGCTGCTGGACATTCCACATGGCGACCGCAGGAAGTATCATGATGATGTTACAGTTATGGTGGTATCTCTTGAGGGAAGAATCTGGAAGTCCTCCGGAAAATATCTATGACACCTCATTGCTGGCAACATTTCAACACATCGAGATAGGCTCTTGTTTGGATCCCCACCTAAAATGCCTGCAAGCGGCTGAGAATTGGTGAATATAACCCGCTTTCATGGGCCCCCAGACTATTTCATCTCAGACAAAGCATGCAGTTGTAGGGAAGAAATCCTGCATTACAAGAGGCAAGGACTCTAATCTATGCTCAAGCAACTGCAAGATATTGTTTTCAGGAATAGGAAATTTTTGTAGTTGGGACTGGTAAAAAACTTCTCTGGAGAAATGATCTTGAATGGTGTTCTCTCTTTGCAGATATGGAGGGTCTTTGTATTCATTTGTTCTTCGTTTTGCTTTGATTTTAGAACTAGAAAGTATGTAGTTGGTTGGGGGTTCAGTTACAGAGCTTGACATCTGGCTTTTGTTGAAGCAGAGAATCTGTAATTTTGAAGGTGGATTTCCACCCTTTCGGTTTATAAAGAAAAATATTCAATTGAAAACCATGTGCTATTTCCTTGAAGGTGGATTTCGACCTCTGCCGTTTATGTCAGTGTTTAAAAACTTGGACCGGCTCGGCAGTTCAACTGTAAAACCCGTAACCTGGTCCATCGATCAGGTCTTAGAGCGACTGACCTGCAATCGACCGCATGACCGACCTCACCCAGGTCAGTACCCACTTGGGGTCTGAAAACTATGGTTTATAAACAGGACATTCAATTCAAACCCAATTCATACTAAACTAATGCAAATAAGGTGTAATATCTAGACATTACCAATAGTAACTTTTTGTCATCATAAACAGGACATTCAATGGTTTATAAACAGGACATTCAATTCAAACCCAATTCATACTAAACTACTGCAAATAAGGTGTAATATCTAGACATTACCAATAGTAACTTTTTGTCATCATAATCCCCTGCCTCACTAAACATCTTTCCCAACACCGAGAAAGCAATTGGGTCGGGCTTCCAACCGCTCGCCTTCCCTCTCTAATACAAACTCATCGCCTCCTCAACTTTACCCAATATAGCATAAACATAAAGAATAGCGGAGCATGTGACCTCATCTGGCATCAATCTAGTCTTGTACATCCTCTCAAACCACTCCACTGCCTTATTGAAAAGATTGCACCATTTTGCATATGTAATAATAGTTGAGTAAGTAATATTATCAAGCTCGACTCCATTTTCTATCATCTCAAAAGCAAGGTCCTCAATGTGCTGAAACTGTCTCCTAAACCTCAAAGACTTCATGTCACATTGTTAAATTGTAACGCCCCAAATTTACTAATAACTCGAGGCGTTACTTAAGTCAAAGTAACCTGTAAATAAACATTTTCAAAAGTCGCCACAATGCAAAGGCATGCATATATTTTAAAAATCCATAGCAATTTAACACAAAACGCGAAAACATCATTTCAATAATTTCTCTCACATCCAAGAGTCAATACCAAATATGATTAGCAAAAATCGACATTTGCAAAGATACCACAATTCAATGTTTAAGTATAAAAATGGAAATCGACTATTTAAAATTTCTTGCTTCAAAACTTGTAATTCAAAAGTTCTATTATTAAATTAAAATTGCTCCGCTCGTTGTCTTGCTCTGCCAAGCTCCTTAACCTGAAAGGTTGGAAAAATAGTGGGGTGAGCATAACGAATTATACTCAGTGGAGATACAGTAATCAGTCCAAGTCAAGTCCAAATATGCAATCAAGTGGTGAACATAATATCCATACAACATACTATAGAATATGTACTGTGGGCATTCCCAAGGACCCAATTTCGATCCCGGACCTATTTACGGTCCCTGACAACATGTTATAAGCGCTTAGCAAATTTTTTGCACTGTGAGCATTCCCAAGGACCCGATTTCAATCCCGGACCTATTTACGATCCCTGACAACATTTTCATATGTATAAACATTACATCACAATCAAAATCACACATCAAGAATTAATATGGACAAATAGCCACAATTGCCTAAATGTAAACCCCACCTCGAAGTCTTGAAAATTTTCTTGAAAATTGAACAATTGTAATATTACCGTGCTTCACACTTTGCCCGCGATCTCGTCTAACAAACATAAAATTAATATTATTTAAGATACCAAATCTTAATTAAAACTTTAAAACCTTTAAGGACTTAATTGTAAAAGTATTAAAACTGAAATTTAAATATTTGAAGGGCTGAAATAACCCTTTTGGAATTTATGGACTAATTTTAAAAGTAACTAAAACTTTGGAATTGAATTAAACAGTTTGTAAAACTTTGGGGGCTAAATTAAACATTTTGTAAAACTTTGGAAATTGAAATAATAGCCTTTTAAACTTTGGGGCTAAATTGAATAACTTTTAAAAACTAGGGTTTAAGAGGTAAATTCCAAAAAATCAATTATATACAAAACCTATCTCTCTCTCTCTCTCTCTCACAAAACGCACGATCAAGGCAGGGAGAAGAGGAGGAGCCGGCGACGGGGAAAGGTGGTGGAAGAGGGTGGTTTCCGGCCAACAATCAAAGGCGTTGCCGTCGCGTGGTAGCGCCGGCGGTTGGGGGTCGATTGGGTGTCGATCGGGGTCAAAAATCGCCACCAACCATTCGGATTTCTTGGGTTTTCCGACGGAAAGTCCGGCCAAAACATGGGTTTAGAGTTGAGGTAAGTGTTTGGCTTTATTATCTCTTGGTTTTGTGGTTGAATTTTTGGTTGATTTTGGATGAAGTGGAGGGTCGGATTGGCGGAATGGGGTTGCCGTTTTTGGGTGGCTACAGGCGGCGATATGAGGTGGTGGTGGCTCGTTGATGGTTCAACTATGGGCTGGTGGTGTAATGGGTGCGTGAAGGCGGTGGTTTGCCTGTAGATTGGTGTAACAGTGGTTGCAACCTACTTGCAGTGAAAACGGGGTGACATTGGTGGATTTGAATTCAGTTTTTTGAGTTGGGATTGTTGGTGATGATTGTGTGAAACTTTCAATTGATTATTGAGCAAAGATTGAAGGAATTTTGGTGATAGTTTCTTACCTGTTTCTTGGCTGCGATGTTGAGAGGCCTTGGAGGTGTTGGTGAGGTCGGGAGAAGGTGATAATGAACAGTAATCAGTAGTAGGTTAGGGCACGAAATTCGAGACAATAGTTGGGCCAAGAGTTTGGGCTGGAAATAATTCTTTGGGCTAATTGAATTTAATAAAATTGGACTAAAAGAGGAAATTTGGACTTAATGAAAATGGATTCTAAATAGAATATCAGACATAAAAATTGGATTTAAATTGATAAGAATTTGATACTTTTAAAAATGTTCGAGATTGGACTCGATAAGTGAATATTGAAATTTTAAGTTTAAAATCGTTTCGAAATCTTAAATTAATTGTTTGCTAGACAATTCGACGGGCACAAGATAAATTCTAAAATTTGACGGAATGTCGTAGCGACACAATTTAAGTTATGAAATTTGTATTTGAAAATTCGGGTCGCTACATAAATATTGTTTCTATAGGAAACAAACTCTGGGATTTCACCTATTTGAAGAAAGGAAGCCTTTTGCCAGGGCCTCAAGCTGTTTAACACCAAAAGTGCATTTTCTCTGGGGGGTGGTTGTGGTTTTTTTTTTTTTTTTTTCAAGAACAGCCAAGAAAGACTCTCAGAGGAACCACACTCATTAACCTTCTTGGCAAAAAACCTGAGGTCTTTGATTTGAATTATATGAATAAGAAGAGCGCTTATGGCGTTGAAGACCCAAGTAGACTTACGCTTGGATAAGAGCTGATGGGGTTGGTTTGGTTGGTCAGATATAATAATGGTATAATGGGGTATAAGGGCTTGAGTTGCTAAGATAAAGAAGGGTTTTTATGTTCTTGAAATTCCAATTCTGCTGTACTTGGTGGAGCTTTTTTGGATGAATTGCAAAAAATGGTGAATTGTTTATTGGAGGGAAGTTTGTGAAGGAGGAGAAGTGAAGCGGGTGATGGTGCTTTGTGTCGAAGGTGTGATATGGTATATTATTACAGTTAATGTCTAAAGCTATGGTGAGTTTAGCAGCAGCCATGGAGTGCATAGAGAAATGGAGATGGAGGAATGAAGATTTTAAATGATGGAAATATATATTCCGTGTTGAGGAAATGTGATTTATTGGGACCTTAACAAGGGTGGCAAACGGGCGATGCATTTGCAGGCCCCACTCGTTTCGATTCGATTTATGTACATTTCGAACTCATTTTGATACAAATCGTGAGCCAGTCAGACACTCATTTTTCACCCAATGAGTGCCTACAAGGGAGTTCGTTTTGGGCTCATGGACCAGCTCATTTTGAACTTGTTTTATTAATTTCTTTAAAAAATAAGCCGGATAATGAATTTGTGGATGGATTTAGCCCACAAGTCAAATAATTGAATCGAGCCTAGGTTGTAGACACAAGTCAAACTTAGGTTCAACTCATCCATAACCATAAGGCCGAGCCGGATATTGCCACCCCCTTATCTAATAGAAGGGAAGCCCTAAGGCGAATTTTAGATGTAATTGCACATTGCAGGGACTAGATGGGAGAAAGAAGATAATTATGAGGACCAACTGGGTAAAATATTATTTTGGAGATGGATGAAATTTGTGGGGACTCTATTTCATGAATAGTCAAGCAAAATTGCAAATTAATATATAAAATATCTTCTTTTTTTACTTATTTAATTACTATAAGTTTAAAAGCATTATGGTCAGCTATTAGCGGCATTCACTCTGGATTCGACATGGCCCCGTCAAAAGTTGACTTGGACTAACAAATTTAATATATTTGTGAAATAAAATAAAACTCAATTCTTGAGAGAAAAAAAAATTATCATCGATCCAATTTATTTTTCGATTACTCCGATAAATCCTAACTTTATTTATCACCACTTATAAACAATAAAAATGTCTCAACAAAGGTGAAATATGAGGTTAGTTATAAAATTTCGGTCACTTCAATAGTTGTTAGTCCAAGTCAAGGTTAAATAGCTACTACATTGGGCATGAAATAAGCAAGCTAATAGAGTGACTAAATATGTAACATTATTTAATTTTGGTGACTAAATGAGTCAAACAAATACTTTAAAGACTACTTTAGAATTTCACTTCAACTTATTTGCAAAATTAACTCAATTTGTGGTCATTTTGGGGAAATTACATTGGAGCTTTCCAATCATTCAATGTAACAAGTGTGCCGTAAAAGCTTATTCTTTGTTGTAATGACTAGTCTTGGACCTTATAAGTTTGCAGCAAGTGGATTGTCATTAGATGGTTAAGTGGAATTTAATTGAATTATGCTATTCAACATTAGCTCTTTTCAGTGTGTCTCTCAATTCATTGTCCAATGTATAAAAATATATCTCAACTTCATTAAACAATGAATCGAAAGTCACATTGTCACTTAGATGGGTGATGATGCTCATCACTGATAATGAATATCATCATTGATATCGATTGGCCTCTTTTGTTTTACTCGATAATTATGTGCTTTTTTTTTATGGGAAAAACTAATTGTTTTCATCCTGTGACAACTATGCGCCTAATTTTGCTAAAAAATTGAACAGGGACTCAGGTGCTCTATTTGTAAAGGTTGGAGACCTCATCTGTAATTTTCCTTTGACATTAAAATGTTGCATACATGGACAAAAAAAGAACCTAAAATATAATCTAAGGTAAGTTGAAAAAGAAAGATATTTAAGCCCATGAGGATGAGGCTTTGATTGTCCACCATTCATAGAAGATAATAAAAGAAAGAATCAGGCATACTTTAAGTAATCCCATTCCCTTCTTCCCTGCTGTGTCACATACTATTGGAGTTGAGTGGGAGAGGCAGCTACAGAGTACTACTTAAAATAAAATGGCACTTAGATTATGGGCTTCTTCAGCAGCAAATGCACTGAGAGTCTCCACTGCTGCTACTACTTCACGACCTGCCTTTTCTCTCTTAAGATCCTTTTCCAAAGGTACGTCAGGTATTGATATAATGATCTTTTCAATTTAATTGACACGATTGACGATGAGCATGGCGTTTTTATTGCAGTGGTAGAAGGGTTGAAATATGCAACTTCGCATGAATGGGTGAAGCATGAAGGTGATGTGGCCATCATTGGCATTACTCATCATGCTCAGGTCTTCTCTTTTCCCCTATAATAACAGTTTTTAAGGACTAGTTCTTGATTGGCCTATAAAGATGCCAAATTACTCTCCCAACTATGGTTCCATGCTAAATTTGACTTATAATTATAATTAAAATCCTAACTTTCGTCTAAACGAGTTCATGATAGCTTTTTGATGACGATTATAACCTCGATAAGAAACGAGGATATATGGCGAACAAGGACATAAATAAGTGATTGTCACTTAATAAATAATTGTCTTCTTTTTGACATTAACCATTGTTGAAAGTTCATTTTTCTAAGGCGGATATTACTTTAGATGTCGAGCATTGATTTCCATTTGGTTGATGAAGGCGAAGTTGATTTGTTATGGGAAATTCTTTCTTTTCCATGATGGTTTCGCATGACATTATGGGATATGTGGTTATACTTTTAGGCACACTTCATCGATATGAGAACTTGTACAATAATTATTATTAGCTTCATAGAAACCAATAACTTCATAGAAAATGAGGACTAGTAGGTGTTGACGTACGAGGTTAAACAAGTTGAAAAGTTAATATATGTGTTGATGATCAGGACCATCTAGGAGAAGTAGTCTATGTGGATCTTCCAGATGTTGGTAAAACTGCAACACAAGGAACAGGATTTGGATCTGTTGAAAGTGTGAAAGCCACCAGTGACATCAATTCTCCCATTTCTGGGGAGATTATTGAGGTCAACTCAAAGCTAAAGGAAAGTGCAGGAACGGTAATTTATCCATCTCCTACCCTCCTTTGTGTGTGCAATTTCGATTCGTCTCTGAACTTATGATCATTCTCGTAAATTTTCACTGAATTTTAAGACGTCTATATTTAATCACTAAACTTTATAATGCTTACCAAAATCCAGTTTTGAGGGGCGAATTGAATGCGGTACTAATACAATTTTTAATTTTGGTTTGATGAAGATAAACTCGAGCCCATATGAAGATGGATGGATGATCAAGGTGAAGCCTAGTAATCCTTCAGAATTAAGCTCCTTAATGGATGCAAAAGAGTACACAAAATTCTGCGAAGAAGACGCTTCCCATTAATATTTTTACTATGTAAAATTTATTTAATTAACAAGTTGTTGACGTTTGGTTATACGGCTCTTCACCTATCAACTTCATTTGCTATATTTGCTTAAGCAGCTTTGTATATCTAAAACTTTGATTCCCAACTTTCTTCAGCTCTTCATAGCAATTAATTGAAACATTAATTCTCACTTCAAAAAAAAAAAAAATAATAATAATAATAATAATCATACTTCACATTAGTACAGGTTGTTGGCCTTAGAGATAATCACAGAGATGTTAAAAAGAGTCTGGCCGAGGACATGGAAACCAGAAACAGTAGGAATCAATGGAGAGAGTTCGTTCGATCTTTGTTCTTTTAACTAGACTCTCAATCCTATAGAGTGTCGAGTTTATGCATTAAGGAATCTCAACTCCAATACTCTTCAGTTCAAAACATCGGAGTTGAGTTGGCATAAACGGGTTCAAAAGTTATCGTGCTTTCCCACAAAAAGAAATTTTACATTTCGACACTAAAATATTCAAGGTGCCCTGCAAATTCCATTGAAGGCAAACATATATTTCTCAATGGTTTACGAATGACAATAATACAAGAATTTTAATTATAAGTCTGTGATTAGAATCCTATCCTGTACAGAGTAACATCATTTCTTAAAGAAATTCAAAATGAAAAACAATGTACATAGCAAATTTGGTTTAAGTGCAAACATTGCCCTTGAGCCGAGAGGAACACAATAGTCTTCGATCGATCCTCTACACCCCCACAGAACCTAGGAAATTAAAATGGAAAATGCCAGAAGCTTTTGTAATTATAAGTACAATAATGTCAAAAAAGGATTAACGTAACTTACAATTAATAGTCGAATCAAGCTTGGACTTTGCGAACTTGAATGTGGTGAATAGATTCTCGACGCCAGATGGGTTGTGCTCCACTTTGGACTAGAGTCACATATTGTCCTTCCTTCACTAGGCCCTTGCTCTACAAGGTACACAAAAAGGCAAAATAACTGTTTATATGTAGTAATAAACTAAGCTGACCTTCAGCAAAAATAATAATACACAGATTTTTCTCTAACCAATAAAAGGTTCAAAGCTCGAGAAAATGTCTCCTCTGCATCATTCGAAAATTGCATATATATAGGCATCACACCATGATAAAGAGCCAACCTCTGCTTCACCCTTTCTCTGCCAACAACAGGTAAATATGAGCATGGTCTTAATATGGAAAACAAATACAAATAAACGAAAAGACACGCTAATGAATGAGCCCTCGATATAAAATAGGAGCCAACACTGGACTAATTTATTATAAGCAATGTTGCTAGTTTGAACACTAGGCAAAGAGGCTTTCAGGTAAGTCAGAGGGATTTAACTCAATTCTTCCCTTCTCTATCATACAATAATGATTACACCACAACCTTTAGCTAAGTCAAAGGACCATGAATTATCAAAGAGGGACTACTTAAATATAGGGAAACATATACTTTTGATACATAAGCAAACGCACAAAGGAATGAAAATATTGGTCATAATCATATTGATAGAGAATGAGCTATGAGAGCAGCTACATCAGAAACGTCAAAACAAAGTTCCATTAGGCATAATAACGGCATAGACGCGTGACTCTTTAACTGCCCAATGTTTCAAAATGTTATGAAGTTTCCCATATAAATGGAAATACTGAGAAAGTAATCAAGCAAGTTTAGAGGAAATTAATTTATTATAAGCTACTTCATGTGAAAAGGCATTCATCTCCATTCATTCAAATTTTATTTATCCATGTATTCTTTCATTTTGGATGGGAGTGGGGAAAATTGCGCTATCTATGTATAGTTTACTGATAAGACAAATGATTAAATAAAATGCAACCTCCTATACAAGCTTTCTAAGTTTACTGAAAGTACACATGATTGCACATAATGTGCCACCTGCTCATGCTAAGTGAAGTTTACTGATAGTACAAAGGATTGAACATAATGCAGCTTTCTATTCACGAGCAAGCAATAAACTTAAACAGAACAACATGAAGACAATTGTAATCTATACCAGTAAGTTTCATAAAAGGCTTCATGATACAATTAGTGGATCAAGTGGGTCAGGTTTTCAAGCTTCCAAATATTACAAGCACACAAAGGTATACTAATTAAAGATATAATTTCACAATCCAAATGACAGGAAGCATTAGGGATACATGGACTAACACATTTGTGAAAGCAAATATCTTAAAGGATGGCCGATAATGGCTCAAAAGTATAGCCATGGACCCTGTTCTTGTGAAAACAATGACTGGAACAGCCAGGGTGTTGGCCATTGTGGTGGCTTGGAAAGCAAACATTGCACCCATATGGCTCTGCAAAGTATGTCCATGAAGTAATCAGTATTAGAGAGCCCAGTATTTATAACCAGTATAAAACTATGTTAAATTGGACAGAAATCTTTCTTTAAACTCTCATATCTAAACTTCAATAATCTCTACCTCTTGGGCAACAAATTGACCTCGCAATGTGCTGTTGATTGGTTGACTTGATTCAGTCCTCATTGCCACAGTGTGCATTACTTTAACGGCCTTCAATGGATATCTTTGAAAAATCAAATGACAAAAACAAATAAGACAATTATACGATTATCCTACACTGGACTTGGCAACACCTAATAAAAGTCCGGAAAATTCAAATGGCATGATATGTACATAATGTAACAGCTAAGCATTCTGTCTGCATATTAATCTCCATAAGCTGGGATCTGAAATTGACACACTAATGCACACATTGTAAATGGTTAGAAGAACTCAGCCATCCATTATCCTGATCGGGCAACCGCTTGCCTAAGTCCAACGGACGATTTATAAAAATTTCGGCCCCCTTGGCCGGTACTTTGCATAACGATCATCCATTAAAATTAAATGCAAACGAAATTCAATAATAGAAAGAGGTAAAACTGTTGACAGATTCCTTGGATTCTGGTTACCAATCCCATAGAATCTGGTTATTTTAATTCTGAATCTGCATACTATTACTTGACATATTCCTATGATCTATCCTTTATAAATTTCCATTTTCCTCTATTTTTTCCCACTTATTTCTTCATACGTGTGAATGAATTTTAGCACATGGAATCAGATCTTAGCAGTTTCTAGTGTTTCTTTTCCATCCGTCTTATTGCCGGAAAATTGCAGTGCATCAGTAGCTACATAAAAACTAAACAAAGCAATGATTTTATTGAAAACTAAATAAGTATTATATAAAGATATGATATATAAAAATATAATTTTAATAATATCCTTGATATGTCCGTATCCTACTTTTCAGAAATATCACTTCTTGTTTCTGTATTCCTGCCCCTGCTTCTTAGATTATAAACAACTCTGTCCAGAAACATAAACAGAGTAGATAAGAAACAACAAATTTCTGGACTCTGGAGATTCTAGGAGATTACAGGTAAATACAGGTCATAATGCCTTAATCAATAATACAAGTTGTAAATTAGACAAAAATATACAGAATATCTGGACAGCAAATACAGAGTGATAATTCCCAGGTTTTTCCAACCTACTATAATTTTCGTAAGTGAGAATAATTTAATGTTTCTTCCTGCACAAAACAGTAAAAATGGAAGAAACAAGCAGCATACACACATTATGGGATCTAGAGTAACTTACTTCCCATGGGCAGTTTCACCTGACAGCATTACGGCATCTGCACCTTCACGTACAGCTATGGCAATGTCAGAAACTTCTGCCCTTGTAGGGGTTGGGTGATCAATCATACTTTCCAGCATGTTTGTAGCTACAATCACTGGTTTCTGCATGCTATGACACCTTCTTATGATGTCTTCCTGTTAAGAGGGTAACATTGGAATTTTTTCAACCCTTATGATGTTTCTGATGAGAGGATAAAACCAATCACTGCACTGTTTCTATGATAATGGAGTAAACGGGAAAGGTTTATGCCAAAACAAAAATAGTAAGCATAATAAATATAGTAGCATGAACCCAAATTACTAGTTAAATCATAAATTTACAAGCTTGTAATGCTTATACAGAAGTAGGTGAATTGATATTGTCTGTTCTTTTTTTCTTTCTTCTCTTTCGGACTAGTATAGTAAAATTAACATAAAAATAGTTATAACAGGGTATCCTCAGGAAATGCTATTTAGGTGGTATATAATTTGTGAGACAGAAAGGATAAAAATGATGGTTCAACATACATGCAGAGCACTAAACGCATTTTTTTTTTGTTTTCTTATGAAGTCACTTTAATAACACATATCAGTTAGTTACTGTTCACCTGGTCCATGTCAACAAAATACCAAAAATGGTAAACCAAATTCCCCATCTTTTGTGGATTGGATTGGGTTTTGGTGGGGGGAGGAGAAGGTGTTAAAGAGGATAAAGTGAGAAGTCCTATATAAGATTCATGTCATGGTTAGGGTGTGAAAAATGAGTGAATCTGGGTGGATCTTAACAGGTTAAAAATGATTTTGCAAAAAAAAGGGTGGAACCAAGTCCTGCAGTACCATGCAGGTTGACGTAAGGGTTAGTTAAGTATGGGACGTGTTGAACATGCAGACCCTTATATTTATCTATGGACAGACATGAAATGGAGAGGGCAAGAGAATCTACAAAATAATAGATAAAAAAATATAAAAAAGATGGTTGAAATCAAGATTCAGTTTATCAAGCCAGAAGAATGCATCAGGAAGAACCCGGCAGCATCCATTTGTCAAGATTAATGGAGCTAGTGTAGTGCTTACAAGGAACTAGACCACACATGGTCCGGCTTTGGTGAACAGGAAAATCAGTCAGCTTGAGGATAATTTTTCTCGCTTTCTTTGTCTACGGGAACTGATGAAGATGTCTAAACCCGCCACACAAGTCCATGTTATGATGCACATAATTTTACCTTAAATCCCCAACCCAAACCACTATTTGGCAGGCAGATCAGACAGGTTCACGGTTGCTGATTGGATTTACAACCCTATTTCACTGAATCTTTTCTGGACCTTTTTTTCTAGATTATCTTGCCAGTGAATGCTTCTACTTATAACATTACAAACAAGAATACAAATTATTACGGTTAATTATTATTCTTCATATCACACGCATCCAAGTCATCACATTGCTCATGCCCCTTAATGTTTAACTGCAAATATACTTCCGTTCAAGAGCTAATAGTAAATTTTCCCATATAAATTTCAGAAATATTGGTGACATTTCCTTGTATAACATGATCAGTTTTCTTGCACATGCATGCATATGTGCTGTGATTTACCACCAACAACATGTAAATACATTCATTAAGATAAATGTAACACATTGCGTGTGATACATTCAAATGGTGTACATTTAGAGATCGGTAAATGATAGATAATAATCGCATGCCACATAAGAGAAATCTTGGAAAATATCTTGGTAGCATACAGGTAAAATCTATGGAACCTAAAGCGAACATTAGTTGACCGGATAAGTGCCCCAAATATGAGCAGGTTTTGTGAAACGCTATGCTGTAAGGATCATCTGAGAACCATACAATCACCCTGTTCAGAGATCTTATTAAAAAAAATTCAAGTTTAAAACTGAAGTTGGTGTTCTGAACAACATGACAGGTATATCTGCAGTCATATTATGCCCCCGTTTGAGCCCCATTCTTTTCATAGGAATGCATTTTTGAACAGTGTATTGATGAGAAATGTGCGGTTAAAAAATAAAATAAAAAATTTGGATTTGCGTGTAATATTATTTTATTGAAGAACGTGTGATTAAAATGATGTCAAATCACTGTTTAAGAATGTATTTCTTTTCCAAAAAATGGGAATCAAACAGGGCTATATGAAATTTGTAGATCACCTATCAGTATGTTAAAAGCTCCTGTCACTGCCACCAAAACCCTCACCCCAAACCAAACCACAAAACCCAAGGTAGGTCCCACTAGAAAGAGAAGAAATGTAATCCTTTTCCCAAAAGAAAGAGAAATATGGTTTGAGCTGATCTTATCATTTGGTCTCTCTCGGAACATTAGATTCCAATGAATGGTCTCCCTCTAGACATTGGATTCCAATGAAGGTAAAGAAGGAAAACATAACAACTATTTTCTTATGTTCAGCTAAAGCGGAAGGAAATGAGCATAACAACAAAACCAAGGAACAAATTTCATAATTTTTACATTGTTGTTGTTTCTCTATCCCAGCAATTTCAACTACATTCGAAATGTTTTCAAAATTGGTCTTGATTTTGGTAGGAGAAGAAGTGGCAGAAAAAAATTTTTTTTTATTCACTTGCCATGATAAAATACAGTGACCAAATAAAGCCCAGACGCATTTTTCTTCCTCGTGCAGCTGTTCCATACAACTCAATTGTAAATGGACATATACAAATCTTATCAAATATTTTAATATCAAATATACTAATAAACCGTGAGAATAAAAGAGTAACATGTGACAGCATCAAATACCTGCAATATGGGGACGTCCTCAATTGGAAGTTCAGCTCCAAGGTCGCCACGGGCTACCATTGCCTATCATAAGTTGTCAAAAAATGTTAACTAGATATCTTTCTATAATAAAAGTTGCTTTTCCTATTACTAATACAAATATATTACATATCATATACATGAAGTGAAAGTTAATTCGGGAGCAGTTCCACTGTGACTTTAGATATTTAAACTAATTGAATTAGCATTAATTTGTAAGATCCCGAGTCTCTTTATTAGAAAGAAGTCTATCTTGACGGTTTAGCTGCCAGTTGTCATGTTAATGTTGTAAAAAACATTGATATTCTATGAGCGTGTTTGGTTCTGATTAAAATTTGATTTTAATCTATGTCAAAGTCAAACAATCAATATTAACCACATTGTTATAGGTCCCACAACTTATCAACCACATATTTCAAAAGTTTCTATCACAATCTACTAAAAAATCTAATTTTAATTCCCACCAAGCATCCTCTATATTTTAAATAATTAGAAAACCCACTTATTGCTGTGGAAATTAATAAGGTGAAGCAATATTTCACATGATTGAAAAATTGACATCCAAAAAAAAAAAAAAAAAAAAATATATATATATATATATATATATATATAAATGGGCAAAAAGAAATGAAGTGGTGAATACATTCAAAAGACACCCAAACATTGGCGTGTGTGTGTTGGGGTATATAGCAAGTGAGAGAGGAGGGAAGTGGGCAATGTCTACAGGTTTGTGCAAGTTTATTACTGTGTCTAACAGAAATTCTATTGTGATACAGGTAAAAGTAGTACTAGTCCATTATAATCTTAAAATCAATGAGAAGAAAGAAATAGTACAGTTGAGGTTAATTAAAGGTGACAGTTATAAGTGTAATATCTTAATATTGGATAGTTTTGACAATGAATTTAAAGGTAGTGGATGTTTATGCCATATGTACAAGAGGGATACCAAGAGGAATCTGTGTTTAGTTAGTATATGTGGTGTTTGAAACTTCCCAATGCATCTTGGTTATAAGACAATTTTGATGTGAGTAAAGCTGGTTCAGTTGTGGAAATAGCCATTTATATTCATAGGCTGATAAGAGGAGGTGGATATAGAGTTAGAAGTTAATGGATAATTTTAGTAAGTCTTAGCCTATGTTTGGCTCATGTTTATAAACACTCGAGCCGCTTTCATCTATATTCCAAGGGACCCATGAGTATTACCCTGATACCCTCTTATTCACCACTCATTTCTATCTATTTATAATTTAAACTATTTATAAACTTCCAAAACATGCTTGTGAGGTAGATGGACATGGTTATAGATGTGAACGTTGTGAATTAATAACTTTTACTATAACAAACAAGGACGAGTGGTGTTAAACATACATGCTGTGAAAGTTTCAGATGCTAATGTACTTGGGCAAGAACAGTATCGTTTAAACATTTTTGTACTCATTGCTCAGCCTAATCAAGCTCAAAGATAATAACCTTCACAGACTAAATCAGCTTTGGCTCAACTTAAGCACTCAAATAAAGAGCCAGAACATCGAATTTCCTTTTTTAAAAAGTTTCAAGTTTTGTAAAACCCAGTTTATTCTACGACAATTTTTTTACTTTGGAAAGCACCTTAAATTTGCAGTGAAATGGAGTGCCTTTAGCAGAATACTTCAGCAGCCACAAGTCAAAATTCTGAATGAAACAGAAAGTTTCTGCTCAAAGACATTGATCTTTTGACCAAATGATCTCTGAGGAGTTTTCTATCACTTGTCTGGCGTTTTACTAAATTTTTGAACTACGAACATCCCATCTATCTACTTTAATATATAACTAGAAAAAATAACACAAATAAGCTCAACTCAACCGCTGCTACATGAAAATTGATAATATATGAGTCATTAACTTGATAGAATCAATAGCAGAAATCTGGCCTTTATTTTGTGCTTCCCTGATTTAAATGTTGTATCGAAGAGAAGATACTAGACATCACCAAAGGAGTTGGGGAAGACTGCGTGAATGAATGTTGTAAGTAAAGGAAAATGTTATGAGTTATTTGATCTTCATGACTTTGGAAGAAGATCAAGACATAGATTCAGGAGAATCCAGTCTGTCATCATAGGTGGTGGATACAGGTAAAGGGTGACCAACCACTCTAGATTGTTATGCCTTTAAAGTCTCCACTTTTGCGTATTTTACAATATTTCTTATTGCATTCACTTAAAGAGGGGCATTCTCTCACATGTGATGTGAGGCAGCATAGAACACAATTATAATAGGTACATTTTTCGGTGCTTCACATGTAGAGAGACAAAGAACAATAAAAATTACCTCCAGATCCATCATAAGGTAGTAATTTAATCGAGCCAACTTGATCAAAGATTATTTAGTTGGTTGATGCATAACTATCCAGATATCAAGAGCATTGTTTTTTGGAGAATATAGCAATTAATGACGCAACCACTTATAGTGATTAACTAACCCCATCTGATGCAGAAATGATAGAATGAAGGTTTGGTATAGAGTCCGCACTTTCAATCTTAACAGTCACGTGAATATCTGCATTACAGCCTGCGGAAAGATACCTTTAAAGTCAGGTAGGAAAAATGAAAAAAATGAAACAATAAAATGAACTATTTTCCAACCACAGATGAGATGAAAAATCTGTACTTTTGAGATATTGTTTCAATTCGTGGACCACTTTAGCATCCTTCACAAACGAAACAGCATAGAAATCAATCTCATTGTCCACACCAAATTTAATATCCTCCCAGTCTTTATCTATAATAATGGGCAGCGAAATGATTATTTATACCATTTTGAGAATCAAAAGAACAGAATACTTATATAATGGCAGAATAGCACAGAAACAATTGAACCTGTTATTGAAGGTAGATTTGCACTCTTCCCACGCACATTTAAATGCCGTCTTGATTTTAATTCTCCACCATCAATTACTTCGCATTTCACTAAATCCTTTGTCTTTGATTTCACAGCTAATGACATCATCCCACCTGTAACACAGGACAATCCGTCCTTTGATTAACAAGTTTCACAATGAAATAGAAACAAGCTCAAAAGATAATTTGCTTTTGAGCCTGACTGCACAAACATGCACTGCATGTCTTCACAAAAATTATATTCTACAATGACTTAAACACATTTCTTATAGATACAAACATCGTACACTTGTACAAAGAAACAAACTTAACTCAAATGACCCTGGAAGATAAAAAATAAATAAATTGCAATAGAATAAATTGGAAATTTGATGCTTTTGTAGTAAAAGCAGCTTAGAATCACATTGGTTGAAGCAGATGAAAATATAGGAATATGATGAATTCACAAATAATTCAAATCCAGCCCAGAAACTTGACATTTTTCACTGCTTACATGCACTACACATGACTGTCTGACAAAACAGTAAAATCTATCACCTGATTCACCTCATGTGCATACATTGCAAACAAGGGTTCAACAAGTACCTTTGACACAGGATTTTACTTACCATCTACCAGTATAACATCCCCAACCTCTACATCATTTACGAAGTCATCATAATTAACACTGACAGTGTCTTCTGTGCTAACGCCTCTTTTGATGGTAAAACAGAACTCCTGTCCCTCCTTCAGCAGAATTGGTTGCACCACATCGCCACTTCTAACCTCGGGTCCCTGCACGGAGATAATCAGGATAACAATTCTGATTGATAATAGAAATTGACAAAATTTCAAGGTGTACAGTGCACCAAAAACATATTAAAGAAAGCAATAACCACAGAGATGATGTTTCCTTTGTAAAAGGACAGAATAAGTCCAACCCCTATGACACTATAAGTAAAACAGAGTAAATAAGAACATTGCCACTATATCAACAAGCACTGTCACCTTAACAGCAGATTACATCGTTTGGACAGTGATGCACACTCCATCCCTGCAAGTCTGGCACTATAATCTTTATTCTAACCATAAGTTCCAACTTTATGAACCCATATAATTTAATCAGCCAAAGCATCTCCCTTCCCTGGAAACAATTCTTATCGCACATCCTACTCAGCCACGAGACTTCTTTATCTGATTCAGGCTTCAAATCTTTACTCATCCTGGACATACCTGAACCCCAAAAATCCCATCTGTTTCCTCAAATTACAGAATTCGGCCCTACATTTTCATACTTCCGCCGCCTACTCAAAAAAAGTAATTTCACATACTTGTTTGTTATCAGTCTATTTATCAGTGCAAGGTAAGAGCAATAGCCCAGTTATCAGAGCTAAAAGAATGGAAGACCTTCATTTTGTATGGTGGAGTGCGAGGCTACGATGTTCTTCAATTAACATAATTTTTTTGTAGTAACAAATAACCATAATTGCTTTGCTTTAATTACACATAAATATCTTCCACTATCTAACAAATTAAGCTTTAAATAAGTGACCGTCTAATATGGTAGTAGAGCATGCAAAAGTCACGGATTTTGATTCTTTAGTTCCCTGTTGTGGGAAAGCATTTTCACGTACTTGTCCTACATTCGAACGCGTCAATTTCTCAATTCGAGATGTCTGATTATAGTGTCGCATTGATACAAAGAACCATATAGTGATATAAATTAAAGCTTAATCGAATGAGAGTAAATGGATCATCAAAAGAAAATGAAAGTGTTATGTCGGTAAATCGTAAATGTACAGCAAAATGACTGACTGACACAACATGAACATTCTTAACATAGCCCATGCATTAAAACCCCAATGACTACATCAACCTTCGAATTAAAAACAGAATGCATATTGACAGAGTATATAGTTGACATATGAAAATATAAATGAGGAGGTAAATATGCATGCTGTGTGTTCATAATTATCAGCAGAATCCCGAATTCGTAACTACAGAAACCAACTTTTACATAGTAACCTTCAAGACGAAGCATACCTTGGTGTCCAACATTATGGCCACAACCTTCTCTTCAAACTGAGCATTATATTCTTTGACCAGATCAATGGTTTTCTGATGAGAAGCATGGTCCCCGTGAGACATATTTAAACGCGCTACGTTCATTCCAGCTTCAGCCAGTTTCCATATCATTTCACGTGAGCTGGTGGAAGGACCAATTGTACACACTATCTTTGTTTTTCTTCGGTCATTTAAATTAACCTGTGCCAGTCCCTGACCATAATCATTAGATGAAACTCAATAAAGCATTTAATATCACTTTCGAATATACATCTATAAGATAGATATCTACATGTCTATAAGAATCTATTTTTAGAAACCCTAAGGGGTAGCTCAGTTGGTCAGACCTTGGGTTTACTCCCCAATGGTCACCAATTCGAGTCCTCTCAGGGCCATGAGTATCCAGCTGTCAACTTCAGGGCCCTGCGGGATTAGTCGAGGTGTGCGTAAATTGACCCGAACATCCACGGTCATAAAAAAAAGAATCTATTTTTAGAAATTACTACATATTCTCATATTTTTCTAAATTTTCCATATAGAAACCCAGGTACACCCTGGAGTTCAGAGCATCTTTCTGCAAATCAAATTTAGGTTAAACGCGGACCAGATTTTTTCTTGTGCCAACCAATTTCCACTTGCTAAATACTACTTTTGTCCTGTGATAATCCATCACCACGTGCTCACAAACCTACTTATTTACCAGAACATCCATGAATTTCCGCCAAATTCCAATGTGTAAAACTACAGTTTTTTTTTTATTATCAGATCTCATAGAAATTGTACCAATTTCATAAAATCATTTTTAAGAAACCCATTTTTTTTTTTTTCCCCATATTTATAATACATGCACACACCGAAAAAGATAGATTCATTTAGCAACTTATATTATCACTTCAATAAATAAGCATACATGCAATTACAAACGTGTTTGTATGTGCATGCCAACAGAAATTAAATTCGCAGAAAATCCCTTTTCCTAAAATTAATTTTAATCTCTTCTACTTGAACATATAAAAGGGAAGGACTTACAGATATTCCAGAGTCACTGGTAACATCACTAGAATCATTTTTTTTCCTATTCTCACTTATGCCTCGGAATTGGTCAATAATATTGGCGGATTTAACCACCAAGTTCTGTCTAGTGCCGATTGTTTTACGGGTCCAGAGAAAGAACAATTGATTGACGTTGTTCGTAGAAGACAGACGGTTCGGATTTGATATGGACATCCCAGTTGATAGATTCATAGTCTTCGCCACTGAAATAATCAAAACTGCGTTTTCGATCAAAAATGGATTCGTAATCGAAACTGTGTGTGATGTGATTGCTATTTTGGGTGAAATTTGGAGTGCCTTTTGGTGGAATTAAACAAGAACCAAGTGCAAGAGTTCCAGCTTGTGGATTGTGGACAGGTGGAGTGGACTGATTCAACTACTATACAAATCTGTATCGTTTTGTGAAAGGGACTTCCTGGTTTTTGGCGCATCTACGTTAATCTCTGACGCTGTCCATGAAACTCGGGGGTACATCAGGCAACTTAGTGAACCATGGTGAGTGGGTGATTGATGTTTTTCTGATTTTATTATTAAGATTTTGAAATATTTAGTCCCCATTTAATTCACATTAAAATAGAAAAAATGTATTTTTTTTGAGTGATGTACTAGTAAATATGTGGTTGAAAAAGAAAAAAAAAATTATTAATGTAATAAAAAATATTATTTTATTGAAAAATATATAATTGAAAATGAGTAAAAAAATAAGAATGAAAATTATAATGTTTATTAAACAGGGTAATCATTCTACTTGTATATTATATTTGGCATCAAATTTAATATTATGACACGTGTCGACACATGATTGGATATTTTTTGAATTCAACACACTTTTTCGTCAAAATATTTTTGAATTTACACACAATATCATCCAAATTATCATCTATAAAATGTACAAGAAGCTTTATTCTAAACAGGGGCTTAGAATATACCACTGTATACAAATTATATGCCCCTTTTTCATATATATATATATAGAGAGAGAGAATGAAGAACGCAGAATAAAAGTCAATGGTATTATATGTTTTTATTAATAACCAAAATTTTATATTCATAGGGAAGAATTAGGGATATAATAATAATCATTTTTAGTATTGTAGGGGTAAAATTTTCATTCAATAATAAATTTATCATTTATAACATTCTCCCTTGAATGACACATTACAAAATATCTACATTGTTAAAATCTTATTTGACAAAAATCCAATCAAACAAAAGAGAAAAAAAAATCAAACAAAGGAAAAATAGTACAGTTGTTTTGTAGAATTAAAAATAAATGTTATCTCATTAAAACATTTACTAGGAAAACTCAGTTGAATAAAACCTAAACGAAGGAATATTTGAATCAACGCATTCCAATCTCATGAACCAATTTTTTGAATGTAGATGTCGGCAGTGCTATTGTGAATAAATTGACCACATTGTCACTTGAGCGAATTTGTTGGGCACCGATGTCGTCATTTTTCTGAACTCATGTGTATGAATGAATTTTGGAGAAATATGACTCGTCCTATCACTTTTGATATAGCCTACTTTGAGTTGTACAATACAAATTACATTGTCTTCATATAAAATTATTGGACTATCTTTTGTTGAAATTAACCCGCATAATACTTGGATATAATGGATCATGTTCTTTAACCATATACATTCTTGACTTATTTCATGGATTACAATAATTTCATAATGGTTTGAGGATATTGCTGTCAATGATTGTTTTACAGATTTCCATAATATAATCGTTCATTCACATATAAAAACATATCCTATTTGTGATTTAGCTTTATGTGAGTTTGAGGGATAATCTGCATCTGTATATCTCATTAAAGCAGATCCCGACTTTTGAGAATAAAATAATCTCACATCAATAATATCGTTTATGTAATGAAAAATATATTTAACATCATTCCAATATCTTTGAATTAGTGTATAATTATATCTTGCAACGAGTTTTACAGAAAAAAAATATGTAGGGTCGAGTGCAATTTGCAAGATAAGTTAATGCTCCAATTGCACTAAGATATGATACTTTATGACCAAGAACTCTTCATCTTCAAGTGGACGAAATTGATCTTTTTTTTCGCATCAAGTGATTGGACAACCATATGTGAAGCCAATGGATGTGCATTATCCATATAAAAACGTTTTAAGACTTTTTGTATATGTATATCGATGAACAAATAATCTTTCTGAAATATGTTCGATCTGCAACCCAAGAAAAAATTTGATTTTTCCTAAATCTTTCATCTCAAATTTATTTTTCAAATAATTTACAATTTTGTTGAGCTCTTTAGGAGTTTCAATTAAAATTTAAACCATCAATATAACTGCCATAATTGTAAATCTAATATTTGTTTTGTTTATGAAAATACATGTGTAGATATCGTCATTTTTATAGCATTCCTTCAACAAATATTCGCTAAGACGATTATACCATATACGTTCAGATTGTTTCAATCTCTATTATGATATTTACAATTTAAATGAGAATATGGTTCTCGGGCATATATCATTTGTTCCTGGCACATTAAGTCCTTCAGGAACTTTCATATATATGTCACTATCAAGTAAATCATACAAATAGACAGTTATTACATCCATAAGCCGCATATCGAGCATTTGTGACACAGTGAAATTAATTAAGAATCTAAAAGTGCTAGTGTCTATTGCGGGATATATGTTTCTTCATAATCAATTCCTAATCTTTGTGAGAAATATTGAGCGAAGAGTCGGGCTTTGTATCTTGTAATTTTATTGTTTTCATTTCTCTTTCGTACAAAAATTCATTTGTATCATAAAGGATCATTTTCAACTGTTTGAACTACAGGTCCAAACACTTTTAATTTCTCTAAGGAATTTAATTCCGCATGTACGGCTTCTTTCCATTTTGACCAATCATTTCTATGTTAACAATTTTTAACTAGCTATGGTTCAGGATCCTCATTTTGCATAATATCAATAACCACGTTAAAGGCAAAAATATTGTCTATAACAATATTATTTCGTTCACGCATTTTCTACAATGTGATTTATATCGCAAGTGTACAATGTCAAGTTTTGTAACATAATAATAGAGTTAGAATGTTGAATCCACAGAAATTGTAATTTAATTTTATACTAAGTACTATAATTATATAGTCTTTATTTTATCTAGACGAATAAGTTACGAAATCAATATTTTAAAATTAATCTAATGATGAATGTGGCGACGAATTCAACAATATCAAAACAATTACTCAAAAAAAAAAAACATTTCAATTTGATTTCACATAACTATCAAATATGATTATCAATTATCTAGTTATCTCTAATCAACTTTCCTATGTTTATAAGCAAGAGCTCAATCGTATTTTTATTCCTTTTCTTGAGTGCCGGCTAGAAATTAATCATAGATTTCAATTCCAATATCTTTATTCAGAATTAAAATCAAGAATTTATTAAGTCATGGTTCTTTTATGGAGTAAGTTTCTTAAATTCTACACTTTCTCTCGAAACACATAGAATTCACGTTGTGTTAATCTTATGATCACAGCTAAATTTTTCTATCTCAAATGTCAGAATTGACTTGCATCTACTCGTTCAATTTGTGGTCAATTAACTAAAAGTATTAAAATCATAGCACAAATAAACGGAATGAAAAATTTCATGGAACTAACTAAAAGAAATTCAAATAATACTCTCAAGTCTTATTCAATCAAACCCTGAAAGAATAGTTTAGTTTATGATAAGAAACATGAAATGTTTACAATTCAAAATAAACAACATAAAGAAGAGAATAGAAAAAATTAGTTTTTTGGTAGATCTTCAATCTTCTTCCTTAATGTTGTTCTTGCCTCCATTTGAATTCTTGAATCTTGCCTCTTTTTGAATTCTCTCTTTAATAGTGGTCTTTAGGTTTGCATTTATAGTATTTTTTTGAAGTTTTGGAAGAGTTAGGGTTGATTTAGGTCAAGAAAAGAGTCCAAAAAATTCAACATTAGTGGCACCGTGGCACCTACTTTGGAACAAGTAGTCTAGCAAATGTTACATTCTTAGTGAAAAGTAGGCAAACATGTGACCATTTAGTAGAAGAATCAATTAATGCCATAAAATAATGAAATGGTCTATATGGTTGATGTATTGGCCCACATATATCTCCATGAATTCTTTCTAAGAAAGTTGGAAATTCAATGTTGACCTTTGTAGTCGAAAGTCTATTGACTAACCTGCATTGCAAACAAACTACACATGAATAATCATTATGTAAAAGAATCATCTGATTCTTTAAAGGATGTCCATATAAGTTGTTTATTATTCGACGCATCATTATAGCTCATTGATGTCCAAGTTGATCATGTCAAAATATAAAAAAATTTGGGTCAACGAACTTCTGGTTCGTGACAATATTTTATTCAACCATTTTTATAAATGTACAATACTTGTCAGATGGGAGTGCATGAAATTTTTCTTTTATTTGCTTCTGACCAGATACAAAAGAAATTATGCAAGAGATATTCAACATTTTTTTCTTGCATCATCTCAATGTGATATCCATTGCAGCGGATAACTTTAAAACTAAGCAATTTTCTTCTAAATTTGTTAGAATAAAGTGTATCATCAATATATAATTTTGTATAAACTCTTCTGAAGTTTTCAACAATATTCGATGCACCTAATATCGTATTAATATTATTTTTTGCTAATGTTAAGTTCAAAAAATATTTTTTTGTCTTCAAAAGTAGTATATATAGTTGCACTATCAATCAAACAAATATTTTGACAATCATCATAAAAATATAACAAAATAGATATATTTTAAAAACATGAATTTAAATTTAAAAAAATAAACATAATTCAATATTATGAAATTAACAATGTATAATAAAGTTTCATTTAATTTTTTTTTTCCGAAAAGAAAATATATATATATATTTCAAATTGAATTTCTTAAAAAATGAAAATGCTAGAAAGTAAAATAATCTATTTCTTCTATCACACCACCCCCAATCAAATGATCAATATTCTCCTTTGGATTAGTAAAAAATTTAGAGACGTCCAAATGAATCACATCAATTGGACAATCATATTCATAAAAAAAAAAAAAAAAATGTCTTCACTTTTCCATTTTCATTGATTGATTTTTTATATAGATCCATAAGAAGTTTTGCCGTATGACAGGTACGCGCACAATACCCTTTCATAATTTCATTTCACATTTAAAGCAACTTTTTTCGTGCTCTTTTTTTGATGTGCTACTTTAATTTGTTTTGTACCTTTTGAAATTGTTGTCTTATTGCTGATAGTTTTGTTGATTTCAATTGTTTACTCCACGGGCACGTTCGCGTCAATGTCCACATCGAAGTTCGCGTCCACGTCGACCTTGTCTTGATATTGCATTTGCTTCAGACAATGCAGTATCATTTGTTTCAGGTAATGATACATAACCAATTGAACGTAACCCATGATTTTTCATTAGCGGTTCATTATTTTGTTCAGTCACAAGCAGACAAGATATGAGTTCTGAGTACTTTTTGAAATTATGCTCACGATATTACTGCTGTAAGAGCACATTCGAGGCGTGAGTGATGGAAAAAGATTTTCTCTAACATATCTTTATCAATGATTTTTTGTCCATACAATGTCAATTTTTAACACATTCTAAATGATTCAGAATTGTACTCAGTAACAGTTTTGAAGTATTGCAAGCGAAGGCGCATTCACTCATAGACTGCTTTATGGATGACTATAGTTCTCTGATAATCAAATTTTTCAGTTAATTTTTTTCCAATGAACCTATGGATCTTTCTCAATGAGATATTCAATTTTCAATTCATCGTGAAGATGATGACGAGGAAAGATGAGTTTATTAGCACGATCCGACAGGGATTCTTTGTTTCTTTATTTTATTATCTCTCCCAAACATTTTGAGACAAGATGGATACCAACATCAAGTACCCATAATAGATAATTTTTACCAAATATGTCAAGTGCAACAAACTCAAGTTGTGTGATGTTTGCGATTTGATTAACTACACAATAAATAAATTACAATTAGTTTCAAATAATGTAATTAAACATCACAAATAGTTAATCAAGTAGTTAATATCAACAAGACATAATTTAAGTATTTTTCGTCAGGGATAAACACTAATTTAAAATAATATGTTATTCGAAACATGTGTTGTTCTGGAAACACATCTTTTTTTGCTATCACTTCTTCAAGAACATGTCAATATTCTTCTGGAATATTGAAAATTATAATTCATGTTTTTCAGGAGCAAGTAATATTCTTCAGAAATATTAATTATAGTATTGTGCTACTTCAGGAGTAACAACAAACTATTCAGAATAGACAGATATAAGGATACTTAATTCATAAGTCATACTCATATTGAAAAGAATAAGAATGTAATAATTAATCAAGCGATGTACAAAACAAAAATAATAAGACAAAATCATTATTTTACCTAACATACACGTCTCGCTTTTATTAAAAGTGTGTATATAATTGACACAATCATTAAGAAGAAATTAAGCATAAATCATACAACTATTATATGAATGTGACAGTGGGACAAAAGAGGCCCCATCTTGGATTTGTGCGCCAAAATGATACATAAACAAATTGATTGGAGCTAATGAATATATGCATACAAAATGCTATCAAATCAATAATATTATACATGATTACAATTTTGGGAATGATTATATATTCATATAGAATCTCAAATATGCTTATAGAATTATATATGCTCACGGAACATGTATGTGTATATTAAAAATTTTGGTATACGTGATAGATGATTATACTTAAAAGTTATTACATTTTAACTAATTCACTTTAATTTTGAGAAAATCGTGTTGATAACGTATTATGAAAAGAGGGAAAAAGAAAAGGGGGAATAAAAGTTAATATACTCGTGTGTGTTTTATTAAGAACCAAAATCTTATATTTACAGGGAAAAATCAAGGATACAACGATAATAATTTATAAGATTGCGGTCGTACAATTGTCATTCAGTAATAAACTTATCATTTACAAAAAAATATATATTAATCTTTTTTATTATTATTTTTATTTTATATAGAATTGTTAATACTAGATTCATTGAAAAGTTTCATTAACGTTTAATCTTGTGGAGTAGAATTTGTTACTGTCACTTCTGAACGAAATAGTACTTTTTAATTACTAATTCATCAGCCAATTAATTTTATTTTGACTAATAATTTAATACTAAATAATTGGTTGGAGATATGATTTGAAGAACGATACAGCACAATCGTGTGTTCAAGAGTTCGATTATGGTCTTGTTAAATATATATTACGTAATTGGTCTCAAATTACTTCTGCAATTGCATCATGTTCTTTTATATACAACACTAGACATTAATTTCATAATTTTTCTTGTATATCACGCAAGTCATTCATCAGGTCATGACACAATTGAAGACCCCTGTGCGGATTAAAATCAGATTTTTAACAAATTTTTATAAAAGTTGGTAAAATGTATGGTTGAAAAATTGTGTATCCCATAAAAATATATGGTTAAAATTTATTATTGACTTTGATTTAGATTAAAATCTAGATTTTAATCCGTATCAACCAAGCTTAGCAAATCAGTTGTCATTTGTTCTCAAAGATGCTCGAGTAGGGTACGGACATATGTTGCAAGTGAGGGGCTACAAGTTTGGTTACAAGGAAACTAGAGGCAAGAGGCCGAAGGTTAAGCATTGCAATGGGGCCAAAGGCATGGGACAGAGTAGGGTGTTGTACTATGGCCTACAATGCATGCAGATGAAGGAATAACCGAAAGTTGGACATACGAGATGCAACTAGATTTTAAGGCTGGCCAATGAAGCTTGTGGAAGATTACAACACCATGTAGAATAGTTGTAGAGAATACTAAATCTAGATTTACATTGAAAGAGTTTTGAAGGAACTCCCTAGGATGTTAGGGAGGAATGCTGAAAGATCATATTCTAGAAAGCTCAAAGGAAAGAACTTTTCATAGCGTTATAGAGAGATGTCATGTTAGTATAGGAAACTTATAACTCTCTCTTATTTGTTTATTGCAATGTTTTAAAAATCGATCCGAACATCGACTCGAAAAAAGAAAAGGGTCAATGGTCAAATGGTCGAATATGGGCTGACCCGGGGTCAAACCAGATATCAAAATTAAATAAATTAATACTCCAACAAACTATAAAATATTATAACAATAACAATTTTTAAAATTTTAGTATTACCAATTCAAATTAAATATAAATCAATATTTGTCAGTTAGATTTATTATCTTATAATTTATTTTAAAACATAAAAAAACTAACAATTAACGTGTTAAAAATAATTTGTTTTGTTCAAATTGAAATCACTCGTGTTTTGGGGGCTAAAATTTCTTTAATAGAAAGAAGAGAACAATTATTAAATATATAAAATTGCAAAGGTTATGCAACTTATCCCACATGGGAAGTTGAGGAAAACTTTATATGATTTTTTTTTCTTTTAAAAGCAGCACTTGGATTGGAAGGAAGGCTAGATTGGGCATGCCAATGCTTGAGCCCATTTATCAAATTAATTTTTTTTATATATAAAAACCCCTTATTAATGGGTAAAAACTAGGATCGATTTTTTAGTTATCGGTTAAAATGGTCGAATCAACTGGTTATTTATCGATTTTTTCATTTTCGGTTAATATGTTATGACCGGATTGGATTTAAGACCGATTTCCAATTTTTTCGGTTGAATCGGTCGGCCCTTTCTAATTTTCAAAACATTGGTTTATTAAGACAACCTTGCTAGAACATTTCCTTTATTCATATTTAGTAGGAATCGTGAAAGCTGATATTAACATCGGATGGGATCATAGGAATGATCTACACCCTCCATTTAAAGGCGAGAGAGTTATAATAAGGCAATGGGCTGAATTCAAAGGAAACTATCTATGAAGAAATAGTGGGAAATGACCGATTGACCCAGCCATCTCACCAAAATGGCATTTGGCCAGTAAAAAGGAAAAAAATTGAAAAATCATAAAAAATAATGAAAAGGCAAATATATCCTCACAATGTGGACCACCGACTTGAAGAGAGAAAAGATAGGAAAAAACTGTAGCAGTGCATCCGACCCTTAACAGCGAGGAAACCGACGACCCAGATCGGAGATCGCCATTTTCTGAAGAATGTGAGCTTCTATCTACCATTAATTTTTGAAATGGTGCATGTTGGATGTTAATTTATTGAAAAATCATTGTAAAAATGGTTTTAGAACATATATTATGGACGAAACTACAAATTCTTCCTATGTTTGGAGCTCTGCCACTTTTTAGCCGTATGCGATAACGCAAGCGGCATTGCTGGTCGCCATCTGGATTTCAGACGGCCCAATGCATAGTTGACTTTTGGACGACACAGTTGACTAGATCATCCGATTTTTTATTTAATTTAAATGTTTTTATATATTTAATTTAGAATATAAATAATTTAAATAATTAAATAAACAATTTAAATATAATATAATAAAAAATTAAAATGAATATTAAATAAACAACGAAACAATTAAAATAAAAAATTTAATAAAAATTTAAATAACCAATAAATATAAATAATCAAAATAGATAATTTAAATAAGTAATTAAATATTAAACAAACAATTTAAATAAACAATTGAAATAAACAATAAACAATTAAAATAATATTCTAGAAACAACTAAACAATTAAAATAAATAATTTAAATTTAAATTTAAATATTGAATAAATAATTTAAATAACAAATAAATATATTTAATTTAAATAAGTAAATAAACAAATGATATAAATAATTAAATATTCAATACACAATTAAAATAAATATTAAATAAACAACTAAACAATTAAAATAAATAATTAAAATAAATAATTGAAATAAATAATTAGCAATTAAAATAAATATTAAATAAATAAATAATTTAAAAATAACCAATAAATAATTTAAATAACCAATAAATTTAAATAAATAAACAATTGAAATAAATAAATAACAATTAAAATAAATATTAAATAAACAACTAAACAACTAAAATATATATTAAATAATTTAAATAAACATTGAAAATAAATAATTAAAATAAACATTAAACATTGAATAAATAATTAAAATAAATATTAAATAAACAATTTACATATTTGTTAAATATTAAATACTTATTGGTTATTGAAATTATTATGTAATAATTAAATGTTTATTTTAATAATTTATTTTAATTGTTTATTAGTTTATTTTATATTTATGTTAATTGTTTAGTGGATATTTCAATTGTTTATTTATTTTAATTATTTTAATTATAGTTTTGTTGTTTAATTTTTATTTACGTTCATTTCCTTTATTTCATTATCTGTTAATTATTGCGTATAATAGTTATCGTTCGGTTATTTATTTATTTTAATATTACACTTTATCCTTCGTCTCTTTCACAATGTCCTAACATTTGAAATTTTGTATGATGAAATACCATTTGGACACCGCCATGAAACAGATTCCCGACAAAGTTAAGTCGAATTGTAACTTTGCTAGCTTTACATCGGTATTAGATTTGCTGGATGAGGAGCACGTAGACATATTGCGTCGATCCTGCTTATGGCCCCTGTATTCGTTGCGCGACACAATTTTCTGGACAGTTGTTGGATGCATTACTATGTCGACTGTTTAAACCAGTTGATGGAGATGCCCTCTATCTTGATCTTGAGGGCAATGTTTCTACGTTCTCTATATTTGAGTTTGCCTTCATTACCGGATTGAGATGTATGGGCGAAGAAGTAGCAAGTGTGCATATTCCGAGTAACTGCAAGCTACTAAATGAGTTCTTCCATGGGTAGACGACAATGACTCTAGTGTAGTTAGAAGATGCATTCAGGGAATGTGATCAGATATCTGACAAGTTGAAGCTAGGGTTGATACTTATCCTTAAGAGGATACTTAAGTATTATCACAAAAAGACGTCAATTGACGTTTTTCATTTGGAAGTTGTTGATGATATCGATACGTTCAACAACTATCCATGGGGTAGAGATGTTTTACAGATATTTTATGCGTCTTTAGGAGGGGTATTTGATGCCTGTGGAGGATAGGTCCGAGTGCAAGTATGATGCATATGGTCTGTTGTTGGCTTTGCAGGTAAATGTTTTACATAATAAATTATCTATTTTTTACTTAAAGTCTGCATATAATAATTGTAATTGTTGCAGATATGGGTATACAAGACTGTTCCCATCTTGGCTGGCCGATATGCGAGGAGAGGGGAGACAATGTGCCATTGGATACATCACTGGCGAGCACAAGACAAGCCACTTGCCAAACAATTATTAGCTCTACTCGACAATCATGAGGTACGTATTATAGATTTGCGATTTATGTTATATGTCCTTTTGAAATCTCAATACATGGTCATTAACTCGGTGAACTGTCAATATTTCAGTTTGAAGTCCACACCGAGTTGACACTGTTGAGCGAGGAGGAAGGTCAGAGTTACCTCCATGAACTGTTTGTTCCGGCCGTTCCAGACGATCGGATGCCCGAGTCCGTTGTGCATCAAGATAGGCTATGTTAATTGAATATAATTTGTTGATTATCATTTTGATTTTTGAATTAAGTTATTCATTTGTAATGTTCATTTTTATAGGAACGCCGTCCATTATCACATCTGTCGAGTACATCATCTCTGCCGAGGATATTACATTTCTCGATGAGGTCACCCCCTCCATATGAGATCACCTTCTCCCTCATCAAGACACATTCCACGCGAATCTCCTGCACGTAGTCATAATACTTCCATCGATAATATGTTCGAACTTCTGACTACATTCAAGAAGGAGATGAGAGACAAAGTAGCGGAGTTACGACGTGATGTCACGATGATACGAGCTGGTTTTGGAGACCTTCAGGTTGAGGTTGTAGTGATATGAGACGACATAGCTGACTGACATGAGACTGATAGCTATTGGGATGGATGGGGCGATGAAGGGACTGGCGGCTATCGAGATGGAGGAGGTGACAGAGGGATCGGCGGTTCTTAAAGGTGAGGTGGTCACAGAGGAAAGGGTCAGATGGGGTACAATGTTTCGTCTTGGCCATCAGATGTTGCGTTCATGTCATTTTTTGTAAACACGATGGAAGGTCAGGCCCCGATGGATCTGGAGGCGTTGGCGTAGGGGGTACCTGAGGAGGAAGGGATACCGGAAGAGGTGGTTGAGGAGCTATCAGAGGTGGTGGTATAGGAGGTGGTGGAGGGGGTATCAGAGGTGGTGGTGGATGGAGTAACCGAGGGGATGGCGGTGGGAGATATGACAGAGGGGGTACGGTAGGGGAATGTGACGGAGGATGTAGTTTTCTTGTCGAAGGAGGTGACGGAGGAGAGGAAGGGTAAAAAGCATACTGCTGACGTGCTAAAGCTGGTGGTCGGTAAGAGGTAGAGATTGTCGTCACGGTATATAGTTTCCCCCTTCACAACCGAGGCAAAGAGAAGAACATCCGTGGACGGGACGTTTCCCAATCTCTCCCGAGAGGTCGACTTGGTTAGGCACAAAGTGTTCGATAAATGATTCAAATCCCTTAAGTCCAAGTAAGTATTTTATGATTTCGCTAAACTACATATGAGATTGTTTATGATTTTTGTAATATTTCACTTTTTTATTTTTCTAGAGATAGCTACAAGATTGGGAAGAGGACGGTTTCGAACGCGAAAAGTGGTTTGAAGATGTACTAACATTGTCAACTTGGCTCGCCGACGATGTAAGTGTATTCTCGTTATTATTTATTTCATTTACGTAATTTGTTGTTTTATTTAATTAAGCATCCTTTTGTTAATGTTTTTACTTTAGCATTTCGACATAGCCATGAAAATGTTACGCGATTGGACTTGAAAAGACCCGAGATCTTTTGACATTCCTGGTCGAGTCGTCCTGAGCTCCGGGTTTGCACGTGCCATTGATGTTGAGCATTGCACGCTTCTATTCCAGGGGAATGGATATGTGGTACCTGAGTACATTCTCAAGTGGGTCATTAGGATGAAATCGACATTTGGAAAGCCATGGACGAATTGTACACGTATATATGTGCCTATGATAGCGAACTCACACTACTTTGCATTTGAGATCGCATTTGCTTATTCCACTATTTATGTGTACGATTCCGATCATAGCTGTTTGACACAAGATCAACTGCAGCAAATACTGGAGCCGATGAGTGTGAACATTCCCATGATAGCTAGACATGCAATGATTCGAGTAAACAACGGATTAGCCATTATGCAGAACACGACGATGGCGAGACAATGATTATTGTAAATATTTACAAGTTTTTAATTTGAAAATTTAGTTTTTTAGCCATATGTTATTGAGCTAATATATTATTATTTACTTAGTTTTTTAGCTATATGTTATTGAGCTAATATTATAACCTCACCAGCCCTTGATTTCTTGGGTAGAATTTCATCAATATTTAGTAGCTTTATCAAAGAAAATGAGTGGGAGTCTAATTTAGATCGTTGCCAATTCGATTTGTGGATCATTATCTTTGAAATGCTTCTACTTTGTAAGTTTAGTTCCATCAATCGACAAATATGCGGTTTGTTCTTTGTATAGTTGTATTCAACGCGGTAATTTGCTAGTTCAATATCAATGTTACAATTAGTAGCTAATTAGCAAATAATTGGTTGAAGGATAATTTTAAAGTTAATACAAAGTGAACAAAAGTTTGTCATTATTTATATGTTACATATCCACATTATTCTTTACGAATTCCCCATTGAAAACTTTACAATTAAAATGCTATTGTGCGCCCTCCCTCTTAATTCTAATATAAATACTTGAGGGAATAATGCTCATTGTACAATTTATGGATGATATGAAGTTTGACATCCTTTACAATTCTTTGCAAATTCAAAATATTGTGTGGCGGGAAAGTGTGTTGAATTAAAAAATTGATCAATTATGTGCCGACACGTGGTACAATGTCAAATTTGATGTCAAATACAATGTACAAGTAGCATGATTGTATTGGAGGGGGTGGGACCTTGGGGTTTTTTTATGTTTTCATTTATATTTGGCAGATTTTTGTTTCCTTTTTCTTAAAAGAATGATAATAATCATTATTATTCTCAGATTATTTTAATTTGTTTATTTAAGTTAAAAACGTCTAATGTTTCTCAATTCGGGCTAATATGTAAGAAAAAAAATATTACATAACTTTTTTTGTACGCATAAAAAAACTAGTGAAAATTACATCCCACCTATTTTTGAAGATCAGTTTTCTAAAATTAGGCTCAATGTTTCATTATTAAAAAATTAGATGAAAAATTATTTTTTAAATATTAATAATATTATTATAAAATTAAATTAATTTACACACCCCACTCCACTACACCCCTATGTATCCCTATACATTTTCACCCCCAAACCATAATTCATTCATTTCAATGCCTCTCTGTAATGGTGACACCGCGTGACTGGCAGCGCTCCTCTTCCAGGAGCGTCGTGTGACCGCTACACACAATCGATCCAATGCACGCCTTGCAGCAGCAGATGTACATGGTCACTGTGTCGCGGGCAGCGATCTTGTGCACAACCACCGTTGCAACCGATCGTCGAGCGCGCTGCTAGTGAAGGATATGATGGATCTACGTGGTCGTGGGGGTGGCGATGACGTCAACGACGACGAGTTTAGGGTTTTTTTCATGGTGTGGTGACAGAAAAGATGGTGGTTATGATTTTTGATACGCCTGCTTTTTAGTTTTTGTTTCCGTTTCTGTTTGTGGGCTTCAGATTGTGAAGGGGTGACGGTGTGGCGGCGAGTGGTGCCGGATTTTTGGTTTCTATTTTTGTTTGTGAGTTTTCAGATTGTCAACCGTTTTGCAGGTGACATGTTGGTGCCGAATTTTTTGTTCTGTTTTTGTTTGAGAGTTTTCAGTTTGCAATGGCGTTGGTGGTGGTGACAGTGTGACAGATCTGGCTTTTTGGGTTCTGTTTCTGGCTTCAGATTCGGTAAGGTGGTGGTTGTGATGTAGGCTATGGTGGTGAGGTCGTGGCCGTGGTCATGCATGGGGGTGGGATGGCGATGGAGAGAGGGGTGGGAATTATGGGGTTCTTTTAAGTTTGACCCAGTCAAACCATTCAAATTCCACTCTGACTTAAAAAACTTGAAATTTTCCACAATGACCTCCAGACCGTAAAAAGACAAAAACGACCTTAAGTATATAAAACAATTACTAAATATTGATTTGTTTAAAGACAATAATGTCCTTTATTTCACAAATAAAAATCAAACACTACGTAAATTATCAAACTTGTTCGCTATTTCTTATCTGTCCATTCCAACACAAATAAAAAATTCTCTCAACTTTCATCAGCCTCAACAATAAAATCTGGGAAATAGATGAACGCTGAAGGCCGAAATTTTTTATATCAATCATTATAATTTCAGTAAGTACATTTTACGCATATTTAATTTCGTTTTCATCAAATTAGTATACGTTTTTATCGATAAAATTTATTATGATGCATAGTTAATAGATCAATAAATTTTTTAAGCATGAAAAAGAAAAAAATTCATCTGTATCTTTCAGAAATTAGTATATGTTTTTTTCGACAAAAATTATTATGATGTATGTGTTAAGATTAAATTGTTAATAGATCTATAATTTTTTTAAGCATTAAGAAAAAAAAATTCATCTGACGAAATGGATCTGATAGAAATTGGGATAGACGATATAGAAAGCCGGCTGTTGTGGGAACAGCCGGCTGTTTACAAATTTTTTTTTTTTAAATTCCACTGTTTTTTTTCTATGATTAAATGTAAATTTTATTTCGTCATACAGATATGAATGTAGTCCCGGTCTGTTACTTTGGTGATTTCAAACGAGATGAAAGAAATCGATGGATATGGAAATATACGAGCGAAATACGTACTATCGCGATTGCCTTATCATCAAGTACATCATATGAAGAATTGTATAGTGATTTACAGAACAAACTGAATGTTGATACCTCTCAGTACGATATGGAATTGAAATTTATATTCATCTAGCACGAAGCAATTGTCATGGCACCTATAAGGATTTATTCTGATGCTGAAGTAAATTATTTATTCCTTCTGAACCAAAAGGAGACGACTCCTCTTTGCGTGACTTTAGTGATGAAGGATGTCGTCGAAGGTAATTTGAATGGATGGGATCACAATGGTAATGATTTTTGGGCTACTGTGGAGATAGCTCGTGATGATAATGTGGTTATTCCAGAGACAGATGCTCCTCAACGTGATATCGTTTTTACGCACAGAATTCCATCTGTAGTTGAGGACAACGAAAATTAAAATAAATTTACAAATGAGAATTTGTTTGCTTCTCGTCAGAGACATGAGCAGGGTGGGACTTCATCAGTTGGAATGAGTGGACCGTCCTCTAACTCTTCGCGCGTGGTTCCCGGTGAAGATGATTTGGCTGTCGGACAACTGTTTCAAACAAAGAAAGATTTGCAGGAATCTCTACACCTACTTGCAATAAAATACAATTTTGAGTTCAAAGTGAAAAAATCATCGCAGTCGTTGTTGTCGATCGCCTGCGTCGGTGACAATTGCAATTGGCGTCTGCGAGCTGCGAAGATGGACACGAACGCGTGCTTTGTAGTTCGCAAGTATACACGGGAACATACTTGTGAAGTGGGAATTGGTCGAAGTGATCACAGACAAGCCCGTGCTTGATTGATTGGTCGACAGATAATGCACAGGTATGAGGACCCACGGACAATCTACAGGCCTTCGGACATCATTAACGACTACCGTCGAGATCATGGAGTGATCTTGAGCTACCAGAAGGCCTGGAAGGCCAAAGAATGCGCATTTCAGGATTTAATGGGATCAGCGGAGGAGAGCTATGTTAAATTGGGCAGGTACTGCCACAACATGGAGAAAACTAATCCTGGATCGGCATATTTTATCGAGACGGAGGGCGATAATTGCTTCAAATTTTTCTTCATGGCTCTTGGACAGTCCATTCGGGGATTTCGAAATGCCATGCGACCCATAATTCTGGTCGATGGTACAACTCTGAAATCTAAATACGAAGGCAAGTTGATTATTGCTACATGCCAGGATGCCAATATCCAAATTTACCCTCTTGCATTCGGCATAGTCGATAGTGAGATGATCAGTCTATGTGTTGGTTCTTCACAAAGCTGAGGGAAGTAATCGGGGAAGTCGAGGACCTTGCATTTGTAACTGATCGGGGACAGTCTTTGATAAATGGTATCGCTGAAGTTTTTCCCGAGGCACATCATGGTTATTGCATGTACCATATACAAGGCAACCTGAAGACTAGGTTTCGGGGCAAAGGCATCGGGAAATTATTTAGAGGAGCGGCCGAAGCATACAATGTTGAAGAGTGTAACAGGTTCATGAAAGAAATAGGAAGCAAATCATTCCCGGCTTGGGAGTATCTGACAAAAATGGGGATCGAACATTGGGCTCGCTCACACTTTCCAGGCCGTCGTTACAACATGATGACGTCGAACAATGCGGAGTCTCTAAATGCGTTATTCAAGAAGGATCGATAGTTACCCATCCTCGCAATGATTGAGAACATTCGTAACAAGTTGTAGCAGTGGTTTCACGATCGGCGTGCGGAATCACGTAATTGTTCGACCATGCTAGCGCCAGCTCAAGAGGAGAAACTCTGTAAAGCTGCAGCTGTTGCGAGAAAATTTAATGTGGAACCACCAGATGAGTCTCGATTCTTTGTGAAATGTACACGTACTACAACATACATGGTTGACTTGAGTGATAACACATGCACTTGTAATCGATCTACCGGAGAGTTTCATCAACCGCGTAGGTGTTGCAGGTGTAGAGCCGTAGGCCATACTCGTCAAAATTGTAACAGTCATGTTCCCCTAAGTGACATGTAAGCGGATTTACGAAATGAATAATATTTTTAATATTTATGTTATAAAAAATCTAGTATTTAATTTTAGTCGTCATCAAATTTTTAATTATTATTATCGATGTTCGTTAAATAATATATTCTATGGTAATATTAATTAAACATTAATAAGTAAATATTAATTACAAAAGATTTATATTCTTTAATTTATATTTAATATATTTATATAATTAAATAAATTTTTATTTATAAGGTGTAATTGTTAATTTTTTTATACCAAGTTAAAATTTAAATTACAATTGAAAAAAAAATTAATTATATAAAGAATTTCAAATTACATTAGTAACATAAAAATGCAAAATTACAAATGATTACAATGTACATAAATAACAAAAATTTTAATTAAACAGTAGCTACAAAATTACAAAGAATACAAAAATTATAAAAATTACGGGTCGCAGTTAAATTCCCATAAATCCGCTGCTAACTTATTGCGCCAGTTCTGAATCCATGACTGGTTGATAGAATCAACCTTCTGATCTATACTCAAAAACTCTATATATTTGATGACGTATATGCCGCAATCACCGCTGCAATTAAATAATAACTGATTAGTAATAATAAATAAACATAAGAAGAAAGTCTAAAATTTTAAAAAAATAACAAATACTTACGATATGGTCTGTCTCGCCGTAGTCGTGTCCCGCACGATGGCTAGTCTGTCCTCCACGCAGATATCCGCTAGTCTAGCCATCCGGGGAACGATCACAGCCACCGGCTCGCAGATCTGCTCGAGCTGCATCTGTGTCAAGCACAAGTGATCGGGGTCATACACATACACCTTCGACTCGGTCAAGACGATCTCCAGTGCAATGTAGTGATGGTTCGCACAGACTGGAATGTACATATGTGTACAAACAGTCCATGGCCTCCCCCCGACCTTTGGTGACAACCCGAAAATCCAATCGGCCAAATAATCCGGCACTACGTAGTCGCCAGTCTGCTGCCTGAACGACTCGTACTCAATGTCAATGGCCTGAAAGAACTCCATATTCATAATGAGTCGGCCTGGGATGCAAAAGGATTTCGGGAGACTCACAGCTCGGTCACGCAGCAGATCCATAATAAGGTCGATGTGCTGCATTCAAATGTACATACATCAGTTAATCAATTAATTGTAAAATTATATACATATAATTAATAACTTCACTTACATCGTCGGCGAGCCAACTACCAGACTGAGTGACGTCATGGAACCAGCTGTAGACGTTCTGGATCGCCTTTCCCGCGATCGTGCGTGGAACCCTGAATGTATACAAAAAAAAAACATAATTAAACAATATGTAACGAGTAATTATTTCGCAATTCACTAACCAATTAATTACAATACTTACCCGGGCCTCCACCGTCTCCACTCCGTCTCGAACGCCTTCCATTTGGCGCTATCCACCTCCCTAAACATGTTCGGGACGCCTCCATCAATAAACGTCATCCTCTTGGCCTCGGCCGTGTAGGGAGAAACAATGTACTGTGACGGCATCCTAGGCCTCTTGCCAACCGCCTGCTCAAGCACGTCAACAGAACGCTTCTTACCCCCAGTCACGGCCGGCGTCCTCTCCCCCCCCCCTCAACTACCTCCTCCGTCCTCCCGTCCTCCCCCGTCGGGGCTGCCTCCTCCTCCACCACCTCCTCCGGCAGCCCCTCCTCACCCGTCGGGGCTGCCTCCTCCCCCGTCGGGGCTGCAGCCTCCCTCCCCTCCTCCGCCGCCTCTCCAGCCCCCTCCTCCGTAAACAACCAATCCGAGAGGTCTACATCTCCCCAATACTGTGGGTGACCTCCCTCTCCGTTCCCTCCTCCATCCCCCTCTCGGCCAACCTCCCCGACTCCACCAGATATCACAGCCGACCGAAGCGACGCAACCTCTGCCTGAAGATCTGCAACGTGGCCACGCAGCAGAGTCACATCGTATGACAGAGAGTCGACTCTGCCTGTCAGATCACGACCATGATCCATCAACTCCCGGCACAACTCAGCAATCTGTTCGGTCAGATCACGACCCTGATCCATCCACTCTCGGCGCAAATCTGCAATCTGGCCGGTCAACTGTCGTCGTAGCTCACCGACCTCCCCTGTGATAAGTACAGTCAACCGAGCAAATAAATCATCGCTCTGGCTCTGACCGGGTGTAGGGGGCAACCATGCTGGAGCCGGAGGGGGAGACCACGCTGGGGCCGGAGGGGGCGACCATGCCATGGGCGCCGGGGACGCCCGTGCCCGAAGGTGACACAATGGGCGGAGGGGGCGACCTGGGCGCCGGGGACACCCTCCGCGAAGGTGACACCATGGGCGGAGGGGCGCCAAAGGCGGAGGTGATCCTCGATCTACTGGATCGCGCTCCTACAAAAATGTCAACATACACAATTAATAACTTCAATCTTATTGAAAATGTTTATACATAATTTATCGGTCAAATCACATACCCTATCTCGGTCCAAGACCGGATCAGTCGCCTGATCGCCTGGACCCTCCTCCATCGACGTCGTCAACTCTGTTATTACTTCCAACTGACATATTGACGTTTGAATTATTATTAGTTTAAACTGCATTGATATTTTAAATTGTATAAAATCTAAATGAAAAATTTACAATAACTGTCTTCCAGATGGGCAGCCATCCTGTCGAGATGATCGACAATGGTGCATCCGGGGACAACGTGTCTCCAGCCGCTTTGCATAGCGGCTACCCAGCAGGGGGACGGTCTCGTACGCCCAGATCTGCAACATATACAAATATGTTATACACAACATAATTTTTTTTTTCAAGAACGCTTAGTATGTTAAATATGTACCTGCACTGCTAGGGGCAATCCATAGACATCGTACTTACGCACTGCCTCCTTGGGCTTCGAGTGCGATCGGGTGAAGTCGTGGACGGTGTCATCGTAACACCTCCGACCCCAAGGATAGCTGTTGAAGCCATCCAGGTCATCCACGGTCTCTAAGTGGAGGAGATTGATCGCAGTCTTTTTATGGTGACACCGCAGAACGTTCTCCAGAATGTAGACCAACCCTAACTTCAATCGGTCTAGCATGTGGTCACATCTCCTGATCGCGTCGATCAACTGCAGCTGAAGCACCGTCCCCTGTCCCGAAAAGTAGGCATCCAGCAATCTGTTGCTTCGTCGAGCAACCTCATCCCCGGTCAGCTGTAGCCCAGTCATCAGTGTAAACTCGGCAGGACCGAAACTGGCGACCTTGCCCCCGAGGTCGAAGTGGAGGGCATCGCCGTCGACAGGACTCAGCAATCGACATAATAATGCATCGATCATCTGGCCCGAAAACTGTATCTCTCGCAACTCACGTAAGGGCCAGATGAAAGACTGTCGCAGCATCTGTATGTGCTGATCATTCAACAGCCCCTCCACTATCGAAAATGCGTCAAAGCTACTATTCCAAGTAGCTTTACTCGCCATCCGTCTCAACTCGTCATCCAGATGATATTCTCCTACAAAATTCAAAATGAGCAATGTTACAACACTGTACAAGATATAATATAATAACGTATAATAACATCACATTAAACAATCTGAAAAACAACTACTACCAACAAAGACATAGAACATGTTTAATAATTAATTACAATTATTTGTACTTACAGATTTTCAATTTCAAAAATACAGTAAATAAAAAAATTACAATTTAAATAAACAACTTTTTGGTATTTAAATAAAAATAAAAGAAAAACGAAATTCCAATTAAATTAAAAATAATAAGATAATTTTTTTGGTATTTATCAATTTTAATTTATTTATTTAATTACATAAATAACAAAATTTAAACAAACTTAATTTAAATGAATAAAAAATTTATTAAAATTAATTAAAGAATATTAATAATATTGAATTAAATTACCGATTTTTATTTTTTTAAATTATATATTTTTAATATTTAATAACAATTCATTTTAATTACAAATTTTATTTACTATTAAAAAGAAAAGAAAAACGAAATTCCAATTAAATTAGAAATAATATATTATTTTTTGGTAATTATCAATTTCAAATTATTTAATTAATTACATTAATACAAAATTTAAACAATTAGAAAATATTTTTTAACATTATTTCATTAATTTTTAATTACCGATTTTTATTTTTTCAAATAATATTTTTTTAGTATTTAATATTTTACAAATAAAAGAAAAACGAAATTCCAATTAAATTAAAAATAATAAGGTAATTTTTTTGGTATTTATCAATTTTAATTTATTTATTTAATTACATAAATAACAAAATTTAAACAAACTTAATTTAAACGAATAAAAAAATTATTAAAATTAATTAAAGAATATTAATAATATTGAATTAAATTACCGATTTTTATTTTTTTAAATTATATATTTTTAATATTTAATAACAATTCATTTTAATTACAAATATTATTTACTATTAAAAAGAAAAGAAAAACGAAATTCCAATTAAATTAGAAATAATATATTATTTTTTGGTAATTATCAATTTCAAATTATTTAATTAATTACATAAATACAAAATTTAAACAATTAGAAAATATTTTTTAACATTATTTCATTAATTTTTAATTACCGATTTTTATTGTTTCAAATAATATTTTTTTAGTATTTAATATTTTACAAATAAAAGAAAAACGAAATTCCAATTAAATTAAAAATAATAAGGTAATTTTTTTGGTATTTATCAATTTTAATTTATTTATTTAATTACATAAATAACAAAATTTAAACAATAAGATTTTTTTTTATTTTTCAGCATTATTTAATTAATATTTAATTACCGATTTTTATTTTTAAAACTACATTTTTTACTATTTAATAACAATTCTTTTTAATTACGAATATTAATTAATTTTAAAAATCAAACAAAAATAAAGAACAATTGAATTATAAATAATAAGTTAAAATTTTTGGTAATTATCAATTTACATTTATTTATTTAATTACGTAAATAACATAAATTACACAAATTTAATTTAAATGAATACAAAAATTATTAAAATTAATTCAAGAATATTGAATTAAATTATCGAATTTATTTTTTAAAATTATATATATTTAATATTTAATACAATTCTTTTTAATTGCAAATATTATTTAGTTTTAAAAATAAAATAAAAATGAAATTCCAATTAAATTAGAAATAATATATAATCTTTTTGGTAATTATCAATTTCAAATTATTTATTTAATTACATAAATACAAAACTTAAACAATAACAAAATATTATAATTATATAAAGAATATATTTATTATTTGATTTAAATTATATTTTAATATTATAATTATATAAATAATTTATTTTTTATATGGGGCCAAACAGTCGGCCCAACTGATAAGTTGGGCCGACTGTTTTGTTTATCAAAATATAAGGGAAAAACAAAATCAAAACAGCCGGCCCAAAATAAAATAAAAAATTCAAAACAGCTGGCCCAAAATTAAAAAAAGAAAATTAAACAGGCGGCCCAAAATTTGGGCCTTTTTAACAACAGCCGGGTTAACACCGACTGTTACCCGACTGTTTTTGGGTCAACCCGGCTGTTTCGGGTCGTGTTGACCCGACTGTTCAATTACTAAAACTTCAAAACTCATCAACCTCCATATATATTAAAATGAAACCGTAATCAATATTTTAAAAAAACTCACCTTGTGATGAGATCGAAGACCCTATTGACGTTGTCTGACTTTGTGATGATCGACGTGCTCTCCTCCCTTTGGTCGGCGTCAGCGAGTAAATATCCACGTGTGGTTTTTTTTTTTTTTTTGGTCCGGTTGGTTCTCAAGTGAAAGTGACGTTTGGAGGGTATTTTTGGTTATTTGTCTTAACTTTCAATTTTTATTTATTTATTTATTTATTTATTAAATCTGGTCAAAGGTCATTGTGGAAAATTGGACTTTTCAACAGGTCATTTACTACAATTTCCTCGAGAATTATTTGAATGATCGTGATCAATAAATAATTTATGATCAATAAAAAAAATTTGTGATTAATAAATAATATGTAATTTAAAAATTGTTAAATTGTAATCGATAATTTGATAATTTGTGATTGTATAATAAGTTGTGATTTATAATATTCGTGATTTGTGATCTATAAATAAATTGTGATTTATAAATTTTTGATTTGTGATAGATGAACAAATTGTGACTTTTAAATTTTTTGAATTATGATCGTAAAATAAATTGTGACATAAAAATTTTTATTTGTGACAAAAAAATAATATTTGATTAATTAAATTATTAATTTATGATCAGATTGTATATATCTATGACTTTAATATATTTAATTAAATAAAATATGCAACTAATTAATTAAATCATAAATAAATTTTAATAAATATCTGATTTTTGAAATTTGAAATATTTGTTCGTAGTTTTAAAATGTGTGATATTTAACTTCTTAGTTATGAATTTTTTTTTAAAAAACTAAGTGGGCAACCCGGCCCTGCGAGGGCCGGCCCCCACTCCCACACACATCCGTCCCTGGTCTCTCTATGCCTTTCTAGGAGAATTTTTTTACGAACACGTCATTGAGGACAACCATTGCTAATTAATATAAGATTTGGGGAAAAAGTACGTGGAGAAAAGAATCGTGGTCAAAATTGCTACAAGGGCCAAAGGTCGGGATGGTAAATGAAATTTAGCCAATTACATGTATATAAGTGAAACAAAAATTAAAGGTTCTGAGGGTCGTCATAGAAAATGTACAATGAATAACTGAAACATATACAATGAAAAATGAAAAAGAGAAAAAGTCAGAATTTGTAGAACTTTTCAGTCTATATTACTAAGAGAAACACCTGATTCATATGGTTACAATTAACAATAAAAAGAAAGATTCTATTCTAATTCCGCAATTAAACTATTAGGAAAAAAATATCATTTAAAAACTGACAATCTTTCCATATGTTTAGCAGATTGATCACAGTGTAACCAAGAGACAAGAACACAGTTGTCCATTCATTACAATGGTCATCAAACACTTCATATTAAGACACTACTGTTATGTCATCTGTCAACCTTCACCCAGGAAAATATATATCAGGATGTACTGCAGCAGTAGAGAAATTAAGAGCTCTATGGAGCTTGCGATGATCAAAGATTTCGACTTCAACAAGGAACATTGAACTCACGGGTCGATGATCTGATAGCGTTATCTCATCTCGCTTATAAGAAAGCTGTTTTATGCCTTTTCCTAACCATAATACACGGTCACACCTGCACATATTTAGGTCTTACAAGTACTAAGTATGATAAAACATATATGGTAGTAGAACACTAAATGTAAACTTAACTCCATAGAAATTAGACAGTTGCATTCTCCAGAAATATTGGTTTATAGACGAGTAGAAATAGCAGAATTTCGTCCAGTTGCCAACAATTGGGGAATTCTTTAGTATGGACAATAACTGTATGGAGTTATGAGTAATGATCCAGTAACAGTCTCACTTACCATGCTGGGGATCTCTTGTTCTCTCCTTCTTTCGGGTTTTCCCCAACGTATCTATCAGAGTTGATTTCATACTTGTAAGTCGGCGCGAAGTTTATTACCCCTTCTTTCCAACCATCAAACACGTGCCCACATCTTAGTTCTTTGATCAACTGCCAAATTTTTCCATCATTAGGCATCTAAAAAATTCATATATATATCAACCCAAAACTGCATCTCAGCTAATAATTTAAAAAGCACCCATCCCAAACTGATTAACAAACATATACTCAGTACCTATCTACACCTCAAATAAGGGCCAAAGAAAAAAGAAAAGTCACATTCAAGATTGGTCGATCAAAGACAAACAATGGTTATCAATTAATCCATATCTAAGAGTGTATATTCACACTGCACTCCAGATTTATAAAAACTCCTCTTTAATTCAGTATGGATAAGGAAAATCGCTTCTTCTCAAAGTACAAAGGTGTTCTTTAACATATGAAGGTCCAATTATCAATTGATTGGCAACAAATTGTCTTTATAATATTGGTAACAACAGTTAGACCACTAAACAATTAAGTTGATCTAGAAAAAAATGAGGGTCGAGTCTCAAACCTGATCGTGGTTGAGAAGCTCAGTCCAGTCCTTCTTAGCAACAAACTTCCTTACTTCAGCGTCCAACATATTGATGCGATAATTCAAATCTCCAAACCAGAATACCTGACTGTTGTTAGAGACATTGACAATAATTCAGTTTACATGAATGCAAGAACTCACTTAACGAAAGGAACACACATTTAAAAGTCGAAAATTGAATAGGCAGGTGTTATTGAGGAGTTTTTCCATGACTTCAATCACCCTGACAAATAGAGAAAAATCAATTAAACCCATACAATATACTTACTCATGAGATGAAATTGTCTGTGGCTGATCAACATCAAATACAGATGAGAATTGAGTACGCTTTAAAATCTCGTGGACATCAGAATTACGCCTTTGCTCAGCCCCATCCTTTTGACCGGAAGTTAAATGAGAACACACAAAGCATAGCCGTGATTGGAAAAGAGACATACTAACTGAAACAGATCCCTGAACAGAAGGTATAATAAAGTCAGAGACAGATTAATGAAAAGAAAATATAACTGAATAACTCTGCACGGAATATGTATATAATAGCAAAATATTCAAGCATCTGACGAGAACAAACGTAAATATGTGAAGTTACACTAGGGACATTGAAATCTAGAACCAAGACAAGTTTCTGCATATGGCGTGAACAGATTTCTAATACTTTCAACACCAATCAGTTGATGCAGAATTTGCTGGCAACAACAGGCCAGGAATGTAATGGTTTCCTTTTATTTGAAAAAGAAGGATTTCCAGATCATTGAACTGAACTCATAAAGTTGCTTTAACTCTTAAGTAAGAAGCAATACCTTATTGCCCATGTATCCCATAAGCCCAATTCCAACAGGAGAGACTTTTAAGTTGTTTACGTGTCTCCTTAATCTTCTACGCACCCATACCGATACATATATTCCAACCATCTGCTTACTTACGATCCGCACATACTGTGGACGAGACTTCACTGCATTCCTTGAACGTGCAGTTTCTGGTTTGACCTCCGATAATAACTGTACAACAGAATCATCTTCCTCTCCAGAAATCTGATCAGATTCATCAGAGAGAGAATCTAGAACTTCAAGTCCATCTTGTTGATCCATCCAGATCAAGCCTAAGTTTCCAGAACTTTGGTGCACTCTTTTCAACCCATAACCACTTAATGCAATATTCTCAGTGCCAGAAATAAGAGAATTTTCCTTCAATTCAAAATCAAATCTTGCAGAACTACTCATTGTTCTTTGTAATTTAAATACAGAAGATAGATCTTGAGGTGTTGCATCCAATGATTGTTCCGGCCAATCCAATCTTCTGTCAGAATCAATGCCACATATTCTCTTTAAATGGCTATTCTTCCCTGTGCTGATTATTCCAATATTACCATCATTCATGATACCTACGAAATCTTTTCCTGTCATGTTTAGCACAGGGCTGTCAGCCACATCAGCAAGTATATCAGAAGCAGAAGAAGTCCTTAAAACCGGAGAAGGAGGTGCACTATAGCTTTTGTGTATGGTTTCAGGTTCCAAAGATTTGTTCAAAGTCCTGCGGATTATAGCCTCCCATTTCCGAATTGAACTTCTGTTCTCTGCTCCAAGTACATTTCCAGCATTCAAAGGAACCACCTCTTGGAATCTGTATAAAATGAATTTAGAAGGAAAAGAAAATCAAATGGAATTCAAAGGATGATAATTCTTCTCTCTAAGTTTTCATTTTACAAATGCATTAGGAAAATCAAATGCTGGTCCGAAATGAAGTGATAACCAATTAAATATTGTCAATGTTAATTACAAACACATTCCATAAAGAAGAAGCCATGTAAAAAGTAAGCAAGGAGATCATTGAATATATATGGGAGGAAGTAAGATTTATCTTAGGATGCTGAATCAAGCAAAAAATTGTAATGGTGAATCACTGTGCTTATAGACATGCAGTAACTCGTGTTGTTTTGAGAATACAAGAGAACCTAGCACTGTACATCACTGCATACTTATAAAGATGTATCATACCTCAATTATAAAATTTTACATATTTTTGGGATGTGGTTAGTGTATCATACCCTCACTTTACTCTGCTTTAGTAGGGAACAAAAATTTAATTTTACAGTTTGAAAGGAATAAATAGTTTTATAACCCTATTGATAAAACAGTATTGGAAAAAACTGACAGCAGAGTTTGTGCTAAAATTCTAGCTATTGGATTGACTTAAAAGTAAGTATAAAGTTTTCCAGATAAGTGAACCCAATAAATACAGGTCCTCAAAGCTCAAAAACAGCCTATATAGACAGACTAGTTAGAATTCATTGAAAACAATTTATCGATTCGTAAGTGCCTACCCGAGAATGTATATATCTGCTGCTTCTTGCATACAAAGCCATTCATCAATTTCAAGATCATCAAATGGAAGTCTTCCAGCGACATTCCAAGTGCCTATCATTACTCTGCACAAAAATTATCCAGTATAATGATTAGTGAATCAGCAGGAACAAAATAAATTCACAGAAGATTCATTGCTATCAAAGTTGAAACCAAAAGTAAAATTCCAGATACTTATTTTAGAGCCAAACCTCACATCTTTTGTATTTATGTACTGAAGACGCAGAGTTTCTGATTTTCCTCTTCGGTGTCTCTGGGAATACTCTTTTGAAGGTTTCCCTGGATAAATAAGTTTTTTTGAATATATTTGCAGAAATAAACTTCAGATCTATTCATTAATCAGATGAAATATGTTTTACTATTTGATCTAGCCCCCTAATATAAGATCATTTATAATAACATTTGAAGATGGGCATAAATTCTAATACAGTTAAAATGAAGCAAACTTACATGAAATTTAGTAAAAAGATTGAGACAGCAGAGATAAAAATATTTGTACATGTTCAATTCTTAGTAATCCAGTAGTTCAGAATGCATAGTTTAGAGGATCCATATGCATAAAGGACATATTTGGTACTCAAAATTGCACATTTAACTCTTTTTCTTCTTTAATACTGTCTACTTCTGATCAGAAATGCATACCAAGCATATCCCCAAAAGGTATATTTATGGGGGCGGCCATGCATGCAATTGAATCATAATTGCACATATTAATTGAAGTAAAAATAGGGGTACCCAAGTTATTTGATGGATTAAAATTACTGAATCAGAGTTTATTTACCGCTTGAAGTTCGACTTGAGCATTTGGATTGGTTTCCCGGTGTCGCATATTCATGATCTTCGTTCATCCTTTCATCTTTAACGGAACAAGCTGAAATCAATTGAACAAAAATTCATAAAATTAACGATCAATCACGGAATGAATTTTCATGGGCAATTAATTAACGAAATCCTCACCATCATCCTCGCTCTCTGTATCAACTTCATCTTCACTAAAATCATAAACCTGTGGCTTTATATTCAGCCATTTTTTCATCACAATGGACGGCCAAAATGGCTGCTTGTAAAATGAAAAATTACACAGTCAATTATCATAAACGTAGGCAAAATAACACGCCAGAATTGTAATTGCAGCAAATAAATTCATACCTCAGATCGCTTTCCTCTTCGAGCTTTCATTATCAGAATCTAAAGCAAAGAATTTACTCTCAAAATTCTAATAATATGAATGCTGTGAAGTATATGGAAGCAAACAACACAGGCTTCGGTTTTGCTGGAGTTTAGTATATAAATACGTTAAAGTTTGGACCGATTAAGAAAAATTAATTAATATTTTATCCAATCGTATCGTATGTCGTAGAAAATTGTAACGCGTTTATCGATTGACATAAAAGTAATGGTTAAGATACAGCCCACTTCGTCAACTTGCAACAAAAATTCTTGATGCAGTCATTTTCATCTTGAAATGCAAAAGCAAAATGTTATTGAAAAACCCAGCTCTAAAGTACTAAAATGTTAGCATGTCACTCTCATTTCCACGTCTAACAAATCTATGTACAGGAAATGTGGTTGGTCGGCGGATTTTTATTGAGTTCGATATGACTTTAATTGACTTGGTGCACAACTTAGTAAGGATACAAAAATCGAGTTGTACAAGTGAGTATGAACTCATTTCCATGAGTTCGAACTTTCGAGTTTGAATCCTACCGCTCGTTCAACATGAGTGTAGAAGATGTGGACCTCATTCATTGTATTATATATAAACTAATACCAATTCAAGTTTTCTTACGAATAAAAATACTAATTATGATCAGATAGATTTAGAGGATATCTCTGAAATAAGAAAGTTTGATCAGAAGAAAAAGTGGAGGCGATAAAGCCGCCCTAGTTGTGACCCACTAATTTCGATAAGACTGACAACGTGCAACTATCTTAATTGTGACGTAATTCTTATTATCTTATATCAATACAATTTTGAATGTTGAATCAATACTTAAAAATATCTCAAAGATGAACATACGAATTACAATTGATGTTGAATGTTGAGTCAATACTTAAACATTATAACGAGACTAACTAAACTTCATGGTATTGAGTGCTGAATAAATAAATGACAAAATGCATCTAAGATGAACGTACGAAACAATAGATCCAATCAATACTTAAATATCAATTAATAGAATTAAAGATTGAACCCAATTGGAATTTAAAATTGCATGTTTGGATGCTTAGTGGAATTTAGATTTCTTTCTCAATAGAAGAACCCTAAACTTAAGCAATGTATGAATACGGGTTGTTTGATAAAAATAGATGATATGTGTGGTTGAAAAGTTGATACTATCAACTTTTAAACTATTCCAAACAAGCACGTAATTGTTGACTCGATTAAGCACCAAGTCATCATGTCACTAGTCGATCATCAGTTGAATCTATGAGCTATTGCTGCACAACTATTTAAATGAAAAATATTTGTTACATCGAGTCATTTATTTAAGAGTAATGCTATTTTATATCAACAGTGTTTTAATTAGTACTAATCTAAGTTTGATGACCCATCTAAATTGTGATTATTTTGATTCATTTTACAACTAAGGGTCCGTTTGATTAGTATAATTTTTCACCTAAAAAAATTTGAAATTTTTGAATCTTTTGATATTCTTTTGGCTTTATTTTTCATAAAAATTGTCCATTAAAGGGATAAAATTTGTTACAATTGGGGATAAAATTTGTTCCAATTGCCAAAAAAAAAAAAAAAAAAAAAATCGTATACCATTAATTTAGCTTTGTTTTTCATGAAATTGACAATTAAAGGGATAATAATAATTATTATTATTATTATTATTATTTTTTTTTACAATTGAAGTTAGAATTTACTTTAAAAAAATTGGAATTGCTTTTCCCACTAAAGTGGTAGGAATTGAAATCCAAGGAACAACAAGAAAATGGGCAAAGATGATAAACGAATTTTTTGGAAAAAAAAAAATGGTTATCAAACAAGCTAAAAGTAGAAGATGGAATTCACTTTCCAATTTTCTAGGAAAATTTGTGTATCAAAAGGACCCTAAAAGTGAATGTCACTGTTATCAAACTGGTGTTAAACATCATTGGTGTTGTCCGAGTTTAGCGAATTTTTATCTATCATGTTAACTTGTCCAATTTTACGACTTGATTTGTCTCCTGCCCCTTTAGTTACTTATTTCAATTAATTTTTAAATACAATTTAAATTTAAACAAGTAAAAAAAATATCAATGTTGGCTTGGTTAGTGACCATGTTTCTCGTTTTTACCATGATTCCTTAACTGAGGGAATGCGATATATTTTTCCGTCCCCATTAATCTAGGATACAACTATTTTGTCAAAATGATTTGACAGAAAACTTGACATAATTACATTTGACAGTAGATGATTGGATGAAAAATCTGATTATGCTTTAAATTGTCCAATGATAGAATATCATATGACATTATGTCAACATTGATGTTAGTGTAACATGATTGCCAAATCAAACACATCGGTGGAGCCCACCTAGTAGGCCAACATGCATTTTTAAACCTTCATTATTAAGAATATTAGTAGGGTAAGTACAAGTTGCATGGGTTACCAGTGGAGTATGAAGCAATAATATATATAACTATATGAATGAAGTCATCGTCTAACCAATTGATTAACTTAATAAAGTCGGTCATGACATCAATACAAAGATTTCCCACTACAAAACTCCATTAACATATAATAAAATATTTAAGGTCAAATGGGTAATTAAATATATAAAATAATATTGTAATTTATTGTTTATACAGCTGTATTATTATAGATAGGCCAGCGAGTGGCACATAAATAAAATAAATAAGTAAATATCAAAATGCATACACGCAAACAGTAGAGACAAAATTATATATGTTAGCACCAAGGCAATACAGTGGAGAAGAGGGAGACAGACGTATGCATAAATTCAATTGGATGCACGCAGCGGATCAAGATTTGGGACCATGTACGCCACTATATGTAATGCTACTCTGTTTCATAATTGAACATTAAAAAATAGTTAGATTTAATAAATAATTAAATTTTAATTTATCTTAGTATGAGAGAGTAAAATTTCTTCTGAATTTACTAAAGAATAATGATATTTTGTACCACTAATGCTGTGTCTGATTGGGGTGGAAAAGGGTTGAAAAGGAACTAATGTTGTGTTTGATTGGGGTGGAAAATGGTGGAATGTTTGATTGCATAACTTTTCTATAGAATTCATTTTCATCCATTTTTTAGGTACAATCATTTAAAACACATTTTCCACCTTTTATTTTTCCATAGTTTTGGTAGGAAAGTATTTTTCATTTTTCAATTTTTTTTTTTTTTTTTTACTTTTTGGCAATGAGAACATATTCTAAATCCAATAGTAAAAAAAATTATCCATTTAATTGATAATTTGCATGAAAAATAAAGTCAAACGAACACAAAAAAATTTAATTTTTTTTTAATTTTTTTTTTAACTTTTTGGTAATCCAAACAAATTTTAATACAGAATGTAAAAAAAATTATCCCAAAAAGTAACAATTTACATGAAATACAAAGCCAAACGTATTAAGTGAAAAATTATATCAATCAAACACCACTAATTATAATTCTTTCTAAAACAAATTTTAAACAATTTAATTCGCTGCAATTCATTTTCTTTCCACCCAAATTCCACCATTGCAATTAAACGCACTCTAAGTGTTATTAGATGAAATGTACAGTTAAATGAATTATATAAATGAAATGTGTTTTTGAGTTTCGAAAAACTTTTCTGGAGTTCTCAAAGAATTTCAATCTTCAATGTGTTTGAAACACAAAATTAAGACGCAATATTTTAGAAGTTTCCAATTTTTCACGCAGCCTAAATTTCAAGAAGAGAGAAGATATAATGAAGTTTTACTAATGTCATGTGGGCAGGTCTTAAGATTTTGGTGCCCTATGAAATCTAAACGAGTGCCCCATTTTATTTAGTTTTTTTTGGGACAATTCCTTTAAGTATATATGCATTTAATTTTCATTATGGTAAAAATAGATAAATGTAAGAGTAAATAAAGGATATTAGAAAAATATAACCTACTTTACTATAAAACAAAGAAGGTTAAATAGAGTGATGTTACATGTACATGAAAAATTACAGACTGATCACTCTCTGTCAGGTGGCGCAATTTCATTGTATTTTGCACAACACACAAAATTAAATAAGCCGATCACTCTCTGTCACGTGAGCACCTGTATATCGTCCTATAAATTTTTTCTTGTACAAGTAACATTTTTGCTCTAAATAAGATTGATAAATCTGATCTTTGCAATATTTTAGTTATATCCATTTTTACGTTAAAAAAATATCAAATTGTCGCTTTTGTTTATATATTAGTTGGGTCTTGATAAGTGTGACGTTTTGGAGTACAGCAACGACGTACAAATAATAAAATCCAAATTAGTTTAGTATTTTATATCCTATCTGTCGCACCTCTTTCACGGTCTCAGGCCACCCGCCCACTCTTGACGTCATGGAACCTTGTGGCCCATTTTTATTTTTATTTTTATTTTTTTAATTAGAAATAATTAATAATGATATTAATTTGACTAATCAGTCTCCAAAAACTAGTTAAAAAACAATAGTTGGCACGAATTCTTATCATTTTCACCTTTCACGTTAATAATAAAATTGATTTTGTTGGCCATCCTTATCTTTTAAGAGTGAATAATTATGTTTTTTAAATAAATATTTATTATGGAAATAAAAAATAAATAGGAAACGAAGCAACTTGGATATCAATACCTAATTTCAGGTTCCAAGTTTGAATAATTATTACAGATGTAATTTTGAATAACTATTACGAGGGGATAAAGTAATTATCGAATTGTTTGCTTCTACTTCTACTTACATATAAAAGCTCTTCTAATTAGACAAAAGAATTTTCAAAAAATTATTCATACAGTTTAAAAATAACTTTTAAGTCTTAGAAATAACTTTTGACCTTACAAAAATTTTACCAAACGAACCCTTAATAGAGAAGGAATTTTGGTTTTGACTCTTTCCTTCTTTAAATATACATACGGCCCCGTTTGATTATCATTTTTGGTAAAATAAGAATGAAATATATAGTCGTTATGAACTCTACACAAGAGATTAAAAAATAAAAAATGGTGGCTAAATGTATTAGAATCTCACATTGGCTATAAATAAAAATATAGACCAATATATAAAGGATTTGAGGTTACTCTTCTTAATAAGGTTGACTTTTTAAGATGGACTCCCATGTTAGAATTTGAGGGTCTATCTTAAAAAGTCAACCTTATAAAGAGGAGTAGTCACAAATCTTTTATATATTGATCTATATTTTTATCCATATCCAATGTGGAATTCTAATACGCCCCATCACGCACAGCGTAAACCATGTTGTGAATAAGTCGGTATTGGAGGCACCCAACATTGCAAAACTGGGTCTGCTCTGATACCATGTTAGGATTTGAGAGTCCATCTTAAAATATCAAACTTATTAAGAGGAGTAACCTCAAATCCTTTATATATTGGTCTATATTTTTATCCATAGCCAATGTGGGATTCTAATACGTCTCCTCATGCATAGCGTGGACCATGTTAAACAACTGTGAATAAATCGATATTAGAGGCACCCAACATTGCAAAATTAGATCTGCTCTGATACCATGTTAGAATTTGGAAGGTCCATCTTAAAATGTCAACCTTATTAAGAGGAGTAACCCCATCTTTTATATATTAACCTATATTTTTATCAACAGTCGATGTGAAATTCTGAATAACGATAAAGAGAATATTCTTTGCCACGAAGGCCCGAATATACCAATTGAAGAATTTGATACAAGTTACTTATGGTCCAATCTACAAGGACAGTTGTTGACTTAGAAATTATTTTATCAAGCTATGATTTTGCAACTGCCTACTAAGTACTGATTACTCAAAATTGGAATAAACACAATTTATCAAAACTGCACCGAGGGGAATGAGTTGTCTACAAATCCCTTTTAGTTACTCCGTCAAATAGCTCAACTAATGCCCTGCCACACCCCGATAGTCGAATACTATGAACGAATAATATTACTGAAATAAGCCTCTAATGAAACTACTAGTATTTGTGCCAAAATTAATCGTTTAGGTCATTATAGGGCACTTTTTCTTATTTATCGAATTTAATGGATTTAGATTAAGATATTATTGAGTTCTTGATGCGTGCACGGCATTACGATCATAATTGAGACATGGACAATGTCATTTTCTAATCAAAACCAAGACTTTAGTCTTTATCTTTTTGCAAGTAGAACTGTCATCGAACTGAATCATAACAAACACACTTTTCGATATTGCAATACAACATTCACTAGATGTAGATGTATGCTAAGTTTAAAGAAACTGAGAAACTATCATGTACCAAATGGAAGAATGTTATAGAAGAAATGATTGAGAACTAAACAACTAAAGTTGATCAAACTCTTGGAATGAACTTGTGATTTGGAGTCATTAACTAGTCACATTTCATTTTGATGTGTGACCCAACATACCAACTTTTCAAATGGAAGTGATACAAACGAATGTTTTCACTCTGTATTGTCACCTCATTGATGAGTTGGAGAACATACACAACAATTTCGAGTTGTATTGCACCTTGTGAAATGAAAACATGTACAAATAAAGCAACCAAAATGATCTCTCTCTAGATAGTCCTAGGAATAAGCAGCCAAAACGATCTCTTTCAATCTCTGGTCCCTAACTTTCGAAATTTCTATATCTACAAAGGAGAGTTGAAGTTGCTTAGTAATTTTACAAAGTGATGAGATTAGGTATTTTGATCGAGTCAATTGCTTCAGAATTGGATTAAAACTATCACATTGTCATATAGAAACGAGAACAATTCTGCTACTTGTACCACTTCCCTGGCCGACCCTCACAATAGGGGGGTCCCACCTTTTTTTTTTGCATTTTTTATTCACTCGAGTCCCACTACATGTGAGCGGATGTCATCCAAGCGGTAATGAATAGTTCTATACAAGTAATTTAATTCAAACGAGAAATTTGAACAACACACATGAGCTAAACCCCTTGAACCAATTAATTTTTTAGGCGAACTTATACTGTCAAAACACTCTTATTTATTTATTTATTAAGACTTCTATTTTGGTACAATTTTTGTTTGTTCAAATTATCGTTCCTAGATATGTATTTAGAATACTAAATTGGAGTTTCTGCTATCTCTTTACAAGTTAAAATTAGGGTCCATTATTATTTGATCGTCTTTTATTTAAATATATAAAAGTTGAGTTTCTCTGATCAGTACATCTTGGTATCGTAAGAGGCCGAGCAAGATTGAATTTGTGTTTCTTATTTATTTGGCTTTCTTGATGCATTATGCTGGTATCAAAGCTAGTTTACGAATCATCATGCTATCAGGGAAGTGATTACTCGTTTTGTGAATCTTTTGTGAAGGAAATACAATGCACACGAAAACATGTATGTAATAGTAATCCAACAACAAGATCTGATGAGTTCTTTCAATGACAAAGTACGCGATGCGTATGACAGGGAAAGACTAGCATTTGGCCAACCATTGTATTGTACTCCACAAGCCAATCCGCATTTGACTTCAACTACAATTTAAGGTTTTGAGATTACATCCTCAATTTAGATGAATAATTCTATCTAGCAATTATAGGCGTACACTTATACTATACAGTATTACTCTCATCTTCGTATAAACTTGTGCGATAAGTGAACAATCATGTTATTAGTTAATATAATGTTCCCCAAGACTTATTACACACCTAAAATTATAATTATTAGACTTGCCTCAGGCATTGATCCAGCAAAGAGTGGAGTTATTCGGTCAGTGATTGAACAAGCGGGTCAACTTTTTTAAAATATGATAAAAAAAAAAAAATAGCTTGCCACATTAATGGGATTGAATCAGCAGTTTTTTTTTTTTAATGAAAATCCGATTAGCTTTCCAAATTTTTCCACATTAATCGCAGACCGATCTAGTGGAGTAACCAGACCAAATTGATGTGTCATGTCACGAATTTCCGATTGAACTACCTAGCATGTCTAGACTTTAAACTCTATGGGCCGACTGCCATGACTTTTGCATTTTCTTTTACTTTTGCTCTATGTAGAAGAGGTTTTGGAGAAAACTATCTTAATTTTGTTTAAAAATTAAGAGGGTGTTTGGTGGGAATTAAAAATAGATTGTGATAGAAATTTTTGAAATGTGTGGTTAAAAAGTTGTGGAATCCATAAAATATGTGATTAATATTGATTGTTTGACTTTGACTTAAATTAAAATCAGATTTTAATCTGTACCAAACAAGGCCTAATTTTTAAAAGCACTTCCTATTCTAGAAGTGCTTTTAGAAGAAGTCACAATGAACCAACTTTATCTAAAAACTATTCTAACTATATAACTACTTTCATAAAATTAGCCAAACAAATTCAAAAAATAGCTTTTAGATCTTCAAAGCTCCTTTTGACTTTTTTAAAAAAAGGTTTAACTCCAACTTTGAGGATTCTCCATCGCTCCGTCCCTAAAGCATTGTGGAGTAGGTAAATCGCGAAATGTACCTCAACAAGTCATGGTACAAAAGCTGACATATTGGTGCCCACAAAAAAGCTCATTTTGACTTTTTTTAAAGCCATCCCAGATGGATCCTACATGTAGGTAAATTGGTCCGGATTAACTAGCTTCCCTTTCTATGGTGTTTTGCATCAAATGTAATTATCAACTCGAAATATGGTGTAACATATAACTTAAGGGTGAACATGGTTCCGTCGATTTGGACAATTTTTGAGCTATTTTCGAATCAAACAATTTAAATAGTACAAAAAAAATTCAAACCAATTTTTTGAGGTTTAATTTGATTTCAACCACGATTTTAAGAACGTAAAATTAATATAAATTTCACTATATCATATAAATTGAAACTTTCTAGAAATTAATACAAAGTTCAACCATGAAGCAGATGACTATGTATCATTACTTTCAATTTAGTTAGATAATGAAAGTATCATAAACGAATCATTATTTTTCTAAAGAGGCAGTAGAAGCGGACTAACAAATAAATTTGTTAAATTATATTGATCTAATTAATAATATTTTGAGTAAAACAAGCTGTCTTTTTGACAAATTGAGTAAATGGTTTGATTTGATTTCAAAGTGTTTTTAATTATCGAAATCTAAACTGAACAACTTCCAAACGGTTTAATTCCATTTTGAAATGGTCGAAACATAAATTACATGAACCCAAACCAACGATTTCGAAACCACAATTTCAATTCAATTCAGTAAAATATTGGATTCCGTGTAAAATCTTCTTCATCAAAGAACACAAAGGATTGATCATTGATCGACTCCACAGACTCCGATGAATCCCAAGAAAAGATTTAAGAAAGGGATGGAATAAGTCAAGCAAGCAGAATATGGAAATATCATTTCTTGGATGAATCTATCAAGCATCCACCTTTATAACCTATTACTTGATAGGTAGCCGACACCATCTTATTCAGTCATTCCCGGTCTTAAATAAGCAACAGCCAGGTTCAACGCGATAGGGTGCATTCTCCGGTAACAACTTAGGTGGAAGAAAGAAATAAGCTCCTGAGAAATTATTCTTTAGTACGCAAATTCACTGGAAGAAAGTCTCCAACGTTACAGAATCTTCAGAGTCACACTAGTGAATTACTATCAGTCTAGTAGAGATATAAACGAGCCATCAGAATTTGTGCAAAAACCAAAACGGCCATCACATTATGTTGCAACGACTCCTTTCCTCCGAAGGTTGTGTAGCGGCTTGCTGGTACCTATGTGACTCAGATGGGTTGTAAGTGAATTCTGAAGTATCCAGCCCATACTGTTATAAAAACAGAAATCAAATTAGAACATGAAAAACTCAATCAGATGCATCATAAATACCATTAGCTAGTTATCACCTATTGATATTTCATCCACCAACTTGTTAACCATATGCCAAATAGAACTTCAAATAGTTACGCAGAATATAATGTCTATGACTACTATCCTAGACTCATTATCATTTTTAAGAATTTAGCTCCTTGTACAGGGGAAATGTACAGGGATTTTTACAGATGTACGGGTGGCAACATTGCATTGGCTGGTTGAATCGTGTTTTTTGTCTAACACCCAATTGAATCTTGACAGTTGGCAATCTATCAAAAAAAATTGTCAACCAGCCCTATACATGCATTTTTAATAGGGTTAAACAAGAACTTGCCGATTAATGCTAAAAAAAACTCATTTTATGCCATCTCTCCATGGACTACAATCATTGTTCTATCTCCTCTCTACTCTCTACCATCTCCTTCGCTAGCCATAATCTAGGCATCAACTTATGTTGATTGAGGTTTCAAATCTTAAATCTTTGCACCCCAAAAAAAATTGGAAATAAGCGAAGTAAAATTGGTTGGTTGTGAAAGAATGAGTATGAGGTGATGATCTCAGCAAAATAAGCAAGCAAATTTAGGAACTTGGTATATCTTAACAGGGTTGGGGGGTTCAAAAAGGTAGTTTTTGGTAGTTTTGGCAGTTACGTTAGCAGAGCCTAGAAAGAATTGTGGTAAATAGCTTCCAATTTTGATCCTCTTTCATTGTGGTTACAGAGTAATATGCATCTATAAGTATAGATATCATCTACTTGGTTCAATACAGTTTATATCATGAATTTATTTCAAAATTCATTTTCCCGATTTATAATCTTCATTGTCTTCTACTTCCTCCAAAATCTATGCTACTGTTCAAACGAATGGATTACGAATAAAATATATATTTTTCAATGCAAAGGACGAAAATAATTAGCACATAGTGCACCTTTTTCCTCATGCGTTCACTCCACGCATCATTCCTATTTGGACGCTGATCAAGGGTACCAGAAACAGGGACACCGGTTGCAGGATCAGCTGTCCTGTTGAGCAATGGCTGCCGGGTTTGTCGCCTTGAACCTTCCAACTCATCATCACTGTCATAATCATAATTTGCTGGTCTGTTGACAGTCCTCACAACTAGCGCTAACAAAAATACAAGAGCCTGCAGTTGCATATGCCGTTTGTGAATGAATCAACAAGTAGAAAGGAAGAAACAAACACACAACAAGTTTCTCCTGTTTAGCTTTACCTGTTAAATCCTTGTGTGAATTAAGGTCAATATGTTTTTGCCTTTTATATAAATTGTTGAAATGGAGACACCTTTTATTTATTATATAGATCTTTTTCTTTCAATTTTTTTCTTTTTTTTTTTTTTTTTTTTTTTTTGACTGGAGACACTTAATAGCCCTGAATTTGAATTGGTGACTGGTTTGATTGCGATAAATTTGACATGCTTGCATGATTCGAGAAAGGAAAGATGTTGATATGCCATGGCAGTAGCAAGTGATCGCAATAAATCAATGTTGATGACAATAATAAAGTAAAATACATCATGGGGTCCTTACCTCCAATATAACAGCACCAAGAGCAGCCCATCTGATAATTTTCCAGTGCTTGTACATCAATTCATACATCATATCGAAATTTCCAGTTTTGTCAGTTGGAATTTCCTGAGAGATATATTTGTCATAATCAGATTCACAAACTTATATATTTGTAATTGAAGGCATCAGTTATAAAATACTTGCCTGCTTCCAGCTTTTGTCAAAGAATATAAAAGCAGCACATCCCAGTTCTACCAAGATCAACAAGATCACAAATATTGAATACTTCATTACGTTAAGGAACCCGATCATCCTCATGAAGAAGAAAAGACATATATCAATGAAGATGTCAAACTATAGACACCCAATATGGTTCCAAAAAAATACAATTTGTTAGTTGGAACGGACTCTGTCAGGCTAAAATAGCATATTTGATCAAGGTGGCTGCTAGCAGACAGCATTTACATGCTTAAGATTGAAAGTCTGCTCGTTTACCTAGAAAAATCTGAAGACAAAGATAAGTGAGGCCCCATCGTTCAGAATGAAATCCCCTTTTGCATTAGGACAGCAATTTAATTACCAAATTATATAATGTTAAACAACATTGCCATCATAAGTCCCATTTACTTGCATACAGTCAAGTAACATAATCCTTCCATCATTTTTTATTTATTTTTGTTTATTTTTCTTTTACGTTGTTGAGAGCTGAAAATTTCATTCCATCTTTTACGTATGAAATCATCTTAATAGGAAGGATACACAAGTCAGGCAGCAACCATTCCGCAGAGTGGCACCAATGCAACCACAACAAGAAATGACGACAAGAACTACACCAACTCCTATAAATAAATATATGAACCTGAACAGAGCAAATGTGATTGTTGATACAATCATCAATGGGGAAAAACATTAGTTAACAAATGGGGAAATACAAGTCCAATGTACTTAACAGATTAATATGCCATCAGACTATGCAAAGCATGAATTAACTACAAGGCAAAATAAAAAACGCTCAATGCATAAAACAGTTATTGCATCACAAATATCGGATTGCCATCTTTTATCATCCTCACATGTAGGAATTTGATTTTGTTAGTTGACAATGTATAGTGTTCAACACAGCTCTAGGACCTATATTAATTTGGTCTAGGCATTGGCTAGTCCCTTAACGTGTCTCACTGAGACTGAACATAAATAAGAAAGAGCATAATTCTTAAAAATAGATGTAGACATTGGATTCACATTATAGTATGAAAGCAGTCAATATTTCATGTATATTTTAAGAGGTGTCTTAGCAAAAATAGCAGAGAGAATTTTCCAAACATGCTTCTATCTCTACATATGTTAATAATTTAATAATTATCTTTCTAGAAACTGCTTAACAAGATTTATCATACAAATCATTAGATGAAAGCACTGGCAGATCAAAAGGAGTGGGAGGAGGCAATCCCTACACCCTTCCCCTGAAAATCCAAGCACACATCTTGGGTCTGTCACCAGTAGAACAGGATAAAAGTTATTGCCAGCAATCTTAATGAGAACCAACGACAGAAGACTCCTTACTGCTAATCAGTTGTATGCTAGAAGGCACTCAGATTAGATTGTTACTTTAGTTGAAGAGTATCACGTCTCTTTTTTAACATCAAAAACTAAATGAAGAAGAAAAAAACCTTCCTTGTCAATTTAGACACGTAATGAAAAGGATTCAAGTAAAATAAGAAGAACAAGCACTTCCATGGACAAGTGGAGGAGGAGGAAATGTGCGAAACATCATGAAAGAAAATATGAATTGGAGTGTGAATATTGATAACGGTAACACTTCTCACGCAGTTCTAGAAGGACAACTTACAAAAGAAGAAAAACCAATAATAATGATAACCATATTTTCTCCTCAAGATCTCGTTCAACATACTTTCAACTTCCTATTGAACTACAATAAAATTCAGTCTCAAAAAATGATGAGAATCATTATTGTTACCCTGGAGTAAGTACTTCTTTCAGCTCTCTCTCACTTTCTAAAACATAGTGTATAGTTCGAAGTTCTTATATTTCTTTCAATAATATTTCCCACAAGATGCATGTTAAATAAAACAACTCAAATATATACAACACACTGATTAAAGAAATAAAAAGTACATCAGGATTTCAATAACTCAATACACAAAAGTAAAGCCAACATAAATAGGTGTCATACCAAGCTTTGGGGAGCTTATCGGAAATGCTATCCAAAGACACAGCCATGAGCATCGGGCGGCCCAACTGTTGAAGTTCGCCACTCGAATGCACAATGAATTGATCATTGCCAAAGGCTGATGCATTTTTATACTCTACAAAGAGGTATATTCCATATCCAACCATTGCCAGACCAACAAGGGCTAACGAGAAGTTCACCAGCTTCAAGAGGCACTCCAAAACCCCTTACATGCCATTTTCCAATTCTTAGTATGATGTGTCACCCTTTATAAAGTTGGTTCTTGAACTATCCCTTCTAGTGCATAAAAGTAAATAAAAGATAATTAGTTAAAAAAACCAAATAAAATTTTAGCTTAAAAAGGATCTGCTTTTAATTCAATATCTTTTTGAGAATCATTCATCTACGTATATCAATCTATTCTTTCAAGAAAATAAAATTAAGACTTGTACGAGTTTATCTATGAAGTTTTGCTAGCAAATATTTTCTGTCAGAAAGAAAAACAGAGTCAAACCCATAAACAGGGAAACAGCATAACAAGAATTAAGGGAAAAAATTATCCGTAAGGGATGAAATACTGCATTCTGCACATGAATTCTCTATATGAAAAAAACGACAACGAAAAATTCAGCTCAAAGTCCGGAACTGATTTGCAGTACAGTAAATATTTGAAAATGAATAGGAAAAGCTTACAAGCACGAGACTATGATTCCGAACAACAGTATATCAAAACCTTTAGAATTTCTACACACCCAAAAACAGAGTAGCGGTGGTGGTGTGTCTGTGTGACGGTGTGGAGTGGGGAGAGGTGTACTGCCCAGAGGCTGTTGATATGGGAGCTTACGATTTTGGATGAGTCTACATTTGGATTATTCTACTTGATCACTTTGGTTGACCTCATGGATGACCTCGACTCCATCACTCTCCTCACATGGGATCGGGTCCCACCTCATTAAATTTAATATTTTTGCCCCCATACGAGAAGAATGATGGGACCGAGGTCATCCATGAGATCAACCAAAATGATAAGGTAGCATGGTTGGTCTACATTTACTACTCATGTACAGCTACATCCGCGCATATAGAGAAAAGGCCATGAATATTAAATTATGTACGCTGCCTCAGAAGCCTTTGTGAGGAGAGTAATTTATTATGTATATTATTATGTATATATCGATTAATTTTACGATTTTTTGGGATAAATACCTCATTTTTTAAGAAATCTTTATTTTATAATTGATTTTATCCTTGTCGGCTTGTCCTTGGAAAAATAAATAAATAAATTCAAGAAGCTTCTTGTTCAGCTGAATGAGATTGTGGTGATGGGAAAGAATGGCCATGTTGTGTCCCAGCTGCTTAGGTACTGAAGCAGACGATAAATATGTTGAAATTGGTTATTTAATCTTCATAAGAAATTAATTTTTCTTTGAAAATTAAAATCAAATGAATGGTGAATCTTAAAAATATCTTGAGATCATGAATTGTTTTATTTAAATCATAATACATAAAGGTGAGATGATAACCTAGAAGGAGCTTTTAATGATCTAGTCAAATATTTCATCCCTTAAATTTTCTCCTTTACACTCTTTAGGTGCATTTTCTCTTTTAAAAAAAATGAAAAAAATAAAAATCCAATCATTAGTAAAATGTGCCCTTAAAGGACATATTTATAACACAATTAGAGTTTCATATTTGCACCAATTCCCTTGGACTTTATTGTAGTAAACAATTAAGTTACACACCTTTATTGGAGCTAAAAGAGGAACCTAATTGGACTCACAAAACTCAAGCTCCAATAGATATTTCTAATTGGGTCAACTCTTGACCAATTGAGATACATCTATTAATCTCGGCTTACTCTACCAAAAAGTCGAGATTGCACTCTTGAGTCGAGTGAAAATTATGGAAGTCAATAATGATTTGATAACAATATCATCCGATCACCGTTCCACAAGTCGACCCTCGTTTGACCGTCAATATGTTGAAGTCGAGAAAATGACTGTTTTGCCCTTCAACATGTAATACTCTCCAAGTCCCATTTTATAAGGAGAATCAGTTGTGATCACATCACAACACCAAGTCCAACGATCTCATCGTCGAACTATTGAGTTCAGGTTCAATTCCCTTCAAAAAATATCTTAGAATGACGATCATCTCATCATGATAATTAATGGATTCCACTATTGCATGTATATGATCTCTAACTACTTCGTCCAGATTCCCAAAGTATCGAGATCAATCTTCTAATTAAGACTTTACTCATTGGTAACCCAAAGAACTTGAACTAGCAATTAAAGGTACATTACTTGCTTAGGATTTAGGTGTCTTATTCGATAATCGAGTGGTGTCTCATTTCGAGCGATCACAAATGAGTCATCCGCGCGGTCCCATTCAATGTGCTTCAAAAACACATTATTGTTCTTATTCTCGGATCTAGACAAATCTTAATAAGAACAATACAATCTTATCAACATGAAGCGTCCAACTTCATATACCGATTGTGAACAACATATTTTGATTATATAACGAATTGTGTCTCACTATATCTAAAACGTCGAGTATACAACTCGTTATACATATAATCATGGCACCTTAGATTATTGTTATAAATACTAACACGCGAATAATAGAACGTTAATTCATAATGTCGTTTTACAAAATACTACTCGAAAAGGACATCAAACTAACAATCTCTCACTTGCCCTTTTAGAGTATATATGACATATCAAGAATACTCATCCCTTCAAGATGCCCATCAAAAGCCTTAGTTGGTAAGGACTTAGTGAACAGATCTGCAAGATTATCTGCTGATGCAATCTTGCTAACCGTCACGTCTCCTCGATAAACAATCTCTCTAACAATGTGATATTTTATCTCAATGTGCTTGCCATGCTGATGACTCTCTGGTTCTTTAGCGTTGGAAACCGCTCCACTATTATCACAATAAAGCGTTATGGGTTCCATTGCCAAAGGTACCACGTCAAGGTCCAAAAGAAACTTCTTGAACCATACAGCTTCTTTAGCAGCCTCACAAGCGGCTACATATTCTGCCTCCATGGTGGAATCACCAATACAAGATTGCTTAATACTTCTACATACCACAACTCCACCAGCCAGTGTAAATACTGAACCTGACGTAAACTTCCTAGATTCACGATTAGATTGAAAATCGGAATCAGTATATCCAATAGGATTTAGATCATGTCCCGAATAGACAAACATATAATCTCTCGTTCTCTGAAGGTACTTGAGTATATGCTTCACTGCCACCCAATGTTTTGGTCCTAGATTAGATTGATAGCGACTAACAATACCCACAGCATAACAAATATCTGGTTTAGTGCAAAGCATAGCATACATGAGGCTCCCCACAGTCGAAGCATAAGGAGCATTCTTCATGTTATCTATCTCCGTTGGAGTCTTGGGAGAATGCTATTTAGATAGATGAATTCCATGTCTAAAAGGAAGTTGTCCTTTTTTGGAATTTCACATTGCGAATCTAGATAATATTTTGTCAATATATAAAACTTGGGATAATGTCATCCTTCTATTTTTCTATCTCGTAAAACACGAATTCCCAAAACATATCTGGCTTCTCCCAAGTCCTTCATATCAAACTGCTGTGACAACCATTTCTTTACAAATGACAATGTCCCTACATCATTTCCAATAAGCGGAATGTCATCCACATAAAGAATCAGAAAAACTATTTTCTTCACTTGTATACACAAGGTTCATCCAGATTTTAATCAAAACCATAGGTCTTAATGGTTTGATCAAATCTTACATTTCAAGACCTGGATGTTTGCTTGAGTCCATAAATAGACCTCTGCAACTTGCAAACTTTCCCTTCATGGCCTTCTTTCACGAACCCTTCAGGTTGCATCATGTAGATGGTTTCGTCAAGACGTCCATTTAAAAATGTTGCCTTGACGTCCATTTGTCAAACTTCATAATCATAATGAGCAGCAATGGATAAAATGATTCGAATAGATTTAAGCATGGCAATCGGTGAGAAGGTTTCTTCATAGTCGATACCTTCTCTTTGGGTAAAACCCTTGGCCACTAGCCTTACTTTAAAGGTTTCAACCTTCCCATTTATACCTATTTTCCTTTTATAAACTCACTTGCACCCTATAAGTTTGACCCATTAGGTGCATCTACAAGCTCTCAAACCTTGTTGGAATACATAGATTCCATCTCTGAGTTCATGTCAGATTTCCATGATTCAAAATCTACATCCTTCATTGCTTCTTTAAACGAAATGGGATCTTCTTCTTGCTCAGTAGAGATCGCCTGATAGGACTCTCCATAGAGTAAGTACCTAGAAGGTGGTCTCACAACCCTCCCACTACGAGTAATATTTGAAGGTACCTGATTATCCAATCTGACCAAAGGTCCTTCCTCTCCTCCTACTGCTTGGTCACATCCTTGGTTAGGACCAATTTTCTCAATATTCCCTTGGTGAAGGGGATGTGGAGGTACAACAATGGGTGCCTCATTTTCTACTACCTCTGGTTCTATTTCTCCACAAGATTCTGTGGGCATCACTTGCTCACTTACCTCATGAGCAACCATTGGTTCTGTAGGAGGTTCCAAGTCATCACTATTTTATTCTATGCAGAAGTCTGGAACCGGGTTGTTTGAAACATGTTCTAACACCTCTTCCAATAGAATCTTACTAATAGACTTGTGTTCTTCTATATACTTGTCCTCCAAGAAGGTTACATTTGTACTAACAAATAACTTCTTATCTAGAGGACTATAGAAATAGTAACCTCTTGTTCCTTTTAGATATCCTACAAAGAAGCAAACATCTGATCTTGATTCTATCTTATTCGTCCTTCCCTTCAGCACATGTGTCGGACATCCTCATATCCGAATGTGGTGCAAATTAGGCTTGCGCTTGTTCACGAAAATACCGTTCGATTTAAAACCACCGCAAGTGTACGGTTCGTTACAAGTAATAAAGTGGACTTTTAGAGTCCGGATTGTCGATCCCACAGAGATTGAGTAGTTTAATGCTAATTATCTTTACCTTAACTGAAACTAGATGAGTTTTATACTAAATTCTAACCGAACTAGACTATGAAAACTACTATGGATGATTTGGCTAAACTAAATGCAAATTATACTAGAATGCAATATGAAATTCGAATACAAATTGATTAAGTTGATAAGAGAAAAATGCACTAGGATCACGAATCCCCATGCAATAATCCATTTAAATACTAGTTTTACAATTTGACAACACGATTAAATATTGAAGAATCAATGTTCCTATTGAATTTAACAATCTCTTTCGAGTAATATTAAACTTATTCTATCATACGATCCGACTATATTTCTATGACGAATACAAATATAAAAGAACGCATTAGCTTTTATGAACACTTAAAGATTCACATAGAGTATAGCAGTATATTTCTATCCCCTATCGGACCCTATGACAATTTATACTACGTCGAATCTATTTCCTTTCTTTCAAATGCATAAAATAGATCACCACATTCATATAATTAACGCGCGCACAATAATTATATGGAAGAAATACGTATAAATCATTCAAACATCCAAAAATATTTTTAATGTCAAAAATATAAAATTAAAGATTAAAATATCATGTTACAAGATTCATCGATCTCCCAGTACAAGAAAAACTAGCCTAACATGCTAAAGAAAGAAAAATAAATGAATAAATGAAGAAACGTCATCACCCGAGTAGATATTCAATTAATTCCTTGAAGTGCTTGATGAATTTTCGCGTTATTCCTTGTGTTCTTGCTCTCCAATATCAAAAAAATCTCTAAAAGTGCGTAACCCCCTTTTTCTGATCGAGTTTATGGTTAAAAAGAGGTCAAAGATTGGTTTCCATAAGATGTTGCATCAAATAAGGAAACCAAAATTTTCACGCCGGGATTGTACCATGCGACCGCATGGTTAACTGAAATTGATCCCTGGTGTTCTCGGTTTCTTCCATGCAACCGCATGGTTCAACATTTTTTCCGCCGGATAATATTCGGTATTTTGGCCATAACTTTCTTATTCGATATTCGATTGGGGTGATTCAAAGTGCGTTGGAAGATAACTCAAAGAGCTAAAACTTTGATTCAGATATCATCTTTCAATTCAATCTTTTACCATGTCAAATATGGGTCTCAATATGAGGCTAAAAATCGGTGCATAACTTTTCAATTAGAAATTGACGTGTGATCATACTTTGACGATATTTCATCCATTTGATGTCTTCTTTCAACCATTTGACTCCTAGTACTCTTGAATCTTCATTCCATCATCCGTCACATCTACGGATTGTTTTCATGTTGTTCATTTTGATCCCCGAACTTTCATTTTGTTTTGTTTTGGTCCTTTTTCGCTCGTTTTCACATACTTCTCGTTATATCCATCAATGTTGTCCTGCAAACACAATTTATATTAAATTAAGCCATATTTCAACATACTCATTCACAATTATCCATGTTTTGTGGCCTAAATAAGTGCACAAAACGTACTTATCAGCGCTCATTCCACAATTCAAGAGGCGTTATGGGAACTGATTTAGATGGTACTAGATTCAAGATGTAAATGGCTGTTTGTAGTACATATCCCCAAAAGGAAATAGGCAAGGAGGAATAACTCATCATTGATCTTACCATATCTAAAAGAGTTTGATTTCTTCTTTTCGAGACACCATTCTATTGGGGAGTCCTTGGTGCACTCAGTTAGGATAATATCCTATTATCTAATAAGTAGACCTTAAATTTTTGGGATAGATATTCGCCACCTCGATTGGATCGAAGGGCCTTGATACTCTTACCTAATTGTTTCTCAACCTTTGTCCGAAACTGCTTGAATTTCTCCAAAGCTTCGAATTTGTGAAACATTAGGTATATGTATCCAAATCTAGAGTAATCATCTGTAAAGGTGATGAAGTACTCATATCCTCCTCTAGCCCGAGTACTTATGAGTCCACAAACATCGAAATGTACCAATTCCAAAATTTCTTTAGCTCTTAGTTTTTTAGCCTTAAAAGGTCTCTTGGTCATTTTTCCCTCTATATAAGATTCACAAGTTGCTATGGATTCTACCTCTAACTCATTTAAAGGTCCATCTTTTACCAATCTTTGAATTCTGTTTAGATTAATATAATACAATCTAAGATGCCATAAGAGAGTTTCATTAGTACTAGAAGACCTCTTTCTTTTTCTACCTATAGTAGTGTTATGTACAGAGCTAATCATAGGACTTAAGACATAGAGACTATTAACCATATGACCCAAACATATAACAGAATTATTCAACTTAATAACCACAGTGGAACGGGTAAAAAGTATTGAATAACCAACATGATATAAAAGTGCAACAAAAACCAAGTTCCGTGTAAGTTCGGGAACATAATAACAGTCATCCAGAATCAAATGTCTACGATTTTCAAAACATAAAGTAAAGGTGCCAACAGCACTGGCAGATACTAATGCTCCTATGTCAACTCTAAGAATGAACTCCCCTTCATTGAGGTGCTTGGTTTCCTGGAACCCCTGCAAAGAATTGCAAACATGATTAGTGGCTCTAGAATCTACAATCCAGGTATTAGTATAATCAACCACTAATCATGACTCAATGAATAGGCTATTGTCTTTCCCTTGCTTCTCCTTAGCTAGGTGATCTGGGCAATTCCTCTTCCAATGACCCTTTTGTCCACAAGTAAAACACTTTTCCTTTGGTTTCCCATTAGCAGTGATTTTTTCCCTTTTGATTTGCTATCTTTGTTGTTTGGCATCTTCCTCTTCTTTCCTCTGTTGCCTACAGAAGGCTTAGGATGAGAGGATCCGACTGCTACAATCAAAGTACTTCCACTTCTGACTTTCAAAACAGTTTCAGCATTTTGGAGCTCTTTCATTAATTCTGTCATAGACATGTTCATCTTGTGCAGATTATAATCAACTATGAACTGTGAGAAAATCTCAGAGAGAGTCTCCAGTACCATGTCAATTTGTGTCACGGAATCAATGTCAGCTCCTAAAACCTCAGCAACATTGAAGTGACCAATGGTTAACATATGGTCCCTCACAAAAGTGTCTAGTTTCGTACGTGTGTTCATAATTGCCCTAATGGAGGCTTGCCTAGCTTGTCGACTCTGATGTCTAAACATCTCTTGAAGACTTTCCATCATGTCAAAAGCAGTATCCATATTCTGATGTTTCTGTTGCAATACATTTAACATGGACGCCAAAATGTAGCAACGGGCCATCTCATCAGAATGACACCTCTTTTCATATGAAGTCTTTTGAGCTTCCGTGAAATCATCATTAGGGGTTTCAGGACAATCATCAGTTAGCACATATTTGTGTTTTTCAGCGGTAAGAACAATGTTAAGATTCCTTTTCCAATCAACATAGTTTTCTCCCAGCCACTAGTTGGTTTTTGTTAAGTATCACTAATAATGGATTAAGCGACATTTTTCTTTAAAATTGACAATTCGCATATTAATAAAATGAACAATAAAATTTGTATGATGTATGTATATGAATATGCAAATATAGATGTCAAAAAACTATATTTATAATCAAGGACATTAAACCCCACAACTTTAAACACACCCTCTATAGGAGGTCAATGTAGTTGACGATAAGGTTGAAACCCTCCTACTCATTTTATTAAACTAGGCATCTCATGCCACAATGTGATGAGGTTTGATTATTATTTGGTCTATGAATAATTTTGTTGGAACCTTCTATATGAAGTCCTCAAAAAATCATATATAAGTATAATAACCTCCGTCAATATTTTTTTTAAATATCTGAAATACGTGAGATGTTATCTATAGGATAATCAACCCATTATTCCATTTTAAAAAAATTCTATTATAAGATCCAATTTTAGTTATTCTAAAATAATGTAGTCCTCCTATAGGGAGACCGATGTAATTCAATACTAAACATACGTATTTTAATAACAAATTGAATGACGGAGGAAGCCGTAGGTTTATACATGCCTATAAACCTTCTCCCATTTATTATTTTATGTTATGGATTTTCATTAATAATTACTCGACCAAATATAAACAATTATAATGGCACAAGTTATTAATAATAATTTTCTTTCACTTCTAATTCATTTAGAGGGATAAAAAATAATTTAAGGCCAATGCATATGACTTTAGTGCACCGGGTGGTGTTTTATTTAATCTATATGACATGTAATAATAATACATCCATTCATCATCCATAAAGCGATAAAAACAATAATTAAATGAATAATAATCACTTATGGCTCATCCTAAGAATTAAAATTACAACAAGAATTAAAGTAATCCATTAGGTCACATTCTGGACCAATTCTTCAATTTTCTTGTAGTCCAATTCATGTCTCCATGTGTGAGCCAATTTAATTTTGAGTACCAATCTTTAAAAAATAGAAAAGCCCTTATCCAACAAGATTGACCCAATTTTTTAAGAAAAGCTCCAAAGTCAAAATTGGACATCAATAGTACAAACCCTAGCAAAAACATATAGTATCTCATCCACCACCAACTCCGATGACGATTTCAGTGCCGACGCCAGCAACTCCAAAAGAGGCAATCACAGCCACCGGGCGGTGGCTGCTACGACAGCAGCTACTGCATTTGGCCGCAGCGGCTGTCACCTCCGGCATCTCCACATGTTTTTGCATTTTTATCCATATCTTTCTCCTTCCAATTCTCCACCATAACCAGCAACAAATGGTTCATGTTCTTCTTAATACGTAAGTGAAGAAATGAGAAAAATATAAAAAGAATCTAGTGCCTTATGGCATTTACAGAATAGCAATAAGAATGAATTACAACAATAGGAAGCAAAAAAAAACAAAAAAAAATTCTATGGCCAAAAGATGATTATGCATAAACATCCACTTTAACATATAAAGAAATAACATGTCAAATCAAATATCCTAATACCACCCATACTAAAAATGCATTTTAAAAACAGATTTAAAATAAAACTTTAATCCTACTCAAGGCTTTCAATAACCATGACTCTGATACCATTTGTTGGAAGTGGTTATTTAATCTTCACAATAAGAAATTAATTTTTATTTGAAGATTAAAACCAAATGCATGGTGGATCTTAGAAACACCTTGAGATCATGAGTTGTTTTATTTAACTCATAACACATAAAGGTGAGATGATAACCTTGAAGGAGCTTTTAATGGCCTAGTCAAATGCTTCCTCCCTTATATCTTCTCCCTTGTACTCCTTAGGTACCTTTCTTCTTTTAAAAAAATGAAAAAGGCAAAAATTCAATCATTAGTAAAATGTGCTCTTAAAGGGGTTTATTTATAACCCAATTAGAATGTCATATTTGCACTAATTCCCTTGGACTTTATTGTAGTAGACCAATTAAGTCACACACATTTATTGGAGCCAAAAGAGGGACCCAATTGGACTCACAAGACTCAAGCTCCAATAGATATTTCTAATTGGGTCAACTCTTGACCAATTGAGATACATCTATTAATGTCGGCTTACTCTACCAAAAAGTCGAGATTGCACTCTTGAGTCGAGTGAAAATTATGGAAGTCAATAATGATTCGATAACAATATCCTCCGAAGTCCGACCACCGTTCCACAAGTCGACTCTCGTTTGACCGTCAATATGTTGAAGTCAACAAAATGATCATTTTGCCCTTCAACATGTATTACTCTCTAAGTCTCATTTCATAAGGCGAATCAGTTGTGATCACATCACAACACCAAGTCCAACGATCTCATCGTCGAACTACTGAGTTCATGTTCAATTCCCTTTAGAAAATATCTTAGAGTGACGATCATCTCATCGTGATGATTAACGGATTCCACTATTGCAGTATATGATCTCTAACTACTTCATCTAGATTTCCAAAGTACCGAGATCAATATTCTAATTAAGACTTTACTCATTGGTAGCTCAAAGAACTTGAACTAGCAATTAAAGGTACATTACTTGCTTAGGATTTAGGTGTATTGTTCAATAATCAAGTGATGTCTCATTTCGAGCGATCACAAATGAGTTATCCACACGGTCCCGTACAAAATGCTTCAAAAACATATTATTCTTCTTATTCCCAGATTTAGACAAATCTTAATAAGAACAATGCAATCTTATCAACATGAAGCGTCCAACTTCATGTACCGATTGTGAACGACATATTTTGATTATATAACGAATTGTGTCTCACTATACCTAAAACGTCAAGTATACAACTCATTATACATATAATTATGGAACCTTAGATTATTGTTGTAAATACTAACACGTGAATAATAAAACGTTAATTCATAATATCGTTTTACAAAATACTACTCGAAAATGACATCAAACTAACATAATCTTCTTTTAGGAAAAAAAAATTAAAAAAAAAATCAACAAAAACTGCAAAAAGCTTATCTCGATACATTACTTGCTTAGGATTTAGGTGCCTTGTTCGATAATCGAGTGATGTCTCATTTCGAGCGATTACAAATGAGTCATCCACGCGGTCACATTCAACGTGCTTCAAAAACACATTATTGTTCTTATTCCCAGTTCTAGACAAATCTTAATAAAAACAATGCAATCTTATCAACATGAAGCATCAAACTTCATGTACCGATTGTTAACGACATATTTTGATTATATAACGAATTGTGTCTTACTATACCCAAAACGTTGAGTATACAACTCATTATACATATAATCATGGAACCTTAGATTATTGTTGTAAATACTAACACGCAAATAATAGAACGTTAATTCATAATGTCGTTTTACAAAATACTACTCGAAAAGGACATCAAACTAACAGAATCTTCTCTTAGAAAAAAAAAAAACCAGCAAAGACTGCAAAAAGCTTATCTCGATAGATAGGCCAATACATCATAGTTCGCTTTCACAGTGAAACGAGGTTTGGAAAAATATTGTTCATTGAAGATGAATTATAGGAATTTCACGTAATTTCTCATTTTCTCATCAAATATAATAATTTGCATAATTCTTCCTCAGAGGATCATGGAATCAAAGAAATGAGAATTTCTTGAGATACTAGCATGCTATGATTGATGTCGTCAATTCAATTGTGAACTTCCTAATTTGCCCTTGAATTAACTATTAACCACTCCATAATAATTTGTCTGATACAATTAGTTTCATTTTTCCTTTTCTTTCTCTTTCCAAGTTTTAGAACACAAAAAAAAATATGTACTGTGTAGGTGTCAATATTGCCTAGACAGTTAGACTCACCTCTCAAGCTGCTACTAGAGACTCATTCAATTTGATTTCTTCATACACAAGTTGAATAGGTGGTCCGAAAGGGTTGGTCGAAATGAGTGTTGAATAGTGAAGCCTGATATAGACTTCACATATTTCAAAGTTGGCATGAAATTTTTTCTTTGCATTTAATGCAAACAATATCATATGTGAGTTTTTCTCAAATTGCTTTAAAATAAATTCGCAATTGGGTATGACATTAAATGCATCGAATGGATAAGTACGCAATTGTAGCCAAATTTACAAATGGAGAAAGATTATGTCTCCCGACATTCTCTTTATAGAGAATGTGTAGAATGAAATTTGTAACAAAGAGACGAGTGAAACAAAAAGAATAAGAAGTAGAAAGTTAGACTTCAGTTTGTGCAAAGAGTTAAATGAGAGAAAATTGAGAGATTGTCTCTGCACAGACAAATAATATACAGAGAGTATATTTTTGCATTCATCTTCTTCTTTTGTTGATATGGTGAAAAAAATTGTGTGAGTTTGTGGACATAGGCATGATTGTTAAACCACTTTAAATTCATGTGTTGTACTTGCACTTATTTTTGCAATTTTATTTCTTCTTAATTTAAATTATTTTGCGTCCTATTGATTTGACAGAATTAGCAGTGTCTAATTCCTAACAACGAGAAAGGCCTTGAGCCCCGAAACATGTACTTGAGGAGTGCGACGAGGAAAACTATATAGGTCGTCTCAATTTATGCTGGGTGAAGTTAGGGATGACAAAAGAGTTCGGCGGCTTGGGCTCGGCCCAGAAAAAATCCGAGTCAGACCCGGCTCGAACTCGATGGAACCAAGCCGAAGCTCGGGTCGAGCCCAATTTTTGGGTGTTGGCTCGAGCCGGGCCAGCCCGTATTTTAAAAAATAATAATAATTAATTTTCTGAAAAATTCTGCCTTTAAAATATTTATAAAAAAAATACAAAAAATCGAGCCGGCCCGGCTCGGCTCGTAAGGACCTGAGCCTAAATATTTTGGCCAAGTTTTTGCTCGACTCGGCTCGGGCCCGAAAAAGCCCTGTTCGTCGAGCCCGAGCTTGAATTTGAGCTCGCGAGCCGACTCGACCCAACTCGTTGACATTGCGAAGTCAATCTTGAGGACTCTGTGATTTGTATGTCTTCTAGAGTATTGATAGTCATTTGAAGTTTGCACTTGATCCTGTGATATATTAGATTCACTCTTCATTTCTTATATCTTGGAACAACTCTTCTGGTGCAATTTATTTTCCATAGATTGTATTGTGAAATTCATTTGCTTATGACTCTGAAACAATGCAATATTATGAAGTTATACACTTCCTAGGTTGATACTACCATGGTTTTAAAAAACGGAAACGAGTACCGAGGCGTTTTTTCTTCACGAGGCGAGGCGTAAGACTTGAGGCGCTTTGAGGCGTAAGCCTCACCGTGAGCCATTTTTTTTTAATAAAAATATATAAAAAAAAACATGAAATAACATAAATAAAATATTAGTCTAAAAACCATAAATTAACTTAAAGTACCAATGCAAACAAGCATAAAATAAAGTCAAATAGTCACTCAAATCCAACAGATAATAAAATGGATAAGTTTCCATGTGAATCCTATTCACTATCACTAAGATTTTGCATAAAATCTCTAGCTTCTATATCATCTTCCTCGTCACTTTCAACATTTTCCCACTCATCCTCCTCATCTTGCAATTGTATTACTTTTCCTTTGCTCTTCGCTGTAAATGAAACAAAATACTATGAATAAATATAGTGAATAAATGTAGAAACCTAAAATTTAATTTCACAATTTTATAGTACCTTTTTCTAAATCCGAAAGTTTCCTTTTACGTTGGCTTCGTGAAGTTGTAGCACCTTCATTTCCTTGTGCTCCAAAAATATCAATATCGAGATCATTGTCCTCCATATTTAGTGTGTTTGATTGATCTTCACCACTCGGTCCACTCCCATCAATGATCCATTCATCATCAGATGGCAAATCAACCATGGTTAAAGGATCTTCATCTTCTTTGAGTTGTTGTAATCTCAAGCGTCTGTCTTTGAGCTTCTTATTGTACATGACATAAACCAACGAATTCATCCTTTGTGTGGTCAAACGGTTTCTTCTCTTTGTATGTACTTGATTGAATGAGCTCCAATTACGTTCACAAGCAGAAGATGAACATGTTAAGCTTATAACCCTAATTGCAAATTTCTTCAATGCCGGGGTGCCGTCACCAAATTGAGTCCACCAATGAACTAAGAAAAATAAGAAACATAAAAAATGTCATAGACTCATATTTTATACTAATTTTCTTGCAAATAATTAATATTTAAATAATTAAATGTCAGGTAAGAAAAACTTTGAAAATAAATATATACCTGGAGAACGTTTCTTGCAAGATGTTTTCGCTTGTTCTAGACCAAAGAAACCTTCTTTGTTTCGAAATTCGTCTATTTGAAGATCCGCATCGTTCCTTTCATTTCGATCAGGAATGAGTCTCTCCATGCAACTATATAAACCCAAAGTAACTTCAGAATGACAAGAAAAGTCTTTATCATATTGAAAATGGGGATTCAAAAAAATATGCAGCAGCATGTAGATGTTGATGTAGCTGAAAGTCCCACTTATCATCAATGATACTCCATATCTCCTTATATGATGCTTTCATCACCACCCAAGTTTTTTGCTATCTCCTCTTTCGCGGAATCCATTGCACCATAAATGAACCCCATAGCAGGCATCTGTTCAGAATCAACAAGTCTAAGCACCGAAAATAAAGGCTTCGTACACTTTAATGCATAGCAAACACTAGGCCAAAAATACTTATCCTTCACAACTATTTTTCGTATCTCTTTACCATCGGATTTATTAGCATAAGAAGATTTTACCCACTTTTCTGAAGTAAACATAGATTCCAATGGTTGCTTCAATTGCAAGATTCTCTGTAATGTCAGATATGCTGTGGCAAATCTAGTAGGACCAGGTCGAATAACCTCCAAATTTGAGAATTTCCTCATCAAAGCTAACACCCATGCATGGTTATAAATGTAATTGCTCACTTTCTTTGCCTTTAGTAAGGCATTCTTATGTTGTGGCAGCTCTCCAAGTTTTTCTAGCATCAAATCAATGCAATGAGCAGCGCAAGGAGTCCAGTATAAATGTTTTCTTTTTTCCATCAATTTCCTTCCAGCTGCCTTATAAGCACTTGCGTTATCTGTCACCACTTGAACAACAATATGTTCTCCCACTTCTTCAACAACATCATCGAGTAATTTAAACATTAATTCTGCATCCTTAACTGCATCAGAAGCATCAATTGATTTTAGGAAAACCGTCCCGTTTGGATTATTCACCAAAAAATTAATCAAACTTCGATTTTTCATATCTGACCAACCATCAGATAATATTGAAACCCCAGTTTTCACCCATGTCTTCTTTATCTCGGTGACTATGCTCTCAGTAGTACTCACCTCTTGCCTTAAAATCCAAGTGCGGAGTTCGTACATTGTAGGCGGTTTAAGACCCCTACCATATGAACCAATCGATCGAATCATATTCATGAATGAAGGACTTTTTGCCGCATGAAAAGGGATAGCATTTTCAAAAAAGAACCTTCCAATATCAAGACAAGTTTGATTGCGCAATTCTTTTGCAGTAAGTGCAGTCGCTTTTGGGTTCGGGACTAAATTATTGGCTTCTTCATTGTCATCATTGTTTCGTATGAATCTGTCCATAGGCCCTCTCATCCCTCTTGCATGAACTCTTTCACCATGAGAAGGATCAAAATCATCAAAAACTCCAACCTTTCCAAAGTAAGAACCGGACTCGACCATGTCTTCAAAATTTTGTTCTTGCAATTGTTTTTTCATGTTTCCGGTTAACAAGTAATCACTAATCTCCTTTTTCACTTCTTGAGGAACATTAGGACACGGCGCTACATTTTTGTGCGTGCATGCCAAATGATCTTTCATTCTCATGACACCTCCAGTGACAGTTTTATTGCAAAATACGCATTGAATATATATATAACTTTTTTTCTCCGTTTCTGATCCAATGACTTCCTTCCCATATTTCCAAGCTGGATCCTTTCTGTTGTTACTCCTCATATTCTACATAAGGATTTAAGGACAAGTGATTTTAATTTATTAGCAAAAAAAATATTTCATTAATATTAATAATACAAATTCTTGTTGATAAATCTGCTGTTTCTCATGTTGAAAAAAAATGCCCAAGATGGCCTTTCAAAATTCACAAAATTTTACCAATCAAACAATGATTTTATACCCAAGGAAATATTAAGATACTACTCCAATAACCAAATTGTCATCAAGATACTAAAATTGCACCAAAAAATACTAAAATCAAATCCAAGCAATTCTGGTTCGAACACTGCACAGTCTGCACTCAAACTTTAATTGAGTATTTTAGTATTTTACTTTGATTGAATTTATAAACATTTTATAAATAAGAATCCAACTATCAGATCAGACTAAGTAAACTCTTTTTCACGCAATTCTGGTTCGAACAGTGCACTCAAACTCGTACCCAAACTCAGACCCTTCCACCTCTACACAAATAGCCGACATTTATACTGTAAACAATAAAAAAAAAAAGGCCAACAGACGGTTACCTTCGTTGAAGATAATAGCCAAAAATTTGATTTCTCTTCCTTCTCCGGCAGCGGCAGGCCCTGGTTACAGACAGTTACCTTCGTTGAAGATAATAGCCAAAAATCTGATTTCTCTTCCTTCTCCGGCAGCGGCAGGCCCTGGTTTCTCTTCCTTCTCCGGCAAAAATCTGAAACGGTTTCTTGGGGGTATCAACCGAGTCTTCTAGGAGGAGAAAGGTAAGAAGCAACTCAGCAAGGTAAGTGCAGTCGGTAGAGAGACAAAGAAGATGGGGGAAGAAAAGGAAAAGGCGTTACCTGGCTTTTGGAAGCTGTGAAATCCTTCAAATTGTGTTGCTTCAGCCAGGTTAATAAACCCTTCTCCTTCCCATGCATATTTAAGGCGACGTCGGTTCCCAAAGATAGATTTTTTGGGGTTTAACAGATTACACAAACAGAAGCCCATTCGAAAAGGAAAAAAAAAAAAAAAAAACAGAGGCGAACGCCTCGTAATTACTGAGGCGTGCGTGCTGGCTCGTACGCCTCATTCACTAGAGGCGGACGCCTCTCGCACACACCGGATTAAACGCGCCTCAGTACTAAAATTGTGCGCCTCAGCCTGAGCTGGTGCGTTTTTTTAAACCATGGATACTACCAATAGGAACATCAACTTTGTGACAAAAAAGTTCACTCAATCAAATTCTTGTGTTTTTCTGAATTTTTGAATGTGAGGTTTGCATATTTTGAAATTTTAATACAAGTTTGTCCCAATTTCAGTAATTTGAACTAGATATAGGCTTCAACATAAAAGGGTTGGCATTAGACCAATAAAGAGTTGTTATAGGCAAATTTTGAAAATACATATAGGACTCAACATCACTTTTTGCTGTTCAAAGTAGCCCATGTCAACTTTTTCTGGGCTCCTATTTTCTTTATTTCGTGTTTGATCAATGAAGAGTTTCAAGTCATTGTATTCTTATCCCGTATTTTGACATTAACAAGGAAGACTATCAAGTCACCCAATCTTATTGAACAGAACAAGAGATTAAATCACTTTCTAGTTTCTTCCATACCTATTAGACAATAATCCAAAGTGTGCAATTCTAATAATGTTGTCCCAGTTGAGTGTATTAAATTGTGTAGACACCAGAACTATCTCAAAATTAAGGCGACACTTCTAAAGCAGAAGCATAGTTGATTCAATATTTTTGTTTTTCAGAATTGCACCCAAAAATAGTACGCAAAACTGAGCATTGACTGATGTTACCGATGAGCTTACATGAATAAAGACATTGCTTCAAGAACTTGGGATATCTCTCTCACTTCATCCAGTTGTTTGGTGGGACGATCAAAGAGTCGTTACCTTAACCGCAATAATCCTATTTCCATGTATGTACTAATCATATTGAAATCAATATTCATTTCATCTGAGACGATGTCTTACAATGATAATTACTGGCAAGAACTCAATGCTTGTTTGTAAAAAATTGACAACTTTTCAAGGGATCAAACTTCAGTTTTAACCCATATTTCATGGAGGAAATACCTTTAAATAACCTTTTTAAATAGGTGATTTGTGAAAATAGATCTCAAAAAGTTAGAAATTTGAAGAATAGCCTTTGAACAACAATCTTTCCAAAAATACCCTCTCACATAAAAATTGCAACAAAAGTCATTATAATGTATAAAATACTTCAATTAGGTCCCCAAGAAAATATAAATCCAAAATCTTTAATAAATTTAAACTCGGATATTATACAAAATTTTATTGATCTAAAAATTGCAACAAAAAGAGAATTAAATTATTTAAAAGAAGATTTAAAAAGTTTCTTTTTAGATTATTTAAATCCAAAATTAAGATATAAAAATACTTATATAGATAGCCAAGCAATTAGATTTGAAAATAATATACATAAAGAAATTATCAATCTAGAAAGAAGTATTGAAAAATTAAATATAATCGTTGAAGAAAAAGTCATAACAAAATATAGTGAATTCTATAAATTTTATTGCGATTTATTAAATATTTATGAAAATAATAAATTTTGAGATTTTGAAGACGGTCTTAGTACCCCCTCCCCCTATATTAATTGGTATCAGAGTCATAGATCATAACATGATAATAGAAGATTTAGGAAATAGATATAAAATTAAAAAAGATAGATTTGAGATAATAATAGAAAAAACAGAAATTAGTATAATAAGAGATCTTATGATATGGAAAACTATTATAGAAACTATAGATCAAGAAGAAATAGTTGCTATAATAGAAAATAATATAAATAATTATGGGAATTAAAATTAAGAAGATAGATAACTATTATAAATTAGAAGAAGATAAAGGATATAAAATATTTTATGAACCTATTCCTAATAAATCAAAAATATTAACATTAAATATAATTAAAAAATTACCTAGAGAAATAAAAGAACAAATACTACATAAATTAAGTATAGGATCTATAAAAGATAGATATGTATATGAAATGATTAATAAAGAATTTGAAAGTATTTTATATTATAGAGAAATATATGAATCATCATGAGTAATGATAAAGTAGTTCGAAAACTTAATAATATTGTTAAAAATCTAAACAAAATACAAGAAAAAACCTCAAATATACTAGGGAAACTAAAAATCGAAAAACTAGAATTAAAAGCAAAATATTTTGAAACCGTAAGAGATGATCAATTACCTGATAATGAAATAGCAATAGAAAATCTTAATAAAATTATCAATGAAAATAAAGACAAAAAGTGTAGATTATCATATTTATTAGAAGTAAAAAGTGGAAAAATATAATGGCATTTTCAGAATCATTTAATGAATTAAAGAAATTAATAAATGAAACTAAAGAATTAAAAGATGAAGTAGGAATGTTAAAAATAGAAATTAGAGAAATGAAACAAAATATGAAACCAACAGATAAAAAAGTATATAAAGATAAAATAAAAGGAGAAATGACAAGAATAGGAAAGAAACATGTAGAAACAGAAGGATATTATGAACCTGGAAGTATGGATGATAGATTTAGAAAAGAAATATTACCAATAATCCTAGAATAAGAGAAAGAATTTGAAAAATATGCAGAAGAAAGAGGAAAAAATAAAAAAGATGATGAATGAAGAAATAGATAATCTAATAGAAAACTTTGACCAATTAAATATAGAAGAATTAGAAAATTATGAAATATTAATGAATACTGGTGGAGGACCAACACCAGCACCAGGAAGTACAAGCAATAATTCAAAATTAGAATTTCCTGAATTAGAAGGAGGATATGCACCAATGCCACACAGACCTTATAGGCAGTACTATGATAGAATTATACCACAACATGGAATAGAAAAATATAAAGATCAATTTACCCCAAACTCAGACTACAACAAACCAATAAATCATGGAGGAGCAAAACTAGATTTAGATTGTAAAATAGATATTAAGAAAGCCTTGTTACAATGGGAAAATGCAATGATATTATTCTTTTTATATAACCAAGATGATACACGGGAATCTACGGATAGAAGAATTGACTATTTAATAGCATCGTTTGAAGGAGATGTCAAAAATTGGTGGGAATGAGTAATTGAAGATACTAAATTATTAATGAGAAGAAATATACAAACAAAATTGCAAAAAACCTCATAAGAAGGAATAAAAAAGTTAATAGAATATATATCAGATGAATTCCTAGGAGAAAATTGGATAAAAAATTCAGAAGAAGAAGCTAGAAGAGAAAAATTAAAAGCAAGATTAGGATTGATAAACATTATGATATGTGATATGTGTAAAATAAAAGAATATACATGTCAATTTAGAAATTTCTATTATACCCAATTTTATAGTAATGAAAATCAAGGACCATACTTAGAAATGTATTTTGCTAAATTACCAGGAACATGGAATATATATTTTAAGATAGAATATGAAAGATATATAAAGGATAATCCTGTACCAGATACATTAGGAAGTAGAATAAAATTCATATTTGAAAGACTACCAGAAATATGTAAAAATAGACAACTAATGAAAAAATCTGAAAAACTAACAAGAATCTGTTGTGAAGAAATAGAAAGACCTATTAATTGGGGATGTGGACCAGAAAGAAAATATAAAAGAAAATTCAAACCAAAAAAGTATAAAAAATATAAACAGTTCAAAAAGAAATATCAAAAACCAAATAGGAGATATTATAAGAGAAAATATCAACCAAAAAGAAAAGAGTTTAAAAAGGATAAAAAATAATGCAAATGCTGAAATTGTGGAGAAATAGAACATATAAGCCCTGATTGTACTAAAAAGAAAGTTAGAATTTTACAACAAAAATATGAAGAAATAGAAAGTGACTTAAAAGAAATAACAGATATTAATAATTATGAAGGAGAAGAGGTTTACATATCAGAATCAGAATGAATCACGAAATAGAAGAAGCTGAAACTATAGAAGAAAAACAAGAAATAGAAAATTCTGAAGGATATGAATTAAAGGTAACATTCGATAATAATACATTTAGAAAAATAGAAAAATTATCATTAAATTTAAAATTAGGAGAATGGAAAATATTCAATACAATATTTAGAAGAGAAAGAGTATCTATAAGTGAATATCATAAGATAGAAAAATCAATAGATATAAGAACAGTTTCAGGAAGTCATAAATTAGCATTACTAACAAAATTCACAGTTGACCAATTAATGGCAAAAGTAAAAGGAAGACAAAAAGAAAAGATACAATACGTTTATCTAGCAGGAATACAATTAATGTTCAAATCCCTATTTAGAGAAGGAATAGATTCACCAATAACAGTAAGTTTACATGATAGAAGAATACTAAATACTAATGATAGTCATTTAGGAACTATAGAAGGAAATTTAGCATATAAAAAATTAATATTTACATGTTATCCAAAATATTGTGTATCAATAAAAGATAAAGATTTTAATCAAGTATTAGGATTACATTTTAAAATACATAGAAAAGATATTATGGAAGAAGGAAATCATATCATGACCATAGAATATAGAGCATTATATACATTTACTAACTCAAACTATGGAAACATTTATTCTAAAAAATCCTATATAGAAATTCACAAAGAATGTAAAAACATATTAAATATTGTAAAACCAAACAAACAACTAAACCTATTACCAGAAATATATGAATTAGAAATATCTAAAACAAAGCCAGATGTAACAGAAAAAATAGAAAATAATTCTTTAATAGAATTTAAAGATGAAAAATTAAAAAGAAATAATAGTACATCTATAATACCAAGAAAGAGTATAAATAGAGAAATAATGGTAAAAAAGAATATAGGAAGTATGCAAATATATAGAGAATATTATAATGGAATAGAATATATAAAAGGAAAAAATATCATAATTGATACAGGAGCAACAAACTGCCATATATCAGGAAATAGAGATAAATGCTTAATAAAAAGAATGGCAGAGCCTTATAAATATATCAATTTTGATGGAAAAACACATACTAGTGAATTAGAAGTAAAAATACCAATACTTTTAGATGGAAAAGAAATGATAATACCATGTTATGTAGATAATAGTATGGGAGATCATTACCATATATTATTAGGAATGAGTTTTTTACAAGTATTAAATCATTATAATATTAATAAAGAAGGAATCTATATAACACATAATAATAAGACATTGTTTTGTCCAAAAGAATGAATAATGTAATAACATTTCCATTAGCAGTATATATACAAATTACTATTGTAGAAACTAATATAACAACATGTGCTTTAATAGATACAGGAAGTGATATAACTATTATCAAAACATTTTTGTTAAAAAAATGAAACAATAATAATATTATAAAAATAACAGGTGTCACAGGAATATTGACACCCATTACTAAAAATAAAGAAAATGTAGAAATCCTATTATGAAGTAAACAAATAACTATAAACAAAGTATATGCATATGATGTATTAGAATGTGATATATTATTAGGAAATGATTTTGTTCAACAATTTCAATATTACCAACAAAATAACTATATGATTATGTTAAAAACACCATGTGGACATCTACTAAAAATTTCAAGAGAATTTAAATCATACAGAGTTCATCCAGCCCAGCGTGGTGAAAGGACAATAAAAATACCAATAAAAATAACTATTAAAATACAAAAAATACAAACAACAGAAAAATCAGAATTAATAGAAGAAATAATAAAAAAGATAGGAAATGTCTATAATGAAAATCCATTAGTTTATTGGAAACCTGAACATCCAAGGGCAAAAATAGAATTAACTGAAAATGTAATAATAAGAGTAAAACCAATTATGTACACTATACAAGATACTCAAGAATTTAGAAAACAAATTGAATAATTAAAAAATATGAAATTAATCAGAGCTAGTAATGGACCACATAGTAGTCCAGCCTTTATGGTAATGAAACACTCTGAATAAGTACGAGGAAAATCAAGAATGGTAATAAATTATAAAGAATTAAATAAATACACGAAATTTGATGGATATTTCTTATCAAATAAAGATGTTTTAATAAACCTTGCAAAAGAAAAAGAATATTATTCAAAATTTGATTGTAAGTCAGAATTTTGGTAAATCAAAATGGAAGAAAAATCAATACCATATACGGCATTTAGTACGCCTCAAGGTAAATACGAATGGATAGTTATGCTATTTGGATTAAAAAATGCACCTCAAATATTTCAAAGAAGAATGGATAATATTTTCAGAAAATATAATGATTTCTTATTGGTATACGTTGATGATATACTAATATGTTCAGAAAATAAAAATGATCATAAAAATCATATTATAAAATTCCTAAAAGAATGTCAAAAAGAAAGAATAGTTTTATCTGAAAAGAAAGCTATTATAGAAAAACTTGAGATAGAATTTCTTGGGTTAATTATAGATAAAAATGGAATAAAATTACAGTCTCATATATCTAAAAAGATAGAAAGTTTTCCTGATAAATTAAAATCTAAGGAACAGATACAAAAATTCTTAGGATGTTTAAATTATGCAGAAAGATTTATTGAAAATCATTCAAAAAAGAAACATAAAATACAAATTTTACTTAGAAAAACTAATACTAAATGATGGAATGAAGAATATACAGAAATAGTTAGATTTCTTAAAGAAGAATGTAAAAATTTACCAAAATTAAGATTACCAAATGAAAATGATAATTTGATAGTTAATACTGATGCCTCAGATAAATATTGGGCGGCAATATTAAAAACAGATTTAAATGAAATATGTAGATATTCAAGTGGAACTTTCAATCAAGCAGAAATAAATTATACTACTCATGAAAAAGAATTATTAGCAATTATTAGAGGAATAAAGAAATTTTCATTATTTTTATTATCTAAAAAATTTATTGTTGAAATTGACAATTCTCAAGTTGCAGGACTTGTTAGAAATAAATTACCAATGGAACCCCAATATAGAAGGTTACATAGATGACAAGCATATTTATCATTCTATAATTTTGATATTATTCATATTAAAGGTATAAATAATTATCTTGCTGATTTTTTAAGCAGGAACATTGAATTTGGAGATGGATAATATCAAACAGATGATATCAGAAATAAAATCTGCGGCAGCCTATGCCAAAGAAGAAGCAGATGATATAAAAATTGGAATGGAGACATTAGCTGAGCTCTTAAGTCATAATATTAAATTATTACTTGAGATCGGTGAATCCCATGCCAAGGTTACAAACGAAATGAAAGACAAAATTGATGCTCTTGAAACACAATTAATGTCTACTGATACAAATAATACAAGGATTGATATCTTGGCACAATCCTATGATACCAAACAGGGATACCAACAGGTACCAAGGAGTGATCCACAATGCGAAAGCAGTAGTGGACCCAGCACTATCAAAAGAGATACACAAAGTCCTAGAAAGTTGACCATAAAATCCAATGATGAACATACAAGGGTTATTAGAATCAGAACTGACGAAGATAATGATACCCCTTTATCAGCAAAAGAAGAAGAATATAGATCTTTTGCCAAAATTGTTTATGAATTACAAGAAAATGACTCATATTTCATATCTTCAGGAGATCATGTTTATCCAAGGTTACTAATTACCAATGATGCAGACCCTGTCATGGTCAAAATGGCAGCAGACTATGGATTTTTAGTTCTTATCTACCCCAGAAAAGATCTAAAAGAAATTGAAAGATTTGATGAAATTTTTAAATCTGAAGTATCCAAACTTGCCAAAGGAAGGTCCATATACATAAAATTTTATTCAGTCAGTCCTGAGATTGATGGAATGATATTTTATCCTGCTGAACATATTATAACAATCGGATATGTTAGTAGAGAGTTTCAGATTGATGTCGGTCACAATAAAAAGCCATTACCAAAAATCACCAGATCATGGATAAAATCCCGAAGAGTTTTAGGGATGAAAGTCTTATATAAAATGGCAAAGAGCTTGTATGACAAAAAATTCAAATGCTTGTGTCAATATGAAGGATGGACTCTTCTCACCAATAATGGAGAAGAGAAATCAACAATTCTGAAAGAATGCATTGAGAAATTTGACACTCATCGAATCAATGGACCTATCACAACCATACAAGAGGCATGCAGAATAAGAGAATGCCCCACTTGCCGACAGAATCAAAGGTAAAAAAGATGAAAATGATAAACACATGGAGGAAAGGTGTCCAAAATGCTACAGGAGAATCCTACCAACTGTATGTAAAAACAAGATCTGAAGGACAATTATAGAAGGACTGTGTCCTTTATCAAAGAAAATGTAACAAAACAACAAGGATGGAGGGGCCATGAGGCTCTTGATGAAAAGCACGAGGCAATAAAATATTATTAGTATGATGTAAGTAATGATGTAATTTATCTTCAGATTTGTGTATAAATAGAAGCCTTTGGGTTAATGAAAAAGATAGAGTTGGTTGAGCACTCAAACTGTGAGTTAGCCAAACAAATTTCTGTCTTCCATTGTAATCATATTTCAGCCTTTAGATATCAATAAAATTCCAAGTTATTTCAAAATCCAAATTGTCTTTAAAAGATATCATGAGTTTCTAAACACCTTATCCCATAGATTATTGAAAGATTGAAGAAGAATTCATTTCTTACTTTAACAAAAACAGAGTTTTCTTTAGTTAATATCTATAATCCGAATTCAAAGGACTGACACAGTGAAGGTGGAAAGCTGGAATAGCAATTATCCAGTAGAGGTAGGAGGCCATTGAAGGGAACCATTTGCAGATCCAGAATCTGAAGGTTACTCGGTTCTAAGAATAAAGATTTGAGATCAAAATTAAGGTAAAACTATTATTTTTGTTAAAATTAGAAAGATATTTTCTGAAATCTTAAAGAATCGTTGCGATTATTTATCTGAATATTTGCATGGCTAAATTATCTAAATATTTGTATTTCATATTTATTTTATTAGTATTGTTTAGATTTATATAACATGCCAGGATACACAATTGAAGGATTAAATAACTTATTAGAAATTTTATTAGAAAAAATAAATAATATCATCTCTCAAATGGAAAGAATAGATCAATCATCGTCTGAAAAATATTATATACTTGGAGAAAATTTTGATAAATATATGGAAGATTATGTCAATCTATTAGAGCAAATGATGAATTTATATGCTAGAATCCGAGATACAAATAATGCAGGACAAAATTGAAAAACTATTCTAAAGATAAGGATATATCCTGTAATATAAAAACACATTTTATTAAGGGTAAAATAGTATTTTTAATAATTAAGACCATTGTGGAAAATAGCAATAGTAAACCGACCATTTAAAAAATTACCCCATATTTCATGAGACACAATTTTTATTGACTTTTTGTAACACATATCATCAATTTTTACCAAAATATGCTAAAATTTTTATCAAAAGCTTTGTCACACATTATCCCAGATTCAGAAAAGTGTTCATTTTATTCAGAGGTCCATTCATTATATCCCAGCCCCACAATGCCCAAAATTATGCCAAACATTATTCACAAAAAGGGTGTCAACAGCACAAAATGGAGCACCCAATCACGGCAAAATCCCATGTTGTAATACGACAAACACATGATTTTTGGATTCTCTACTTAACAATTATTTACAACCGCAATTTGGTTTCCATTGGACGTGGCTCATTTTCTACCATATGAGAAGAAAAGCAGCACTACAAGGGATCTCTGTACATGTCCTATTTCTCAAACTTGGATCTGATTGGTTGGTCTGTTCACGGGCATCAGGAGGAGTGGTGGACCAATGACACAAGATTGAGCCCCGTTAACATAAATGTGAGCCGTTGATGTGAGAAGGGATGGAGTCGATGCCATTTTTGGAGAGCTCATTGATGACAGTCTCAGTTGATGGAGATTTTAGGCCTAATGGAAGGGGCAGCCAAGGCTTACTAATTGCCTCTTTAACAACTTTGTCAATTATCTCTTCTGCCTGCAGTGTGCAATAAGGAATCTATTCAATTCATTCATCTTATCGAAGAAACTGACTCCAAAAGTTTACACTACCATTATCCCATAAAAGTTTACACTACCGTTATCCCATGAATGTGTTCCAGACATTGTACATACTAAAACACCATTAACTCATTACCTGTATAATTATTGTGTGAGGATGCACATTCATTACGAACTCTAGACAAGGCCTAGTTCAATAACGTTTTCACACTACCTAACAATTCCATAAGTTTTAGGAATATGGTAGCAAAAACCCAGAAGCAATAAAGTTCTATAAACACAAAGTATGCTTGCTACCAGGTAATGGCCGGTATAGTATGGGAGTGGACATACAATGGATATAATCTTAGCTTCGTTTTCTTCCATAATATGTCCAATACCGTACAAATTTATCTTACCAAACAAGTCATACGAGGTTTGACTTGTACTCTAGCTGTGGTGATAACCTAAAGAGAAGGAAATCGGCATCTACAAGATACTTCTTCATCACAGGATGGAAAAGTATAAAGGGCTTATTTTACACTAGTCGAAATAAGGTTCCACAGAAGCTATGAGCTTAAAAGATACTAGTAAATATATAAAACTTGGATGTCAACTTTTTTAGGATCATATTCTAAGCCCTAAACTGAGTGGTGCTTTGAGTACAACTTTTTTTGCCTACCAAGGATTTGAAGTAACCAAATAACGTGACCTTACCGGATATATCTCAAATGAAGGCACACCAACTCTATTATGCATTTCATTAGCATTGTGAAACCCATTTGCATTCTGCATCATTGAACAATGTATTTCAAGTAAGTTATCTCCATCACGTAGACATGCATGAACCTAAGATTAATGCTGAAATTAGAGATAACTAAGTAATAAACTCACTTGATGAAAAGGCAGACACGATCCATGAGGCGATGGCATCACAGGGCATCCCCAGGCATCGGCATGCATCTGAAATAATAAAAGTGTCAAATATAAGGTCAGTCGTACAACACCAAAGTCACATAGTTACACCCAATGGGACACATTAGGGAACAAGTGCATTTTTAAGTTGAAGGAAATTGATTGTATTTGTACCCCGGAATAAGGTTGCCAATACCAGCTTTCTGTAGGTTGCCATCCAGAATAGTAAGGTGAACCCCACATTTGGACAGGACTTGGATAACTTCCAGGTGGCATCCAGGCAGGATAGACATGACCAGCAGGTTGGACATATTTAGAATGATATTGTGGAAAGGCCATGACGGGTTTCTGCAGATCATGACTTCTTCGTGCTAAATCTTTGGGATGAGGCCATCTCCGGTCATCTTCCTTTGGCAAAATGTGCCTCTGGTGCATTCTGTATTTCTGCTTAAAATATTTCCTTTTAAAGAAACTTTTACATCAATAAGAAAATTTTAACCCCATCCAATCCAACTATTCCAAACTGACAATAGAATAGTATTCCACCAAAAAATAATTGAGGAGACATCAAATAATGATGGATGGCATCTAAGTGAAGACATGCTTCTATTTCTCTATTATTATGATTTTGATAAACATATTTCCACTATGTTTATCTTCCTCTTGTTTAATCCAAAAGGCCAGTAAATAATTGAGGAGACATCAAATAATGATGGATGGCATCTAAGTGAAGACATGCTTCTATTTCTCTATTATTATGATTTTGATAAACATATTTCCACTATGTTTATCTTCCTCTTGTTTAATCCAAAAGGCCAGTAAACCTTTTATAGATATGTATTGTTTGACATCAATTTACTGTAACTTTTGTGTTTCATAATGTAGACTTAAAGTTAATCCTTATAAATTGATATGTAATTTTATGTTCAACTATGGAAAGAGGAAAAGGAAAAGAAAACCCACTGTTTCTCACCTGGAGATGGCTTGCTATGTTATGTCTGGTTAAACCTTCTACTTTCATTATTTCTAATATCCGGGAAGGGATGGCCTGATCCACACCAAGTTGCTCTACTGCTTGTACAAACTTTTTGTGTAGTTCAGGTGTCCAGTCTACCTGAATTGGACCAAGCAAAAATGAATAACTGTCTTCTGCAAATATGTTGTCTAAAAATGCAGGATCATCGGAACCTTCAGTAAAGTAATGACTAAATACTGAGAGACTCAATTGGAACATTAGATCATTGTAGATAAAGAATTCCATGTAGCTCTTTAATAAAAAGAAATTTCACATAAGCAGATCACAGAGATCCAAAAAAGGGTTAGTTAAAAAGGGGGGAAAACTATACTTCATTCTACAGTCAACTATTTCTTTTGGGCGCCTAAGCATGTATCAAATCAGGTGTTTTATGCAACACTCAAGGACTACTGGCACTACAGTTGCAAGTTAACAGAATCAGATAATGTAATTTTGCACCAAACTTGAGCATTGCTCATATCCCATCTTACCTTTGACTTCTTATTTGCCTTAGTCCCCACACGAATCACGAATTGTTGATGCTTTATTCATCTCAGCAGCATCACCGTGACAATTATTGGAGCGGTCTTTATTTCGAGAACGAGGCAAACATTTGGATGCACTCGAAATAGCATCAGCTGTTTCATGCTCCTCCTTAATGGCAGCCTGTCCCAATGGTTGAAGTTGGATTGTTTGCTTCGCTGTTTCAGCAACTGAATTGCAACAAGTTGTGTCGACAGATTTGGATTCCCCATCTTGTTCCCCACTTTCCCCTTCTACTGATAAGATAGTTGGATTAAGACAATCACCATCATCCAGGGACCTCGTTCCATGTTTCAGCTGTGGGGTCGAAGGAGCTTGGTATTTGTCACTGCTTGACGATGCTTCCTGCTTTGTCTCTAGCACAGGAGTCGAGTACTGTGTATCAATGGATGTTAGTTTATCCGGTTCATCCTTGTCTGTTTGGCGCTGCAGCATGGAAACGACAGATTCTTTGACAGGCTTCAGTGAATCGGAGACATTTTTTCCTCCTGCATTGAATGCCTGCTCAAATGATTAGGATCTTCTCTTCAAGGAATAAACACCGAAGACTTGAAGGAAAACCAGAAACCCTCACAAAGAAATTACGATATGGTGAACTTAGAATTGCACCAACCTTATGAACTACATGCTGCCATATATTTCTGAGTTTTTCATCCGACAGAGGTCTGTGAAGGAACTCAACAGCGCCGAGCTGCAAAAGTTCAAAGTACGAAATGATAAAGAATTGATTCAATGATATTAACTATTTCAGAATGTGTAAGTAGTCTACTATCTAGAGTGCCTAAATTTATGTAGTTCTAAATCTTAGAATGATAAATAGTGTGCTTTTTTAACAGAAAACATATTTATAAACTCAAAATCAGACATGCAATTTTCGAACTCTTCGTGCAGGCATATGCATTTAGATTAGAACTTCAGATCTTCGAGTCTTACCGAAATACATCTCATCATGGTGCTGAGACACTGGATGTTTGAAGTCACTGGGACAAAAAGAGAAAAACAAAATCTTCTTAATCAATACATGTGAGGAATTCAAATTCTCTTGCTTCAGTCACTGAACACTATGCTGCACATCTATGCTAACTGAGTATTTCATAGAAGTCAAAAGACAACACACCCAGAAGTTTGTTTCAAAAAGTCCACAATAAATAAAATCTACTAAGCTGGAAAAATGTAGAAGGATAGAAATGATACACTCCAAAATAATTAAATTGGCTGCAGAATGGTAGTTAAAAAAACTTTTAATTTGTCATTTTATAGTGATAGTAGCTACATGAAGAGACCATTCTCAACATAAAAAGTGGAACATGTGAGAACGGTCATTGCACATTTGCACTTACTTATGGTGGGCAAGTCTCTGGAATTCTCAAGAAATTTATATACCCCGTCCTTGTTGCTGGAACTTACCTGTAACATTTGTTATATTGTTAAGATTACAAAATAGAACTTAGGCTCTCTATTCGTTGTAATGTTTTAAGAACAGAAAATGAGTCCAGCACTATCGTTGAATGAGTAAATTAAGCTCTCATACAGTAGGAATTTGAGCAGAAAATTTTAACTTTCAGACTTTCATTGTTCACTCTTTTCTCTTGCTTTGCTAAGGATTAGTCTTCTCCTTCTATAGATCAGAAGATATGAACCATTTAACACACATATTAACCAATTATTCCCAAATGGTTCTAAAACAAAACGATTGGAACAGTAATTGTGGTTTAATTATGATGAACCACAGATAAAATTGCAGTTATGCTCATACATTGTTGAAGTTAAAGAAAAGGAAAAAGGTAATGGATAAGTTTAGTACCTCTACGATAGCAACATGGAAGCTCTCAGTTTTGTTCGCGATTGCTGACAACGCTTCTCTCTCATTGCAGAAAGTGAAAACTGCAAAGCAGCAGAAAAGGGCAGCATTATCATCAGGCAGAAGTAGGAAATAATTTTCTCTAATTCCATATATGCATTCAGAAAATCATAAAAAGTTCTACCATTACAACGAAAAATAGATAATCAGAGATGTTGTGCAGATAATAACAAAATAAAAATAGTGATTTAAAATAGTGAATAAGCATTTGCTCCAATATTTAAGAAGTACAAAATATTTATTAACCAAATTTACAATTAGGAACTCCGTAAAGAACAAATCTAATTATCATATCAAAACTTGGTTTAAGACATTAAATGCATATTGATAAATGAAAAATTGCAGACTTCCAGTTATTTCCAGAGATGATAAATTTTGAGCTAACCCAACCAAAACTAATCTTGACCAGTTTAACACATTTAAATGAAATTGACCAAACATCATCATGAACACACTAATTTAGTTCAGCATGATTAGCTAAAATACTATAGTTCTCACCGATACCTACTAAAATTAGCCAACCATAAGTTGAAGAATACAAGAAAATAAGGCCATAAAATTTTAGGGATCAAACAAATATAAGAAACGTTTTTACTAGAATATTCATAAACTTGTTGCATATGTTCACAAAATTTGAAAATAATTAAGGGGACTGTCTCAAACACAAAAGAAAGAAAGACTAATAATTTACCAACGTATTCCATTTCCTCGAGCTTTGATCTCATCTCCAGGGCAGAATCTTTGTCGTCATCAAGGAGTAGGACTCGAAGACCCTTGGGGAAATCCTTCAACCCCAATAGATTATTACCAGTGCAAGCCATAGCTTATTTTGCATCGTTTTCAAGCTAAATGATTAGAATTTCAATTTCTGTAAAGAACAACAAAAATCACCACTTTTCAGTTCCAGATATCCAGGTGTTATTACTAAACACAGCCCAAATAATAATTTTTCATTATAAATCAATTGAAGCATAAAGTGTACAACCGACGAAAGTTGCTCCTCATGAATCATATCAGAGAATATCCGTGAAATTTAAAGAAGCAAGAATATTCAAGATTTGGCAATAAAGCATACATTAAAATATACAGATCAAGTCACTTAATAAACACCAAAAACCTCGATTAACCTCAATGTTCTGTATCAAGCTTTTTTGTGCGTGTGAGTAAATGAGAGACAAAATATAAGTCTGTAAAATCTCCAGAAACGAACAAATGTACGAGAAGCCCATGTGAGATTTTCAGGCATTATAAATGAAACGACAAAAAAAAAAGGAAAAAATATAGAAGAAGAACCATTACAAGAGAGTAAATACACTAAAAATAATGAAGTCGTGAAGAAAGAGAGAAGAAAAAAAATTAGGAGTTAAATCTTGTATGCTCAAGTGTTTCAAACAATAATAGAGAAAAATAAATTATCAAGTACCAATACCTGTACAAATAGCACTTATTTCGACAGTTTCGCACAGTCAGAAAATTGTTGGAAAAAAAAAAAGTAATTATGCATGGAGAAAAACAACAATTTTAGTATTTATTTCAATTTTGTCATGTGATTTTCTCATATTACTTACTTTTCTGGTGCTGGGTCTAGCTGTATCTAGAGAGAGAAAGTGAGAGAAGTAGTTACTGACTTACTGTAAAGAAGACGAACACAGGACAGGATAATGGCAATGGAGGCTGAGTCGCTCTCCCTCCCATAATAAGCAATGAAAGACATTTTTAATTTTGTGAGTTTACGGTTTAGCCACAGCCCACAAATTCTGGTAACTATTATCGTCCATAATTTTGTGTGTATTGTGTACTATTTAGAAGTTGACCCATGACCAATTGACCATGAGGAATGTCTTAGTTGACTCGTTCTATTAAAAAATCCAAGACCAACAATTAAATTATAATTTGAATTTTTTTTATTTGAAATAAATGAGAATAAATTACCCAATCTAAATTAACTAAAATTATCATATGTAACAATTCTTTGTACATTTAGCCCTTGTATGGCTCCATTTTTGTAAGAAAATATATTTTGGAATTTTTTTGAAGAATTTATAATTAAAAAATAAATAAAATCGATTTACATGTAAACTTATTTTATAAGAGAATGTGTGGTTGAAAATAAATTTTGAAAAAATAAGAGGTTGTTCTCTTTGTGTTTCAGTTTTTACTTTCCAATTTTGAATTTATTTTCGATTTTGTATTTTGAGTGTCCATTTTAAAATTGTTAAAAACGCGTTCTTTTTGTCATTTTGAAAAATTGTTTTCAAAAATTAAAAAAAAAATGAAAAACGCGTTTACTTTCTAATAATGAAAAACTGAGAAACTAATTATTCAATATATATATATATATTTGGCTTTTTCCATTTTCTTTGTAAATTTTTAACTCGTTTTTTAATATTTATTTTTTAAAATAAGTAAGTAAACGTGTTTTCAGTATTTTCGAAAATTAAAAACTGAAAATGGCCTGAGAAAAGTAGAGAGAACATGCCCTAAGTTTTTTAAAACCCAGGACACCAAATGCAAGAATTACCAAGCTAAGATGGAAGCCTCCATTCAAAGCGAGATAGGCAAACCGTCTACTCTAGGTTATAACAAGAGTTGGAAAAAATAAACGAATAGTCAAAGTTTAATGATTGATCAAAGCCGAATTTCAACACACACGTCCACGAAAGTAAATGCGGGAGAGAACCTAACTAAACAGATCCCATACGCAACCTCTTACCACCATAATTTAAGTTCATCTCATCGGAGACATTAAGAGAGAATGCATTAATCAGCCAGGGAACACTTCCATCCAACTCCACAAGGTAACACATAGAAGTCAAAATATTCTGCTGCTAATACGTCAAATTTGTTGATATATTTGACTAAAAATGCCAAAATAAAACAGTACATATTTTAATGAATAATGTTATTTGCAGTCGCCCACTACAGTAATCGTTCTACGTAACATACACATGGCAGATGATTATTTGATGCTAATATTAGTCAATAAAAAAATATCGCATTAATATATCAAATAGTCACATGTCATGTATATGTCATGTAGGGCGATGTTAAGATTTGGAGATTCATCTTAAAAAGTCAACCTTATTAAGAGGAGTAGCTCAAGACCTTATAAATTGGTCTATGTTTTTATCTTTATTCGATGTGGGATCATATCCCTTAACATGCCCCGTAAGATGGTGGCTCGTTTGAGCAGACCAATTTTGAAATCTGTATGCTCATTTTTTGAGTCTTAATCTGATCGAATTGCTCGTTAGAATTTAACGGGCTCTGATACCATGTTAAGAGGAGTAATCCAAAATTTTATAAATTAGCCTATGTTTATATCTTTAATCGATGTAGGATTATATCCCTTAACATGCCCCCACAAGATGGTGACTCGTTTGAGCAGACCAATCTTGAAATCCATATGCTCATATTTTTTAGTTTTGCAAGGATCGAATCGCTCGTTTGAGTTTAATGGGTTTTGATACCATGTTAAAACTTGGGATCCATCTTAAAAGGTCAACATTGTTAAGAGGAGTAACCAAAGACCTTATAAATTGACCTATATTTACATCTTTAATCGATGTGGGATTATATCATTTAATGGGCGATTGTCGTAGTGAGTGACTATGAATAACATAATCTATTTTAATAAGAAAAATATTAAGGTGGAGATTTCCATTGTATTGGACCCGATTCTTCGTCAGAGAAAAGTTTTCAAATGATCTGTTAACAATTTGGTGTGGAAACTTGGCATGAAAAAATGGAAATTTCTCATATATTGCAGTCGAGATTTTCGGTCCAAAATTAGGTGATTTTTCCTTATAAATTGCCGACGTGATTTTCTCTTTTGTATAAATGACTAGTGAAGTGAACGTGCTTTGCACGTTAGTTGATTAATTTTAAAAATAAGTGTAGTAAATTTGAAAAAAATTCATTTGTAAATGTGAAGATATTCATAACTTGGTTGGAATTGACTTACTTTTCATCTATTTTCTTTTCATATTTCTTTTATTCTTGATAAATATTTGGTATTCATTGTATTTAACTTTTCATTACAACTATTTATATTTATTTATTGAAGTTAGTTATATTTGTTTAAGTTTATAATATTTTGTATCCAATTTTAAATGTACAGCTGTAATCATCATAGTAATGTAGTTCTTTTCCATAAAATAAGCAAACAATTGTCAATGTTGATATACTTTTATTATACGGGACGTAATTGTGAGAAATCCCTCGAGGTCGAGGGGGCAGCGCCCTCGTGGAAAAAAATAAATGAAATTGACAAAAGAATAAGTGAAAATTATATGCTTGCATACTCTATTATTATGTATTGGAAGAAGTTATCAATTTTTTTTAGCATGTGTTTATATAGGATACTTGATAAAATTATGACCACCTATCTAGAGATTAATTTAGACAAATAATTGGAGCTATAACTTAGACAAAAAAAAGAAGAAGCAAAAAGCTCGCGCGCACGATGCCTTACACAGAGGCACCGTGCACACCACAAGGCACAACCATGCCTCCGTGAGACACGAAGGCGAAAGGTGACTCCGTGAGACACGGAGGCATACGGAGGCATCGTGCGCTTCCGTGTCTCACGCAGACACGCTTTTGCGTGAGACACAGTATGTCTCGAATCTATTTAACAGCAAAACACCAAACACCATTGATTTGATTTCAGCACTAAATATCCAAATTAGTAAGAATTCTTTTGAAACCAAACTAACTAACCAAATGAAGCTTCCAGTTAAAGTCCAGAATATGAAAATTGTTAGAAACTAAACTAACTAACCAAATGAAGCTTCCAACTTTCAGTTAAAGTCCAGAATATGAAAAAAAACAAAACAAAACTTCCAAAATATTTCAGCTTATACCTGACTTTTAGATAGACGAGCATCATTTGGTAAAAATACAACAGAAATTCAGCCAAGAAATTATATACAAGCCCACATTTTTTGGCACCCCGAAGTAAATTCCAATTTTTGATTTATGCAAAGGATATTAGCTTCTCCACGAATTCGAATTTAAGCCTACAATCAATTCCTAGAGTATGGATTAGAAGCGAACCCATTTGCGAGATAAATCAAATGATTCGATCAATGGTTAATCGAGGAGAAGAAGGTCACGGTAATAAAGATCTCATTCTTTGCAGAACATATGCTTTTGCACATCTCACACAAACAAAAAACACCCATTAATCAAATGGAACGCACCCTGGTGTAACAAATCAACCATATAAATCACCGGCAAGTAAGAAAAACTAACAGTCTTTATGGTGCAAAATAAAAGGAGAAAATGAAAAACTCACAACAAGACGGAAAGAAGGAAGAAGAATAAATGAAATGTCATTGCGTCGTTGCACACACGGAGACACAGTTAGTGCCTCCATGCCACATGGAGACACAACGTGTCTCCGTTGCACACGAAGGCACGATTCATGTCTCCGTGTGGCATGGAGGTGAAAAAAAGAAAAATAACCAAATCCTAGATGAATATCATGTTAACCAAGCTAGTGGGTTTAGTCAAGAAAAGTAATATATCAAACAAGGTAATTAGAAATTTTAAGAGTAAAAAGTTTCGAAAATAAAAGGCAATAAATTTACCTTATCCATATTGCAAATAATGAAGGCTAGAGATGTAGTTCAATGAGCTTATATCTTTGAGGAAGATTCTTCCATGGCGAATTCCAAACCCACTTCCTTTCCCTCAATTTCAGCCTCCAATAAGCCAACCTTCTCCTCCAATTCATCATTCACTTTAAGCCTTTAAGTATTCTACGTTTTTCTTCAGCATTTGCTGTCTCTTTCTCTTTTATGCTGCAATAAACCTTGAACTTTTTCAAGCTTGGATTAATGCGTAACCCATTCAAGTACTGGGATTTGATAGAAATTCTAAAGATTGAAGCTTCTTGGGTTGTGTAAGCTGGATAATAACAGATTTTGGTGTCTGGGTTTAGGGTGAACTTGGCCATCATTTTTTTTACTCTTATTTTCTTGAGGCCATAACAAGCGGAAGAAGAAATTGAAGAAAATGTGCCCTTGAAGTGTGGGTGGTTGCGTGAGAGATTGGGGAAGGAAACGAAATGAGTATAGAGGATGGCTCACCTGTTTTGGAATGATGAGAAGAAAAAAAAAAAAGGAATTAGGACGATGGGAAATAACGACACGTGTCTAGCCTTTCATTCACTCTTTTATTTTATAGTGATTAGGATTGTTGAGAGGAAAATTGTTTGATTAGCATCCGGTGTGTTTTCTTGTTCTCTTTTGAGGTTACAAATTTTGGGTATGGTACACCTTGGTTCTGTGAGCAAATAAATCGAATTAACTTCAGTTCCATACAATGTGATTGATAAATGTACACAAAGCATTTTTCTTGTTTAGAATGCCGAGCGCAGAAAACATATGCAAGGTAACTTAGAGAAATTTGATGGGAATCAATTTTCACTTGTTGCGAGTCAAGAATGTATTGATTTAATTTGGACTGGACATAGCTTTGGAAAGAAGACGAACACGATCAAATATGGATAATTTGATTACTTCAAGAAAAGTTATTCAAAAGATAGAGTGGGCTCGACTTACTACTCACCATCATATATGGATTGTCTCTATTTATGGAATATAGTGGTATCGCTTGAGCAAAATATTTACATCCTCATGACAAGTTGTCATGATAAAAAATGTGTTACTACTAACGTGTTTATGATTTTGCACAAGAACAATTATTAGGCATGATGCAAGGTATGTGGTGGAATTGATAACGATGGGTACAAGCTCCCAGGAAAGTCAAATATAGGGGCCTGTACCATAATTTTTTAATACGTTTTTTCGACATGAGTCGATGAAATTCTTGACTGGCTTCGACCTCAACTCACAACAAAAATCATTGTGGATGTGAGCATTGAGCGTCTATGAGAGATCATTATTCCCTATTTTGCGAGTACCCTACAATTTTCATTTAGATTCGATTTAACACTTGATGAAATATGGTTCCATCTTATGAACAAATTTAATTTGGGAATTAACAATTTTGACATCACGAGAGAAAGAAACATCCTCTCCTCCAAAAAATAAAAAGTTGGAATTCAAATTCACCCGAAAAAAATGGCTATCAAACAGTCATAAAGTGAAAGTTGGAACCCATTAGCCCCCAGGGCACATCTTCAAGTGGTAAAAAGGGAAGATGGAGAAATTCAACTTTGTTTGAGGCTACCGCATCAAGAGTTCGAATTCTGAAATATGGATTTGGCTCTTAAATAAGTATAAGTGTACAAGCAGTCTTCCAACCTGTATCCTTGGAGGCATAACTTGCGATTTACCTCATTCACCAAAGCTCAGCAAATCAGGTGGGGACGTCAGTAATGAGACGTAATCCAAAAAAAAAAAAAAAAGTTGGAACCCATAAAAAAGAAAGGGGTATCAAATAGACCATAAGATATACAAGTGAATTGTCAATTAATTGGCCCTCATAGCACATCTTCAAGTAGTGAAAGGGGAATGTGGACAAAATTTAGTCTCGTTTGTAACTATCGAGTAAGGGTTCGAATTCTAAAATATAGATAAGACTCTTGCTAGGTGGAAATTAAAGAACAATCTTCCATCCTGCACTCTTGAAAGCATAATTTGTGATTTATTCCTTCACTAACAGGCAAGTAGGAACGTTAGCAACGGACCATACAAAAAAATTGTCAATTTATCGATTCAAGAGCGGAAAAGATAACTAGTTTAGCTGACACATCAAATCAAATCTGGTGTCACTTATTAGATTTTAATTTATGAAAATAAAGACAAAAATAATAAGAAAAAAGATATATGATCTATTCTTACTTTTCTAAATCTGCAGCTAGTGGAAACCCCACAACACTAGCCTTGCCTTTACATCTTTGTCTCCTTCATCAATCTTCTTGTTATCATGTCATACTTGTTTTCAAACAATTCAATTATTTCTCTTGTCAGAACCACAATTTTCAATTTTCAATTTTCAAATATTCAACTATTTGACATTAACAACACGTTTGCTTGATAGAGTGAGTCCAACGATATAGAATAGTATTGAACAGAAATATATTGATTTCGAGTAATGTTTGGCAAAAAGTTTTACCAGATTTTGATAAAAAATTGTAAAAATTGTTGATCCTATAAAATACGTGATTAAAATTAATTGTTAACTTTAATTTCGATTTTTAAAATTTTTCAAATAAGCAGATATTTTGTAAGGTGAAATAAGAAAAACGTAGCAACTTGATTGACAGATTTTTGTTACATCTTGAACACGAAACTACAAGATATGCAGGTAGAACACTGATAATGACCTAATTTTTATTCAATAGTTGAGTCAATTTTTATTTCATTTTTTAGTCACTAGTCATGTTGAATTAACTGAAACATTTGTTACGTAGGGCCTATTTATTTCAGATTAAAATTTGATTTTAATCTAAGTCAAAGTCAAATAATCAATATCAACAATATTTTTCTTGGGTCCCACAACTTTTTAACCACACATTTCAAAAACTTCTATTGCTGTCTACTAAAAATCTGATTTTAATTCTCACCAAACATCCTCTTAATTGAAATCATGATGTAGTAGGAAAATCTCCTAATGCATTTTTTTTAATCGTCTAATTAGACAAAAATGCGCATCGTTGAACAAATTGTGATTTTGAAATATACTTTTTATAAAGAGAAAAATGAAAGCATGACTTGTCTAATAAGATTCATTGATACCTAGTAGGACCTAGTCTAATTTTAAAATATGAATAATATTACTTTGTCCAAGTTGTATTACAAAAAGGAGGTTCCCAAGTGATGTGCCGATCCCTATTAGACGAGACGGTTGGCCGGCTTTGAACACCCCTTTTTATAACTCAACTTGAAGTGTATAACCTCTCTCATTGGCAATAGTGTATTTCATATTTTTATGAATATTTTATTTGCGTTTGGTGGGCCTAGTCTACGAGGACCTATGGCTTGTAGTCAGTGGTGGAGTCATATGGTTTCATATGACTCACGAGATCCATTAACCACATAAAAGGATCACACTGGCAATGCAGCAGCTCTCATTTCTTATTTTAAAATTTTATTATTTTTTTTTTTTTCAATTTTCAATTTTTAATCTGTTTTTCCTTTTTAACATTTGCACGACTTTTTTCTAAAAGGCCCGAATCTCAATTATCAATTATTTTTTCGTTCCTCCCCGATTTCTAAGGTTTGACGATCCCACCGAAATCTAACATCGTCGATGCTTTAATCTCACTATGAAAATTGACTAACTCTGCAACTAGTTACAATATACAAACCATCCTTTTATAGCCATAATTAAATGACATCGTGTTTTTGTGACATGAAATATTATGATGAGGTGGAGAGTATAATCATCGTTCGATTATTGAGTAGGTTCGAATTATGTGATAACCATCTATCTTGGAACATGTCATATTGCATATCAACTATTAGTCGTCCACTGCTTGGTGTGGTCGCTTGACTGTTCTTGGAAAGACTCCCATCAGCTAGATAGACTTTAAACAAGTAGTTCTTCTATCATCAACTAGTGACCCTCGTTGAGTTTGGTTGTCCTTCAAATCCTTGTTAATTTTGGTTGTCTATCATCCACCAATTCGCATATCATCAACTAGTTTGTCTATCAAAACTTTGTTGCGTTTGGTTTCGTACCATCAACTAATTTGTCTAGCATCAACTAGTTCGCCTATCACACTTTTGTTGAGGTTTTTTTTTTTTTTTTAATTTTATTTTTCCAAGAATCATATTTGTTAGATATGTTATTTTAAGTTTAAAAAAAAAAAATAGATCTCTAAAAGTAACCTTCTATCTTACTGGAATTAATATTAAAAAATAAAATCAATAAAATTTATTTATCGAAAAACTTACGTACTTATTAAAGTTTAGACAAACATGCAATGCAATAGAGGTGGCAAAAGTAAGAAAGCGATTGTGTTAGAGGAAGATGGTTGCGGTAAAGGAAATGGTGGTGGGTGTTGTTTCAAACAACGGCGATGGTGGTTGGCTAAGGCGGTGTCAATAGTGTCGATGGGTAGTGTTGTTAGAATTTGACGTGGGAATTTGATTTCGATAGATTTTTTAGAGTTAGAAAATTTTAATAAGTACCTTTCGGATTTAAAAACATTGAACAGTATTTTTGTAATTTTTTTAAAAGGGAGCAAAAAAAAATTAATTAAATACATGTGGGGCTCGTCCCCATGGTGGGGGGGCATGGAAATGCCCTGTACACAGGGCATTTTTCAATCAAAACAGACCCCCAGCATTTAATTTTGAGACTGTTTGGCCAACACTAATCTACAATATATTAAAAGTGTGGATCAAAGAGAAACTTTTGATTACCAATTTTAACCTTATATATTTAGCTATATGTCAATTCTACCCTTATATATTTCATATAATATCATTCAATATAATTTAACTTCATTTAATAACCATTTAAAAGTGATGCTCATTGTTTTATATTAGAATACTTAAAATTTTATATTAATCAAATTAAGTTTTATTATTCAAAATATATTATTTATTTAATTTACTACTTAAAATTGAAGCTCATATATATGGATGTATAATATATAAAAGTTTCATTATTATAATGGTAGATTAATTACATAAAATAATATTTGTTATAGTTTTAATAGAATTATTTTTGTAGACGAGCTTCGATTTTAAGTGATTAAATTTAATTAATATAAAATTATGAGTGCTCTAATATAAAAAAATGAACTCTATACTTAAAAGGAAACTACATGAAGTTAAATTGTAATTTATCTATCATGATAATTGAGTTTCACTTAAAGTCAACGTTCATCTACTTATATAATTACAATATATATAAAAATAAAAAGTGGATATACATGAGAAACGTTTAATTTACCATTTTGTCGTTATATAACATTGTTAACATTTTCATTCAAAGATTATAAAATTGCACATTTAATTAATATAATAGATAATATAAATATTTAAATACAAAGGACAATAAATTGAAAAGAAAAAAATTGTTTAAATATGATCAACAGTTTGTAGGAAAAGAATCGAAGATGGAATAAATTATCAATCAATCTTAAAGACCTTATCAATTGTTCATAATATATAATTAGGAGTTATTTCCCCTTCCCAAATTTGTATCCACCCCCATTAAATATAAGCATCTCAATTGAACATTTTCTACTAAAACCAAATTTTCAAGTATTAAAAAAAATTAATATTATATATTCTAAACATAATTAATAAAGTATTGAAAATTTTAATATTATTGCATGTTCATTTTTGTACAGACATAAAAACTGATGGTAATCAAATTACTTATTAGATATAAAAAAAAATAAAGAAAATATATTTTTTTTTATCTCGATGTATTTAAAGGGAGAATTTTTATTCCTTCATTTGTATTAATCTCATTCAAAAGAAAAAAGAACGCTTTTGTTTTCAGAATTTTCACTTCTATATTGGTTTTGAATGTGACTTTAATTTTTAATTTAAAATTAATGTCATGGATTAATATGACAAGCATGATTCATACGTAATTTTTGTTTCTAAATGTGTTTAGATAAAATACCTTTTTTTTTTTACTTTTTAAGGTAAAAAAGTTTATGTTATAGACAAAATGAATAATTTTTTTTTTTATTTTGAAAATCATTTATGTATCTTTGGTTTACTTATAAGTAAATATTTTAAATTTAGTTAAATATACATCTCTCAATTCGATTATTCTTCATGTCTGTCTGCACTACAAAGCTGATTGATAAGTAAACAAAGCATTAAGTTTAAATTTATTCAACATTTTCACATTATGTACGTAATTTCATAAACTTTTATTCATATATATATATATTCTTTAACAATTTAATTTTTTTCTTTAGCATTATCAATTTCCTTATTTTAAAAATATTATGTCTATCATTTATTCTGTACATAAGACGTGCAACGTACGTGCTTACTACTAGTAGAAGAAAAGCCTCCACTTCATGTTACACTTGCTTTATATGAAAAAAAGAGAATAGCCTTTAGAGTTTGATTTTAACATTTCATCCCCTTTTTAAAGTAGTGGCTAATAGGCTAAAAACTTAGGCGATGCACTGATTTGTCACAACTTTTGGTCACGTGATTGTTGAAAGTGATGTTACAATCAACTTAATTAGGCGTCAATTTACTTTTAAGCAACTTTTTTTAATATATATTTAATTTCAATACAAATTTTTTGCGCATTTGGTTAAGTTCCTAAAAAGTAAGAAGTTTTTAGTATGTCTGAACTTTATTCTTTAAAAACTCATTTTCAATTACAGATTTACTCATTAAAATAATTTTAAACGTAAACTTAAAAACTTTCCCTACTTTTTAACCACACATTCTCCAAAAAAAAAAAAAAAAAAAAAAAAAAAAAAATACTGTTACAAAATATATACTCCCAATAAAAGCGTACGAGTTACTCGAAAAAAAAAAATTAAAAAAATTACTTATTTACTTGTTAAGCCTAGCTAGACATGCTTCCAAGTAGACGGATGATCGATGTTTAAAGTCAAATGAGATTATGAGAGTGAATATATGAAGATTTTGTTGGTGGTTGCACACAGAGTGGTACAACTCTGTCTGCCTGCCCATTGTTTTGATGAATTTTGTACACTCAAAAACCACCATTATGCATTGCTTCACTGTCTTTGTCCGCCAAATTTGATTCACAGAATCATATCACTAGATTTTTGTGTTTGGGTAATTAGCTTATCTCTTAATCTGCTTATATATGGATTAGAAATTACTTATGGTGCAAAAATTCGATTAGAGATCGTGGAAAGTATAGTAGACAAGGAATAAAACTGAACGTGAATTTGAGTATCGATCTCACGAAAACTAATTCATCCATTACAATTTCACTCTCATAATTTGACAATATTTAGCATGTGTTTGGCAACCATTAATTTATTTTATGGTCTGATTCAAGATCGTCTTCAACCACATATTCACATAATAAAATATTCTATTAGTATTCCCGAATTTTTTCTACTTTTTAACTGCACATCGTCATAATATTTACTATTCAAAACTCTTTTTTCTACAATAATAGTTGTCAAACATGACCTCATTTAGACTTGAAGATCAATGTTCATATTTTGTTTAATATTTTTTCGAGTGAAATTAAATATATCTTCACATATGATTCAAAATATCGATATTCGTATGCATACTTACGAAGATGAATTAAATCATAAGAACATTCAATGATATCATGCAAAGTATAGACAATTACCACAACGTTTATAGGACTTTACAATGACTGTTACAACTTGCTATTTTTCATATTCCTCCTCCCGAATTATAATAAAAATCACAAATGTGGTCAATTAATTGAAAATCACATAAATTAAATGGATAGAATATCGCCCGAAATTAAAGATTGGAAAAAAAGATGGAAGACAATATTGAATCTTGTATATATTTTATTTATTGAATGATCTCCTTGATATCTTTTCTAACGCAAGCAATTGATGTGTGAATTTGATAGGATTTGCAGGAAACATGGATTTACTACCCAAGAGCCTCTCTTCGAATACAGGGAAGGATTTAGTATTGGACTAAAATAAATTTTAAGCCGAACTAATAAGTAATTTTTTTTTAGAAAATGATATTCTACTCACATGAGTGACCACATGGGTAGCCGCATGTGAGTGTGCGGGACTCTTGTGAATAAAATAATATTTTCTCGCATGTGAATGTACGATCATTCCTGCGGTCATTCATGATATTTCTGTAGTATGACTCCATTTTTTACATATATAAAAAAGAATTGCATAACAAAAATCGGAATGGGTTGGGGAGCCCATGCCAGCTCTCTCTTGTTTCCCCTTGAATGGTAGATGAAGAATATCTTCATCTATATTTATAGATAAAAATAAAGGACAAAATTCGTGCACTCAATGCTTTCCAAGAAGAGATTGAATCAAATAAGAAAATAAAATAATTTCTGCCAATAATACCATGCAATTGCACAAGGTGTTAGCGTGATGGGACGTGCAAAGGGTTTAAGCCACAGGAACTAATCTTGCACGCCTTGAGATGGCAAGCTTCAAAGTTATCCTCCTCATTCATTTTGGTCCCTAAATCTTTTTAGTTCAACTCGAGGCCCTTTCTAATTGTATCTATAGTCCTTCATTTTTGAAACTTCACAATTTGATAGTCCACATTTCAAAATTATTCGTAATTGATCCGATTTAAGTTTTGAAAGTTTGCAATTAAGCCCCCACATTTTCCTAAAGACTAATTAGCTCTCAAAACTTGTGAATCACTTTCGATTGCTCTATAAATGCTTCATATTTATCTTTAGTTGCTCCGAAGCAATTTCAATTAAGCTTCAAATTGCCTTTCTTCACTCCAAACGCATCCAAGTCGAGAATTTTCCTACAACTAACATTTTTACACTAAATTATGTAGATATCCGGTCAATTAATAAGTAAATAATCATGTTTAGAAGTACGGATGTTTTCTTCAACACATCTAATAAACTGGTGGTGGCATGCCTATCCACATTGATGACAAAGGGGTGCCTTTTTTCTGGCCTCTTCCCGTGAATCAGATGAGTAAGGATTTCACATTCATGGGATGAAATATCACGAGATTTCTAGCCTACTCTATTAACTCCCTTTCTTTATTATGGTTTCATTGCTTGCATGGAATAAATAATGTTTCATTGGTTAAAGTTGAAGATAAGTATATTAATTATTATGTTGACTATACCAACTTTTTTTACTTTTACAAATAAGATAATTTACTTTCAAGCTTGTCTTGTAAATTTGCTATTTGTTGAGTCGAATCATTTGGTCAGGATGAATAAATTATAAAAAAAAAACAAAAAAAACTTGTAAAGAAGGACTAATTTGGTTTTAGAGTTTGGTAACCACGGTTCCTTTTCAAGAACCAAGAACCTACCCAACCCGCTTGATTCTCGATTCCTTTTTTTTTTTTTTTTTTTGGGGGAATCGCACCGGAGGTTCCGATCCCGTTTGAACTCAGTTTGGGAAATTCAGTTCCAGTTAAAATGCACACTCCTAAATGAAGGGGTAGATTGACATTTTTTTGTTCCAGTGAACTAGGTTTTGGCCCAGTTCAGTATGTTGGGCTATTCAATGGACACTTGGAGTTTATCAGCCTTTAATCCTCACGAGCCATTTCATCAGCCTGCTCTCACTGAGAAAATCTCCCAGACCCAGACAAACCGTTTTAATGCAACAATTTGGTGAATAATACAAAACCAGCAAATCTCAATTGCTAGATTTCACAAAAATTCCACAAGAACAACTTCACGTAATGAGAGTGTCACTATGTGTACAGGCACAACCATGGTTTCTCTACGAGGTTGCCCGTCTCGTAACTCTTTAACCCTACCCTCTATCTTACTTTATAGTCATAATGCCTGTCCAATCTCGTATGAGCAAGCCTTAATTCAACATATATACTAGTAAGTTGTTAAAATGGGAGTACACCAAAATGCTCTGTAGCTCTTCTAGAAGCGCTAATTACAACGTCAAATGTCACAAGCAGCTTAACTAATGAAAGTAAAATATGTAACATGTATTAGATCCCACATTGGCTGGAGATCTAAAGTGGATCCAGTTTATAAGGTGAGGATAAACCTCCCTTAACAAACCGATTTTGTTGGGTTGAGTTAGGCCCAATATCCTCAACATGGTATCAAAGCAGGCACAGTTCTGCAATGTTGTGGCCTCCAATATCGATTTCCACAGTTGTTTGACATAGTCCACGTTGTGCGTGAGGGGGCGTATTAGATCCCACATTGGCTGGAGATCTAAAGTGGATCCAATTTATAAGGTGAGGGTAAACCTCCCCTAACAAACCGATTTTATTGGATTGAGTTAGGCCCAATATCCTCAACAACATGCTCGTACAAATAATTCCGCCTCCAAGTCTCTCATATCATCTCTAATAATAAGATAATCATAATACAATCATTCTTTTGCCATCAGTTCTCCACATTCTTTATTACCATAGTCTACCTGCAGCTGTGCAGAGACTTAGCCTTGAGGTAAAAGGCGTGACACCACTCAAGGCTTTGAGGCATTTATTGAAAGCCTCGAGACTCAAGGGGTAAGCATCAAATGGCTTCTTAAAACAATGAATGAAGCTGTAGATGAATAAGTGAAAATAAACAATCCAACAAGTGGCAAGAAACAACAGAAATCAAGACCCAAAACAGACATCCAGAATGCCTTTTACTAGCCTTCTAGCCAACATGAAATCAAATCCATTCTAAACAATACTCAGGAATCCATCTGCACAACTGTACTTGGAAGTTGGACAAATATTATAATTTGAATCACAGTCCGAATTCAGGGTACAAGTTGCAGAATTTTACTAATGTCATTCTTTGGATTGATTTTCTACGTACTCTTTACGTCGGGCAGTGCTACCAAGCTTTCAAAGATATTTAGATTATGTTAATTAGAATATCTCTACCTTTCTTCTTTTGTCACATTCACCAGGAATTTTTATTTTTTGTAAATATCTAAAATTTATCCAGGTTATTCTGGATCTGTTAAAAAATGTTGTTCATCATTCCCTTATCTAGTGCGCTCAACCACCTTCCCCTCAGCCGAAAAGAGAACCAAACAGACGAGAATGGAAAAGGAAAAGAGGAAGGATAGAAAGTATCAATATGCAAGGGTGTAACGAAATGGAAAGCTTCACTACGCTTCAGACAGAGGCAAGCCTTTTATTGCAGAGATCAATTTTTAATGACAATTTTTTCCCTTTTTGACATGTGATTGGTAAAAACTCTCTGTGGCAATCAAGTTTATATCTTATCCAAAAGTCATGCAGCTTTATCCTAAATGTACGTCCCCCTTCTGCCAATTCTCAGGACGCAATTTACGGGCAAAACATTCCCTTCATACTCTCTATCCATTCAAAAGGGGTTGGAGCTGGTCATTCTCACTATTTAGGCCATATATAGAGTACCCAAGAAGACTGCAACGTTAAATCACGAGTTTCCTAGTTATTTTCAACTATTGAGATAACTTACTAGAGATGAGTCTACAGGACAGACATCTATTTATATAGTTCCTTTTCTACATCGGAGTTACCCACCAAATTCCAAAATATAATTCCAATATCATTTCATAAGCACGACGACTCTTCTAGATCTTAATTAACATTTCTTGTTAAATCATATATAATTACAGTTACAGGGAATAGAATTGCTTGATGCCAGATATTACCCTGCTGCATGCATCACAATTGGCTTCCCAGACTTCAATTTCTTTTGCATCTGTAAACTCGTTAAGGTGTAATGTTTTTCACCTTTGTAATCTAAACCTGACTAATATCAATATCAACAACTATATGCACCTGCCAATAAACCCCTGTTTACCCCCACAAAGTAGTTTGCATTTGGAAGCTATGAATGAAAATGTGCTTATCAAATAGCCAGGGGGCAACGGGGATTCATAACATTTGCAGGTGATACGGTTTCAAAATCATCGTTTCTATTTCATTTTTTTGTACAAGTAACGAACAACAAGCTATAGACTTTCAACATCATTCTCCCTGATTGTCTCTCACTAGCTTGATATTTGCTATTTACTATTCTGCATGACCAGTACAATAGACACAACTGAATCAGAAGTCTTGCATGCTTTCAAGTAAAATTGTCTAGGAAATGAGTACCTCATCAGGAGAAAATATGACAAGTTAGCGGAACAAGACAAGTTCCATTCCATAAGAAACGAATACAATCTTAAATCGTGAATGGTCAAGTCATTCATGAAATTAATCATTTAACTTATATATGGTCTTGAATTTGACATTGTATATAATCTCATCAAATCTCAGTACACCTTCTCGCATTAAAACAATATGAACTGTCTATTGATTTTCAACATAGAAATGTAAAATTGCAACACAAATTCACCTCCTCAATCTAAGAGGCCTCACCAGAGGAAGCCTTGGAGCTTCGGAAATCCCTCTTCAAGTCCGACACCCTCTTCATACATGAAGCTTTGGTCTTCCCCGGCACAGCAGCAGCAATCTTCTCCCATCTCATTGCCACATCCTTTTGAAACGCTTTCAAAGCATTGAGCAATGCTAAATCATCTCCAGCAGTCCACTCACTGTCTCCTCTCCCTCCCTCGTTATTGTTTGTTGCTCCAATTCCAACACTTTGCTCATCAGAAACTTGCTTATCCATTGGCTTCCGATCCCTCAAAAACTTCTTGTAAGAATCCTCATCGCTCACTTTCCTCTCACCCATTTCTTTAGACTTCTTTATCACACTATCCACTTTATGTTTCCCCTTAAAACCCTCAGCTATCGCCTCCCATCGCCCCGGCTTCCCCACCGGATGCTTCACCATTAACTTCTTCAGCAACTCTTCATCCGCCGCACTCCACTTCCCTTCCTCGATTTTCTCAAAATTCGTAGTAGACCCATTATCAATCCCCTCATTTTTCTCCAAATTCAAAGAAGAATCAGCAACAATTATGGATTTCCCCAAAGACCAATCAAGTTTTACAGCATCTTCTGGCGATCTCTTATGTAATTTCGTCGATTTCCTATTGACTTTCTCAACAGTTTCGACGGGAATTTCAGGCAAATCTTTAAGAGCGGGACCAAGGCCAACGCGGATATCGCCGGCAGTGAGGGGGGAAGGGGCAAAGGGGCCCAGAAGAAGGGAAACAGAAACCCACAGAAGGATGGATTTGACGGGTTCAAAATTGAAGTAAAAGAATGCAAGACTGAAAATGGAAATGGAAAGAAAGAGGGAAATGAAAAGGGTAGTCCTGTGAATAGAAGGATGATTTGTGTCAGCATCGGTGGCATTAGAGGATTCGGGTAATGGTTTTGATTGGAATTGGAATCTGGGTTTACTGTCATATTCATCAAGGAACTCCATGGTCAAAACTCAAGGCTCGAGGACAGGAGAAGGGGAGAGGAGTAACAAAGAAATAGCCTTGGACCAATTTTAAATGAAGAGATAAAAAGTTAACATCAAGGTGCCCAAAGTACCCAAAGAAGCGAGAAGAGAGAGATACCTCACGACACATCTTCAAATGATAAAAATAAGGTGAAAAAATTTAATTTTATTTGAAATTATCGCGTCAAAAATTCAAATTTTAAGATATAGATTTAACTCTTAGATAAGTGTAAGTATACAAACAGCCTTCCACATTGTATCTTTGGAGGCATAATCTGTGATTTATCTTCTTCATCAAGGTCCATGACAGGACAGGTGGAATGTCAGTAATAGAACGTAATCCAAAAAAAAAAGTGTGAGAGAAAAAGTCCAAATTCGAACTACATGCGTACGGACGGAATGGATGGCTTAGTGTTCGTCTTCTTCACCTTCTATACTTGACAATATTAGTATTTCTTTGAAATTTTAGTAATTCATTGTGTTGTAAAATGTGAATATAAAGATTTGATTTTTTACATGAAATATAAATGAATCTTGTAATTTATGAGTTTAATACAACTGTTAAGGTTTATTTATGGTTAAAATTGATTATTTTGTGCGTTTTTGGGGTGGAACTCGTCGTAAATGACGATTAATGACTAAATCCGCTAGTTTAAAACGAACGGACATCATGGTCCAAATGGCCTAGATAATTGGGCTGACCCATACTAGCCGATTTAATTTTATTTAATTTTATCATTTTTTTCCTCTTTGTTTTTTTTCTATTTTTTCCTTGATTAAATTTCTTTCCCATCAATTATTTTTATTTTTTTTTTTCAATTTTTTTTTTCATTAGGATGTGTTTGATTGCTAACATGAAATTTAATTATTTTTATTTTATTTCTCATTTATTTTAATTCTTTAATTTCCTTTTATTTTGTATTTCTCTTTATATTTTTATTATTTACTTTGATTTTATTTTTGTTATTTTACTTTACTTTAAATTATTTTTTTCTATTTCAATTTTCTTTATACTTTAATTTCATTTCATTTCATTTTTTCTTTTAATGTGTGATGAAATGAATTTATTTATTGCGTATAGTAGTAGCATATAATCTAGTTGGTTAAATTTTAAGGTACTATATTTTATTCAATAATCTTTTGTATATGATTATAATGTTTATTATTTTTTGCCGGACAAAGTACCATTTCGACACAGTATGAGAGATCATTTGGAAAAAGTTACATTGTATTGTAACTTTTCCAATTACGCGATAGTTTTAGAAGGGCTTGATGAGGAACACATAGTCATACTACGCCAATCATTTCTATGGTCCCTCTATTCATTAAAGGGCATGCAGTTTTTTGGTCAAATCATTGATTCACTATTACTTCGGCTGCTTAAGCCATAAGCCAGTCGATGACGATGAGCTGCATTTTTCTCTGGATGACGGGAAGATGTCAAGATTCTCAATCCTTGAGTTTGTCCTCATTACGATCTTTTATGTGTAACAATGAAGAAGCAGCGAAAGCCCGTATTATGACAAATAAAATGTTGCTAGATTCATATTTTGGAAGTAAAGGGCCGATCACACCCCTACAATTAGAGGACACATTTAGGAAATGCGGCACTTGTTTGAGAAATTGAAGTTGGAATTGGTGTTTATCTAAGAGAGTGTACTGAGGTGTCGATACCTACGATATCGATTAACTTTTTTTGTTAGATTTCGTCGATGATATTGATGCCTTCAACAACTTTTCATAGGGTTGGAGATGTTATACAAATACGATACACGTTTTCAGGATGGTAGGTTCGAGCCCATGTAGGAGAAGACTGGGTGTAAGTATGATGCATATGGCTATCGTTGGCTTTACAGATAAATGTTTAACATAAAGAATGTTAAACTTTTTATTAAATGTACACACATAAAATTGTAATTATTGCAGTTATGGGAGCATGAGGTTATCCCCGCCTTGGGTAGCAAGTGGGTGATCAGAAAGAGGACAAGTTATCATTTAATGCTTTACTAGCGAGCACATGACAAGCCATTGGTCAGAGACTCGACATCTATCCTCGACGATCTTCAAGTTAGTACTATACATTTGTGATTTATATTGTATGTATATTTATCGGTTCGATACATGACCATTAACTAATTGAAATGTTAATATGACAGCTCGAAATTCACATTAAATTGACAGTTTCGATGGATGAGAAGGATCGGATATACGTGTGTAGATTATCTGTTCCGCCTACTGAAAATGATCCATTGTCTGCGTCCATTCTGGATGAAAATAAGGTATGTTTATTTGATATCGTTAATTGATCTGACATATAATATTTTAATTAAATTATTAATTGTTAAATTTATTATTTGTATAGGAGTGCTGTAACTATTAATTGTTAATTTTCTTATTTGTATAGGAGCGTCATCCAGTGGGACGACGATGAAAAAACAAAAAAGGGGGCTGGGCATATAGTTAATCGACGAGTTGGACATTTTTTTTTGGTTTTTCATTAACTATTAAAAAATTACAATTAGATCCTCATACTTTGATTTTTGCCAATTTTTGACATAATTTCTTCTCGGTAGATCCTTTATGTTCTAATTGCATACAGTTAAGTCTATTTATTCTCCAATAATTATTTTTTATTTTTCACCAACTATTAAAAAGTTACGATTAGGTCATCATACTTTAATTTTCGCCAATTTTATACATGACGTCTTCCCGGTGAATCCTTAAATTTAATTTTTTGAATTTAATTTTTATTATTATATAAGTAAATGTAATATATTTAATTACATATGTAATTAAGAGAACATTAACTAAATAAGCAAAGTACTATTATTTTCAAAATTTATGAACAATAAAGTACTATAAATAGTACTTTATTTTGTAATGGGTCAGACTTGTAAAAAATTGGCGAATATGTCATGTTACGTCGCACATTTCGTACCTATGCGATAGAGAAAAATCTCCGATAAATGGTATTTTAGACGTACGTCTACATTCAGGAATACGTGTCCAACTTCGGGTGACAACAAATTATTAAATGGGAGAATGGGTTCGGGAACTTTCTACTCGGCTTCATTTGGTAGAGAAAATATAATTTTGGTATATACTTCTCTCCAGTAATCAGTCATGTAATAATGAGTGCATAAACTGTGTGGTGGAAATCCTATATGCATAGCCTCTGTAACTATATGCGCATATAAAAATCCCTCCAACTGAAATTGTCTACTCGTGTAGGTATTATCATTCAAGTCTACAATATATCCGATATTGCGTCTGTATGTCACAGAGAAGCGAAATTGATCCAGTGGTTCCACATTTACTTTTATCGCCATCTCTAAAGTTTTGAAGAGTTTTTATTCTTGAGCTGGGGTTAGCACACTTGTGATTGATCATGAAATCATTATTATAGTTTGTTACGAATGTGTTCAACCATTGTTTGACATTATCATATTGTATCGACGTCCTGAAAAATGTGACCGTACCCAATATTCACTGTTAGACACTCTCGTGCAACGTATGATTTATTTTCTATTTCGACCATAAATTTATTAAACTCTTTGAAACTATAAGCCTTCGCACTTCTCCTAAATAATGTAACGATTCCACTCTCCCGATAATTCGTCTTCAGATTGCCTTGTACATACAATAACCATGATGTGTTTAAGAAAAAACTTCAGCAGTACCAATTATTAAATGTTGCCCCCAGTTAGTTTACAAAGGCAAGGTTCTTGACGTCCCCAATCATTTTCCTTGGCTTTGTAAAGAACCAACATATCACTGAATCATTCTCGCCATCAACTATGTCAAATGCAACAATAATCAACTTTCCTTCGTGTTAGATTTTATGTAATTGACAATTCTGTGGACAAAATGACTTAAATGAATATGTTGTAAAAAGTCAAGGAGTTAGTTGCAATATTATATAGTTGAGTTAGGTAGGTTAGGGTTCGAGTTTGGAATAAGGAAAAAAGAGATGCTAGAATTTCTCTAGCTTGTCGCCTAGATGTTGCTTGAGCGACAAAAACAGAAATCGATCGCCCGTCTCTCGCTCGAGCGAAAGACCTTTCGCTAGCCTGTTGCTCAGTTCTAACTCGAGCGACAGTGTTATGCACTAAACCTTAATTGGCTTTTTCAAGAGTTTTAACAGGCCCATGATACATAAATACCTTCTACGATAAATACCCAACTCATATCACGATTGTATGTGTGGTTGTTCAGTATAATACTTCTCCATATCAACTAATTGAAGATCTAAGTACACATCCATACATTGATTTCTATCATTTGATTCTTGAGAGTTGAGATCATACAACCACTATTTGGGAAAAATATCAAAGTTCCATAATCCAAAACACCATCTTCCTTACCACATCAAGGGAGGCACTTTCTCAATTGAACTTCAAAGGCCGTTGAAGATTAAGAGAGGTTGGACTACAAGTGCAGAAAGATTACAAGAATTGGAGATTCTTGGAGTTCCAATTAGAAGAGACAATTGAAGAAGATCGGGAAGCTGATAGAGTCAGCAGATCTTGGAGAGTACAAGAAGTAGATCGGGAAGTCTAGTGAAATTTGTTAAACAACATCTGACTGTAAATCCAAATTGTCTATAGTGAAGGTAACTAACTTGGTCCTAGAGTTTTTGCCTAGTTGAGTTTCTCCGTTAACAATTATTATGTTCTTTACTGCTTTTTATATTATAAACTGCGGTATTTAAACTTAGGATAAATTGATTTGTTTGATTAACCATCTAGAAACAATTAAAAAGTGACTTGTTGTTTTTAATTGGTTAATTCCGCACTTTGGGTCTAAACTAAATTGGCTAAATAGAACTTTCAAGTGGTATCTAGCAGACTTTCACTTCGTACCTAGCTTTTATGGTTGTAGCATCGACTAGAATTAGAGATCACATCACTTTTCGAAATTTTCAAATGAATTGTCCAAAAGTCATAAAGAAATATTTGAAACGATTTCGTAATCGGCCTCAATAAAAAATATCTAGTCAAAATTAGTTCTTCCCCATATTATGACAATACCTCACCAATTTAACATAACTCTCCTCGATCGAACCCATTAAATCCTTTAATATACATTATTTAGTCTTTCAGGCATTCTAGTAGCTCATGACCATCTCATACTTTCGACGGACGTTGTTGATGATATCTGCAGATCTGTAAATCATTCGTGAGTCCTGAAATTTGTGCATTATTCGTCGACCAATAAACCATTATCGAGCTTGTCTATGATCATTTCGAGGAATACTCACTTCACATGTTCTCATGCATACTTACGAACTACAAAGAATTCATTCGTGTCGATATTCGTCACTCGCAAATGTCAACTACAACTGTCGTCCACACAAATAATTGTGTATATAGACTTATTTGATTTATTTACTTCAAACTCAAAATTATGTTTAATTGCAATATGGTGCACAGCTTTCTACAAATCTCTCATCATGTCGAATAGTTTATCGACATGCAAATCTTCATCACAGAAACTACATGCAAAAATTCAGAAGACCGTGTTCTCGGTTCCGCCTATGAATTCCTACACCACTTGTGTCTCTGATTCAATAAAACAATCAATTTCTGATTTGTAAATGACCTTTTATCCTCGTTGTCTTAAACTACCTCGTGAATTCTGTGTGTAACAGTGAAAACCATGATGAGTCGTAACTATCTCGAGAATAACCACATCATCCTCACGAGTTATCTTCACCGTGTCCCAAAAATCATTTACATTGCGATCCCCTCTATCGGAATCTTCATATTCACTCTCAAGGACATTCATCCTTAATAAATTTAAGCAATCAGAAATCGACTTGTGGCCCTGATTCAGTTCAATTAGAAACTTTATTTACACTTCATAAGTAGCTTTTACATGTAGAATTAGAATGGTTGAATGCTCATTAAATAGAAATCCTAATTTCATATTGTACTGAGAGAAATCAACGTTGAGTGGGTTTATATCATGGTACATTTATGCAAACGATGTACTCAATATTATCCCAATTCAGTAACCCCATCTCATTCACTCGTCCATTTTCATTGCCATTAAGCATTTTCATTTATTTGAAATTCATCAAAGTAACAAATCAGGAAACATGTTGATGTCATATTTGTATTAGAAATCAAAATATTAGAAAAAAGTAGATTAATCATAAGAAATTAATCAATAAAGATAAAAAAAAAATGCCTAGTCGTCCGTTAATGAACGGTCTAGCAGATGGACGACGGCTTTGCAGTCATCAAGATTATTTTTTTCCTTTTTTTTGTGTGTAAAATTATTTACGTATTAGCATGTCAAAATAAAAATTTATTGATTAAAAACATATAATAATGTAACGAAAATAAAATTAAACATACATAAATATACTTACTAATTCAAAGTGTTGGATATAAAAGATTTTTTTGGTTGAGCGTTTGATAAATTATGAGGTTTTAACGTTGAAATAGATGAAAAATGAAAGAGTCGTTATATGTGCTGGAAACAACAAATAAAGAAAGTGACGTGGAAATTTGAAGTAGGAAGTATTTTTTTTTTTTTGTAACTAAAAAGTTATTCTTGTCTTTTTAATATAATCATATTTTTGTAGTTCAATAATCTTATTAAGGGTATTATTTGTCTTTGGCAATTGAAAAAGCCATTGTGGTGAATAAAAAGAGTAAGTATGGCTCTTATAGTGAATGACAAGTTTGACATGGCCAATGTGAAAACTCTCCTAACATTAGAACCTAGATAGGTTTTAGTGCATGTTTGGCTAGTTTAAAATTTATTTGGAAAATTTTATAATTCCCAACAAATGACAATAAATACGTGAATGTGGATCCCAATTGATGAAAAATATTGATTTTTTACATTGAATTCACACGTGAGAGTCAAGTGAACTTTTTGAATCTAGGTTCACGAGTTAAATCTTAGACAGTTTTGCCCTCATGTTGAAGTCGAGTGAAAGCCAAGTGCAATTTTAATATTGCAGCTGAAATTCACAAATTTAAATAGGTTGATGATTCAAAACCTCACTTTCAAAAGTTGAGGCTTAGAATCATACTAAAAGAATGATTAGGGAGCCACGTCCTATTTATAGAAAAATACAAATTAGGTCAACTTCATTTTTGATCATTGAACTTTTAGTCAAATCTCAATTGAGTCCTATAATTTTATTTTATCTTAATGAGATCACTGAAATTCAATTATTTATTATTATTACTGATTGTGTTAGCTCCATTACTAAACTAACGTCACAGTCCCATGAACATAAAAAATTGGCGGCAACCTAATGTGCCTTAATTTTTCAAGTAAATATGTCATATAATCAGGTCGTGACATAAAATTTAAAAACTAATAATGGAAATCGACACACTCTGAATTGTACAAAGCTCGCATTCTAATCACCAACTAGATCTCAGTGTTGCTATTATCTCACATATACTTTACGCTAAAAAATACGAATAAAGTGACTCGCATTTTTGCTTCTTTTGCTATCATAATCCATGCATCACGGTGTTTGGTTAGCTATATCCCTGTTTTTATTGCATCAACCATAGTTGACGATCTCAATTAATGGAACGTCTCCAATTTGATTTCTAAAAAAGTTTAAATACAGTAAAGAAATGGAAAAAAAAAGAAAAAAAAAAAAAGAGAAGCAATGTGACAATTACATTCAGTGGCGGAGCCAGTTTCTTGAAAGTGGGGAGTCCAAATTTGAAAATACATAGGTGAAGGTGTGGGGGGCAACAGGGGCTGCCCCCGAAATTTTTTTTTGAAGAAAACCACAAAAAGGAGAGGAAATAAAAGCTCACTAATTGAGTAATTTATCTTCTCTGCGTATAGTGTATCAGTGTAGACATTACTAATAAGCTGAGAATTAACCTAAAATAAGTGGAGGAAATAAGATTAACTTTTTTCGTAAGTTCATTTGTAATAAAAGAGAAGCTACCATTCTTCAATCCTTTCAATTTAAAAAAAAAAAAAAAAAAAAAAAAAATTGTCATCAAAATGGGGGTCCAGGACTCCCCCTGCCTCCGCCAGTGATTACATTGGAATAAATTATCGAAATAGTCAATTGTACTGTTTGGCCGCTTACAAGGCATTCTATTAATGTTAGAGCAAGACTAAGCCTCCTTGGATATAACTTATTAATTTATTTATAAATTCACTCAAAGTCGGATATTATTTTCAATATCACATTTATAATTATTCATAAATTTCGTGGGATGCAGTGCTATTCCTATTTAGTATTTTCTCGTAATGAGGCATTTGGTCAAGTTAGTTAAGCTCATAGAAACTTGGCTTTTATTCGAGTTGGTTTTATCAAGCTCGTCATGTTTTCGAGTTTTGATAAGAAAATTCGATGTGTGATTATAAGATTGTTGCATAAATGTATTTTCAAGAGATTACTTATTTATAAATATTATCTTGAAAATAATAAAAAGAGCTTAGAATTTAAAGAGTGAAATTGCATACACACGCTAGCAAATTCTTTATATTTAGCTCTTAATTTTAATTCCTCTAATAAGTATTTGTTGTTTCCCTCCTTTTTTAATTAAAAAATATATACTTTTAGATGTAAATTGATAAAAAAAAAAAAAAAATTCAGAAATAACTTTAAAATTTTAAGAAATGGCATGTCGAAACTAGTAATTCATGTTAGGAGATGCTTCATATAGAATAAATATAAAAATATTAACTGAAATTTAAGATTTTGCATTACTCCTTTTTTATATATTGACATTTTAGATGGAATTCAAATCTTAATGTGGCATCAAAATCCAATAAGTTTCAACGAGTAATTCAATTCGATTAAAATTCAAACGAGCATACAAATTTTAAGGCTGATTTGTTCAAAGAGGACACCATCTAACAAAGCATATTAAACAATAAATTTCACATCTAATAAAGATGAAAATATAAATTTGAAAGTCCAAGAATAACTAACCAAAGAGGGGGAATGTGATAAATTGGTTTTTAATTTTTTTTCCCCGAAAATTTGGTTCAAATTTAAGCAAGTTGGAAATGAAAAGATCAATCAAGCAAAATGCACAAATATGAAAGAAATAAATAAAAGGGAAAATAGAGTGTAAATGATATAATTGTGGAAACTTTTAAATATAACCCACAAATTTGATAATAAATGATTTTACAATTTGGAAACATCAAGTAATTGATTTGTAATTTTTTACAAATGAATGATTTTTTCAACCACTTGCTTACATTAATTGTTGCGAGGATCAAAGTAAGATAAAGTTGTTTCATTCCAAGAAATTTTACATTATTTTTCAAAATGTAGTTTTTCTATGACCAAAGTTGGGAAAGTCATTTCATCAAAATGACAATCTGCAAAGCGTATAGTAAATAAAGCATTCGTTAAATGTTCAAAATACCTAATAATGGATGGTGAATCAAAATCCACATAAATCTCAAGTCTTCGTTGATGACCCATTTTAGTATATTGTGGGGGTGAAATATGGACTTGAACAGTATAACCAAAAACTTGTATGTGAGAAATATCAGAATCATGACCAAATACAAGTTGCAAATGTTAATATTGATAATAGGCAGTTGGTCTTATACGAACCAATGATACAGCATGTAATATAGTATGAGCCCAAACAGAAATTGAGAGTTTTGTTTTTCATAAGTAATGGTCTAAGAATAAGTTGTAGACGCTTAATAAACGATTTCGCTAAACCATTTTGTGTATGGACATGCGCAACTGAATGTTCAATTACAATTTCAATTGACATACAATGATCATTGAATGCTTGTGATCGAAATTCACCATCTTTGTCAAGGCAAATAGTCGTAATTGAGTAATCGAGAAATTGTGCTCATAATTTTATGATTTTAGTAAGAAGTCTAGCAAATGTTACATTCCAAATGGAAAATAGGCAAACATGTGACCATTTAGTAGAATAATCAATTAATACCATAAAATAAAAAAATGGTTCACGTGGTGGGTGTATTGACCCACATGTATCTCCATGAAAGCTTTCCAAAAAAATTGGAGATTCAATATTGACATTTGTAGTTGAAGGTCTCATGACTAACTTGCTCTGTGAACAAGCTACACATGGATAATTATTAGGTAAAATAATATTTTGATTCTTTAAATGATATCCATGTGAATTTTATTATTCGACGCATCATTATAGCTCTTGGATGTCCAAGTCAACATGCCAAAGTATAAAACTTTTTGGGTCAACGAACTTCTGGTTCGTGACATTATTTGATTCAACCATTTTTATAAATATATAATACATGTCAAATAAGAGTGCATGAAGTTTTTCTTTTATATGCTTCTGATCAAATACAAAAGAAGTTATGCAAATATATTCAACATTATTTTCTTGCATCGTCTCAATATGATATCTATTGCAACGAATATCTTTAAAACTAAGCAAATTTTTTCTGGATTTGCTAAAATAAAGTTCATTGTCAATATATAATTTTGTATTATTTAGTAAAATAATACAAGCTCTTCCGGAGTCTTCTACAATATTCGATGCACTTGATATCGAATTAACATTATTTTTTTCTAATGTTAAGAATAAAAAATATTTTTTTGTCTTGAAGAATAATATGTATAGTTACACTATCAATTAAGCAGGTGTCTTGACAATCCATCATGAATCTATAACAATATAAATATATTTTTAAAAAATTATTTTAAATTTAAAAAGGTAAACATAATTAATACTTTGAAATTAACGATGCACAATAAAGTTTAAATTTGCAAAAAGTAAAAACATATTTCAAACTAAATTTCTAAAATAAAGGGAAATACTATAGACATATAAAATAAGCTATTCTATATCTTCCATTAGATCACTCCCAATCAAATGGTCAATATTTTTATTTGGATCGTAAAAAAAATTAGAGATATCTAAATGAGTCACATCAATCGAACTATCATAATCAACAAAATTTGTCTCAACTTTTTCATTTTCCTTGATTGATTTTTGGTAGAGATCCACAAGCTTTTTTCATACGACATGTACGTGTCCAATGCCTCTTCATTCCACATCTAAAACAATTTTTTTCGTGTACCTTTTTTAATGTGCTACTTTCGTTTGTTTTGTGTCTTTTGAAATTGTTTTCTTGTTGTTGATAACTTTATTGATTATTTCATTCATAGTTTATTTCACATGCACTTTTGGGTCCACGACTAAATCTGTGTCCACGTCCACGTCTTGATATTGCATTTGCTTCAGGCAATGGTACAAAATCAGTTGGACGTAACCTATGATTTTCATTAACAGTTCATTATTTTGTTCAGCAACAAGTAGGTAAGATACAACTTCTGAGTACTTTTTGAAATCACGCTCACAATATTGCTGCTGCGAGAGCACATTCGAGGTGCAAAAGGTGGAAAAAAATTTCTCCAACATATATTCATCAGTGATTTGTTCTCCACACAGTGTCAATTTTGAACATATTCTGAACAATTCAGAATTTTACTCGTTAATAGTCTTAAAATCTTGCAAACGAAGGTGCATCCACTCATAGTGGGTTTTGGAGAGGACTATAGTCATCTGATAATCAAATCTTTCAGTTAGTTTTTTCCAAAGAACCTGTGGATTTTTTCAGTGAGATATTCAATTTTCAATCCATCGTGAAGATAATAATGAAGGAAGATGAGTGCTTTTGCACGATCCTGTAGAGATTATTTGTTTCTTTCTTTTATTGACTCTTACAAACCCTTTGAGACAATGTGGATATCAGCATCGAGTAACCATAACAAATAAGTTTTGCTAGATATGTTAAGTTTAGCAAACTCAAATTTTGTGATGTTTGTCATTTGATTAACTACACAATAAAGAAAATTCAATTATTACTTCTTCAAGAGCAACATATCAATATTTTTTCTGGAATATTGATAATTATAATTTATACTCTTCGGGAGCAAATAATATTATTTATAATGTTGTGCTATTTCAGGAGGAACAACATGATAATTCATCAATTTAAAAAAGCATCTAAAATATTTAATCAAGTTAAAAACAAACAAGAAAAAAAATTAATAATCATCATAAATATGAATTTATTTGATTTCATCATTTATTAATATAAACTCGACTTTGAATATATTGTATTGATTAATACAAACAGTTGCATGATTATATAATGTCAAATTTACTTAAAATTTCAACAATTACACACAACATATAAATATCATACATGAACTCTATGACTTTTAAAATGATATTTGAACTTGAAAAATACTTTTTATCTTGAAAAGTTAGTTAAAAATACGTTTCAAAAGTCCATGCCTTTTAAAACTTCAAATCGGATCAAATGAGGTCAAAACGTAAAAAAATCGAAATTGTCCGAAAGAGGAGGTTGACCGGCGAGAAGAGACAATCAACCGGAAGTTTCTAAGTGTCCAAAATGTGACTATTTTGACCTTTGATTTTTACTTAATACACGGTCATATTGGTCATTCGGACAAAAGCGCGATCGACCAAACAAGTCATTTGAACTTATATATTTTATTTTTATTTTTTGAACTCTATAAATGCTCCACCTTCTTAAATTCATTGCCATATTTTTAGAGAGCATTAAAGTGAAAAAGTATTAAATATATCTCGAGTTTACATCTTATTTATTCCATCAAACAATCACTTTGAAAATCTTTGATTGATTCAACTTTTGAAAATTATCTTTTCATTAAAGCTTTTTCATCTAACACTTGATCTTTATTTATTGCTATTCAATTGAAGTGTTATCTTATTTCTCTCTTAGTACTTAATTTGTTTATGTTGTAAATAATAAATTTATTAGGGTTTATTGGTGAATGACAACTATACCCTATAGCACTAGAAATTATTATCATTATATCCCAAATATTTACCTATAAATAGAGGATTTTGATTCTTAATAAAATACATAAAAATTTATTAACTTTTATTCTCTCTTCTTCTTTTTCTCTCTTTTCATAACACGTTAGCAGCACGATTCTCTCAAAATAAAAGTAAATTAGTTAGAAGATAATAATTTTTATAAGTATAATTATTTATCACATGTACCAAAATTAATTTGATAAGATGTGAATTTGTTTTTACATATGTATGCATCCAAACAAGGCGGCTCTCATTCTTCTCCTTTTTCATATGTTTCATATGTATGCATGAACCATCGAATCATTTCTTCTTTGTAATGATTGCTTTTTCTTTTTAAATTATTTGTAATCATTATTTAAAAACCCAATTTGACAAATCCAGTTTATAAATTCGGAGTCCGTTTGATTCTCATTTCTATGAAAATGTATATTTTTTCTCTCTTATTTTCAATCACACATTCTTTATTAAAATAATATTGTACGAAAATAAAAAAAAATCTTTATTTTTTAATCACATATTCTTCATCAATCTACCATTTTAAAATACATTTTTTTTCATAAAAATGAAATCAAACGGGGTGTCAATATGTGCCGTCCAATTTGCAAATCCTTTATTTACAAATTCAATACAATCATTATGTTTGCCTGTAAGTTTTTTTCTTCCCGTCAGAAAGCTCAAGTTTCAGCGCGTTTTTTAATAATATACTGAAATACGTGCCCGTGCCATCAATTTATGTATACCGAAATATATGTCCCCTATATTTGGAATTATGGTCAAGAGTTCACTTTTATTTGACAAAAAATGTCTTTAATGCATAGAAAAATTTTGAGTTTAAGAAAAATGTGTGGTTGAAAAAAAGAGAAAAAAAAATAAATTTTAGAAAAAATGAGAATCAAACAGGATGTTAATATAAAATTTTAGAGTCTTTAATTACTCAATCAGTTCTATTTAAAAAGTTAATAAAATAATATTTTTATGATTTGACTACATATATTTAGACCCTGTTTGATTCCCATTTTAATTTTCATTCTCATTCTTCTACTCATTTTCAACCACACATTCTTCAATAAAATAATATTTTCTATCACATCAATAACTTTTCCTTCTTTTTCAACCACATATTTCCCATCATATTACTATTTCAAAATTTATTTTTTCCAAATAATGCTTATCAAACACACTCTTATATTTTAAGAGTCTTAAAAATAAACTAACATACGTAACCATCTTTTTTGACATTCACAGCACTGTCATCCACTAAAGATTGTCATCCAGAAGAATTGATGCCACAATTAATATAGATTTGTCATTTGTTTTTTTTTTTTTTTTTTTGTTATTGTCCAATAAAAAACTGTTAAGTGTTATATGTATTAATTCTGGCGGCACTTTTTCTGTAAAAGTGGCAGCTCTCTTGAATTACTTTGCATTCTCTTAGGAGTAAATTATAGCAATGGTCCCCAACCTTTATTTTGTAATATTTTTTTTATCCTTGACCTTTCAATAATTAGCTAGTTTAGTACTTAAAGGATATTTTTTCCTTCATCTTCCATTAACAAGCTAAGATATTATTAAAATAATCATTTTCTCATTTCTAACCAAATTAAACTTTCGAAACAAATTTTTTTAAAAAAGGAAAATAAATATTTAAATCGAAGAATTAAAAAAAAAAAAAAAAAACTATCTTCCACCCTTGGATTGCATACAATTGCAGCGGAGGTGGTGCTGGTCAGCTAATAGTTATTTTTCTAAGGTTAAATTTTTGCACATGCCATTCTTTATTTGATTCGTTCCTATGAAACAAATCCAATGAAACAAGAATATTTTTACGATTAAAATTTTACTATCATGATTCTCCTCTCATTTCTCGATCCTTTTAAGTGATTTAGGCACTCCATTCAATTTTTCATATAGAAATATAAATACCATAAGGGTTCGTTTGATAGAAAGATAAAATTTGGGTGGAAAGAAAATAAATTATAGGGAATTGAATTGTTTAGAATTTGTTTTACTGAGAATTGTAATTAAAGGTGTTTGATTGGTATAATTTTTCACCTGGAAAATATAATATTTTTAGTGTCCGTTTGATTTTGTTTTTCATAAAAATTGTCAATTAAAGGAATAAATTTTCTTACCATTGGGGACAAAATTTGTTTAGATTGCAAAAAAAAAAAAAAAAAAAAAAAAAAAATATTGGTTTGTCTTTATTTTACATGAAATTTGTCAATTAAAGGGATACATTTTTTTACACTTCATCTTAAAATTTATTTCTATTGCTTAAAAAAAAAAAGGTGAAATTTTAATTCCCACCAAAATGGTGAGAAAAAAATTCCTTGAAATCAAGAAAAATTTTAAAAGTTGAAAAACGTTTTTCATGAAAAATTTGGTCAATCAAACAAGCCAAAAGTAGAAGTTGGAATTCGAATTCCAACTTCCAAAGAAAATAACGTGCTATCAAACAGATCCTAACTTCTACTTGTTAATTTTATGCTCGATCGTTTTTCTTCTTTTGTCGTTCCATTCTTACACATTCTCATTTTCTTCTATTTTACATATTTCTTATTTTAATTCAAATAACCTTTAGTTTGGCGGAAATTAAAATTATTGAAATTGACACCCTGTTCGAGCCGCATTTTTTCAAAAAATGTATTCTTAAACAGAGATTTGACATCATTTTAATCACACATTCATCAATAAAATAATATTACATGTAAATTCAAAATTTTTCCTCATTTTTTAATCACACGTTCTGCATCAATCTATCATTTCAAAATACATTCTTTTAAAATAATGTTGCTCAAACGCAGAAGAAGTGGTTAAATTTAACTTTGGACTTTGACTTAGATAAGGGTATGATTTGACATATTTCATCGTAAAAAATGTTTTATTATGCTATTTGTATAAAGTGTGTTTATAAAATTAATTGATAAAATGGGTGTCGCCAAAAAGGTCACAGTTGCCGACGTTTCATAGGTTAGCGACACCCTTGGTGCTACAGACTAGAGGTTCAAATCCGAGAAAAACTAGCTAGCGCGTCAGGACCAAACAAAAGGAATAAATTGTTTTGTGGAAGAAAAATGCGTCAGCCAGTGAGAAGGTCCTTCACGCCTTCATCATTTTGTACCCCCTTGATTCCAAGGAAGATTCCCTCCTCCTCCATTGCGTTGCCCCGAACCCGAACCCGCCCCGGACCCGCACTTGGCTTTTTGAGATCTATAAATCCCCATTTATCGGGAGAGAACCATTATCACATCACACTACCTAAAATTTGTGGCGCGTATCAAAATATGACAATCTCTTCTGGTGAAAGCAGGTGATGCTTTGCTTTGCCTTGTTTCAACGCATGCTTCTATTTATCCGTATTATGTTTTTATTTTGGTGCTGATAACTTATCTGTAGATGCTATATGTTTTTTCTTCTGTGAAGTGATAGAATAATAACCATCTTTCACTTTTTTTTTTTTTCTAACCTATTTGCCGGAAAAAAATTGATTTTAGATGAATCTGGCTGTAATAACTCGAGAGACGAGAGTGTTTTCTGAATTTTATACAAGTAGGCCTATCATAAGTTCATTTGCGGCGGAATCTGTCTTGGAATACTGACAATTTCATATCACTGGTGTTTGTGGTGCTATTTTGTTTAACAGGATTTGTGATTTTGTATTGATTTGTTTAGCCGGTTTCATTTCAGATCGTCGTTGTTGACTACAATTAATTACTACTATAAATACTTGAGATTAATGTCTTTGTTCTATTATAATCCTGAATATCTCCATTTGAAAATTCTAATTGCTGCCTGATGGATTTCCGAACAGACGCTAAGTGCGAGTAGGATGCATTTTTGTGAACCACAGGAAGTGATTAGTAGAATATTTTCAATTCAATTTCGTGAATTGTTGTTGTATAAACTAGTTTGAGGTTCATTACAGCTGTTCACAAGATTTTGTAGAGAGGATGCTTGAAGTTTGAATTAGATGCTTTTGTGTTCAAGAGAATAATATTTTTATGTTATTGGTTGAAAAGAGTTAAAAAGAGAACTTATTGATGCCTTTTTCTCTTAAACAGTGCTTGTTCTCTGTCTCAACTTGCTCCTCTTGAGGCAGTGCTATTTGACGTTGATGGAACTTTGTGCGATTCAGATCCCATCCACTTTTACGCATTCCGTGAATTGCTTCCGGAGGTTTGAACCATTCTTTTCTATTCACTTTTATAACTATACTGCCAATCATATATCATTTATGCATTGGAGGATTTTTGTTTTGTTGTGAAGTGCTTGTAGATTATGTAAATGCCGGAAAACACCTAACTAATATTATTTTGGTGAAATTTTGAGTCAATGCATTTCATTGCTGTTCTGTGGGGTCTTAAAAATGCTGAGCTATTAAACAGATTGGCTTCAATGGTGGCGTCCCAATTGATGAAGAATTCTACAGCAAGAATTTTTCTGGGAAGGACAATGATGAGATTGCTTCTTTTCTTTTCCCTGATGATTTTGAAAGGGGTGTAAAATTTTGTGAAGAGAAGGAAGCTATGTTCAGAAGGTGAATTTTATTTTTCTTCTTCATTTTATGCAACCTTTTCCCACCCAGAAATTTTAACCCACCTTCACAAATAATTATTTTGAATGGAAAATACAGGTTGGCTAAGGAGCAGTTGAAACCTGTAAATGGTTTGTACAAAGTGATAAAATGGGTTGAAGACCGTGGTCTGAAACGAGCTGCTGTTACTAATGCTCCCAAACCAAATGCTGAATTTATGATCTCGACTGTTGGACTGTCAGATTTCTTCCAGACTGTAGTTCTTGGAAGTGAATGTGAACATGCTAAACCATTCCCGGACGCCTATTTAAAGGCACTTGAAATTCTCAACATCTCGAAGGATCACACATTTATATTCGAGGTTTGACCTCATCTACACTCCAATATTTTGTTGCTCGTACTTGGTAAAATTTATACTTTGTTTGTCTAGGATTCTGTTTCGGGAATAAAAGCCGGGGTTGCAGCAGGGATGCCTGTTATTGGCTTGACAACAGGAAATCCAGCACACATGCTGATGGAGGCAAAGCCCGCCTTTCTAATTAAAGATTACGAAGATCCAAAGCTTTGGGCAGTTTTGGAAGAGCTTGATAGCATTGGAGGTGTGACAAAAGGTGCAGCTTAAACCATTCATATATTGCTTATAAACCGGGTAGAGTTCCCCCAATAAAATCAAGTTTAATTTCATGGCTATACTGTAGGAGAGTTTTTTATTCTCTCATTTGGAACCTCAGTACAAAACTGAAATGGTCTATTGGATCAGTAATGAAGTTCCCAAGTGGAATGATAATTAGAGATCTCTTGCTTATCTATAAAATGCAATATGTTTGTTACATATTGACTTTTAAAGTTTTACTGTACTTGAAACTTGCTACAGAGCATTAGATTTTCTACTCGGTAGCTTTGGCATAGAATTCAAAGATATTGTTAACATAAGAACAAATTTTCATTGCATTAAGAAAATATAAGGGATAAGGATTTGTTTCTACTTTCTAATGTTAGAAACACCTTTGAATGATTTTGTTATTTCCATTTAAAAGAACTCGTACTCTGAAAAACTTTATTAGCTGAAAGAATACACGATATAATATTTATCACGCTCACAATTTCTCCTTGCACAAAACTAGAATGTTCAACATTTTCTTCTGATTTTTCTCACTCTATCTGCCAAATTTCTCTCCCTAAACTCGTACCACGGTAACACCATTTCTCTCAATTATGAGCACCTATGTTTGCTATTTTTGGGCTCTGATACTCAAAAATATTTGAGGCCTATGGTCTAAGAAAACTTTCTCTAGGATCATTACATTATGCATTATACACTTCTTTTAAATTTGAAATTCTAGGTTTACTTTTACTATTTTTTATTCACTAGTTACTGACTTTTCCAAACAAGGAAAAATATACAGGCATGACATTGAATATATATTTGTGTCTTCGACCGATGACTAAGGTTTCAGATGTCGAGTTTTGGCCATTAAATTTATCGAAATGTTGTACGTTATTTACTGGCATGACATCCGTTTCATAAATCTAACGGAATTGGTAGCATGGCAAATGGAATGACAGGTGGTGCCCAAACACCGTTATGCGACCAATCATAGCACACCAAATTGTCATGTAAGAAATACTTCTTTATTGCTCAATATACTTTGAAAGACATCTTTAATTACTCATCATATTTTTAAAGATATTTTTAATTGCTTACTATACTTTAAGATGATCAATTTTTGGCCAATAACAAGTAAAATTGACGTTGGCAAAATTTAGGAATGTTGTTCCAAATATCAATTGCATAAGACAATTTAATTTTGCAAAGTGTTACAAAGAAATGTTTGAAGACATTGGCAATATATACTTGAGTTTCGGTAGCAATTTTTTCTATATATTGATTTGTATTTGAAATTAGAACTTGAGAAATTTCGATTCTAAATAGAAACATATTCGTCCATATTAAAGCCTAAACATCTTGATGCTTAATCTCCCTAAGTCATTTCTGATAACCTTATGCATTATACCGATTGAAGTTAACTCGGACAATCTAAGTTTGTTAGATAAATACTTAAAAATAGAACAATGAAGAGGCACAAGTAGATTATGAATTTTTTGGGTACATATTTTTGTTAAAATTAATTATCAGAATCGTCAATGTTTTCTTACCATTTTATTTTATGACGTTCCATTTTATCTATAATCTATATCTATCTATCTATCTACATCTATCTATCTACATCTACAATATATTAAAAGTGGGGATTGGGGAGAAACTTTTGAATACCACTTTTACCCTTTCATTACCCTTATGCTCAATATACCCTCATGGTTTACAAAAAGGAAAAAAAATAAATAATAACATTCAAAGGTTGCATTAATAGGTTATAATTATCATCCACCCTTATTTAAAAGTTGTACCTCTAAATAATATAATTAATAATAATTATTGCTTTAAAAAATTAATTCAATTAATTTCCACTAAATAAAATTATTACTAATTATTGGCACACAATTAACAAAAACATTATTACATAAAATTATAATAATATTACATATATTATTCACTACGGAATACCAAAGGTTAACCGTTAACTACTGAATGCCCAAGGATTCATTTTATTTCCTCTAAATAAGATAATTAATAATTAATATTGTTGTAAAAAATTTAACTATTGTGTAATTAAGTAATCATTTTTTGCGGGATTGACAACCCAAACTCGTTTGTCCACTTCATTACTTTTATGCGAGTTACGCGATTGCGATATACATTTTTTAAAGAACAACATGTCGATTTCATTTTTATAAGTTTAGTAGTCAAAATTTGATCATCTCAAAGTTTATTGAGCAATTGAAGGCGTTTTTCAAAGTTTAGTGAGCAATTGAAGACGTGGCAATTTGTTAACGGCGTGACAGAGACCACATGTGCATTCCATTAGCCAAATCACCAATTTCGTAAAAAATTTTGAATGGATGTTAATGCAATGAGTAACATCCCATGTTTGGATAAATTTAATGGTCAAAACTTGATATTTTAAATTTCAGTGAGTAATAAAAAACGCATGCATAAGTTCAGTGACCATTAGAACAATTATTAACTCACCGAAAGGAGGTGGACTAAAGTGGAAAATTACGGTTGGACTCTTCAATTTTCACTTAGGGTCTGTTTGATTGCAAAGGTGGAAAACGGGTGGAAAGAAAATGAATGACAGGGAATTGAATTGTCTAGAAAACGTTTTACAGGGAATTGTAATTAATGGTATTTGATTGGTTTAATTTTTCACCTGACAAATTTTTCGTTTGACTTTGTTTTTTATGCAAATTGTCAATTAAATGGATAAATTTTTTTACCATTGACTTTGGAATGTGTTCCAATTGCTTAAAAAAATTTTAAAAAAAAAAATTGTCAAAAAGTTAGAAAATGTTTTCCCACCACTATGGTGAAAAAACGTTTTCTAGCTTTTGTGCATCAACCGCTTGTACCTTGGAAAACGTTTTCCCTGAAAAATTAGTGCAATCAAACAGATGAATAGTAAAAAGTAGGAAAACGTTTTCCACCTTCCACGAAAATTACGCCTATCAAATAGGCCCTTAGTGTGATTATTGATCCTCAATCGATTTAAATTTATAGTTCTGGATCAAATTTGATTTTCAAATCACACGTGACTTGAAGTTTAAAGTAAAATTGTTAACTTGCTTAATATTCTCTTCAATTCAAAAGAAAGTGCGTGTGATTTTAACATTCATGTTGACGATTTTGATCACCCGGAAAGATCTAGATTTAAATAAGTTGAAAACATAAAACCTCAGTTTTTAAAAGTTTGAAAAACAAAACCTTACGTGAAAAGTTGAGAACCAAGACCTAATATTTCTCCGAGGGGGTTTTGAAATTCTCAGTAGAGAAAGTGAATACTTGTGGAGAACTTCTAATTACTCTCCCTTTATTGGATAACTTTATTATACGTTTCTTTCAAATTTTTGCTCAATCGAACAGATTTATTTTGAATTTTTTTTTTTGGGTAATAAAATCAGGTCCAAGTCATACATTTTTTAAATAATTGTTGTACAATGAAAAATGATTTTTTTAAACAATGAGCGGTTCAAAGTAAGAAAAAATTATGATTTACGAGCAAAATTATTTTATTAAAAGAATATATGATAAAAAATGAATTTGAGAAAAAATAATTTTCAAATAAGTTGTGCCATACAACCTTTAAAAATGGTTGTCTAATCCTTGAGAGTAGGCTCAACCAGCAAATCATCTATCTCAAACATGACCGCAAAAGAGCGTTCGAGTTGAATTCTATCAATTAAAGAGTACTTGATTAACTGGCTCCGATTTTCAATCCCATTAGTAGATTTTTTGAGAGCATAGTAACATTCCCTCAAATAAGCTTAAATCTCGTCCATATAAGATCCAGATTTAGGATATAGTCTTAAGGAACAGTAGATTTGGACTCGTACAAGACTGGATCCAATGAGCATACACAAGCACGAATATCGATGTATCCGAATGAATGTAAGTACACAAACCCAAAGAGAGTTCCAATTGTTTCTGTTGGAATTTTGTTGGAATTCTTAATTGGTGAATGGAAATTAATCAAAGAATGGTTACTTTCCAATATTTATGTCTCTTTATGTAGAGGTATAAAGTCCAAGAGATGTGTCTCTTGGTATGGTTCCAACTACTATAAATTGATCCCATATGTTTGAATTTTATATCTCATCTCACAATTCCATATCATTTCTTTCATATCATGTTGCATAAAATACTTTGTAGAAGTGACCATTTCTTGCATAAAAATCATGGTTATAGTAGAGAGGGAATCCGTTCGAGTTCGTTGGTCTAAGCCATGTGGAGTGCTCCTATGGCTAGACGTGGTCGTTGTATCTTGGGAGATGATTGTCAAGAAACCGTTAGCACCGATGCGGGACAAATTCATCTTAAGGACAAAGTGTCAAACACTTGCCTCGACCGAATCGCATAATCTACATCTCATTTTTTTTATTTGATTTCTTTTTCCATTTACATATGTGATTTCAGAATCTGATTTCATTTATTTATATGTTTATGTTGCAAGGAGAAATTCTAAAGAAATAAAGGTTTGGAACGTGACAAATTCATATTCTTATATATGATTTCTTCTCAAATCCAGATTCGGTAAATCAAAATTACGGTACGTTTTGCTATGAATATAATATGCACATTATCGGTGTATTTTCTCCAACAGTTTCTACTATGTACAACACCTGCCTCGGCAACTCTGTACATTTACAGTCTTCCTGTTTCAACAATATATTCAGTTACAAACCAGCCTTTACTGTGTAAAATCTCAAAATGTCCTCTGAAACTAACAATTTAACTCTTTGTTATACAGCAGAGTCTCATAATCAACTCGAATCATTACCTTCTAGTTTAAGCTGTTGAATTCTCTGGCGCAGTCTTCTTCGGTGATCATGAATTTTCCAAAGGCCATGGCCCAAGATGACAGATGAGTATATACCGTGTGTTATCATAGGTGCAAGAATATTATTCATCTGGAAAGTACGGGAAAATAATGTAAGACATATTTCCTTAAATACGATCTCAACAAATTTAATCAACTTGAAGTACCTGGATCCATTCAAATCCAAGATAAAGAGCCAAAAGTGCTTCAAGTAGGGGAGAGTATATCTTCTTCATTTGCCGCCTCTCGTGCCAGGCTGCAAATATTCATTGCGAATTAACAATTTTTGCATGGCGAGTATAAATGTACCACTGACACACGAAACATGAGACATCCCAAAAATGGAAACTAGGTTTCAGAAGATCATAAATATGGTACCTGAGAATAGCTTTTTCAGTTCTTCACGACCAGAATGCGACTTTAGTATTGGCGCAACTATGTAGGTGGGGTCTGAATACAAAAATGAGAAAGTTTAAGGTTCAGATAGTATTGAAATATAGAGAAGCACGCGAAACACTTAGAGAGAACTAATTAAACCAACCTTTCGGAGAGGCAGCCATATAGTAAAGTGAACCTGTAAGAGCAGCAGTAATGACAGCGGCAAATGCCTGCGCAAATGGTACAAACGGAGGAAGCACACCAGCCTATATTGATAGAAACTGGTTAGAAAAAAGAGAATTTCTTTTCGCATTTAGATGAAGGATCAAATTGCCAAAAATACATTTATGACTCAAAGGAACAAGTTTAGTAATTTTACGAGAGATGTCATTCCTTGAGCATCTCCAACCAAATCACTGCTCCTCAAAAATACATCAGCCAAGGCTCCCTGCAAACATAGACAACAAGTAGCTAAGTCTTCTTGCCAATAAAGTGGGATCCGTTAATTGAATCTTTTTTCACCATTTCCTTCATTACATGTATAGGAAGATATAATGTAATCAAATCCTTGCAATCACTTAAGCAGTGTTAATTTGACGGAAAAATGTGACTATTAAACGATTGACTGTATTATGACACGTGGTACTATTTTCACCATTTTGTTCCGTTAATTAGTACATTTATAGCACGGACAACAAGATCCAATGCATATGAATCATTTTCAATCACGTCATGCCTCGTTAATGTGGAGGAAAAATAAGATTGCTATTAAAAGATAGACTTTCTAATGATACGTGGTAAGCTAATATGACAACGATGCTGTGCTTAATTTATTGAGCACGATTATAAGTTGCTCGTGAATCCAAAAACTACGATGTTTATCAAGTTAAAATGTAACAGTTCACCTGCGGAACTGACCTGAACAGCAGCACGGTAGAAAAGCTCCTCTCCAACAGAGCTTGCAGCAACGATGAGTATAAACTGAAATGTCACACTAAAACATGTCAATCTAACACTATAACATAATCAAATAACACATACACAAAGACTGAGATCAATATTACAGTGTACTGAATCCAGACATCCTTTACCTGCCATGGTGACATTCCATAAAAGAATCTCCATAACTCCTCGTCCTCTACATCTCTGATCGCACGAGCATGAGGAGATACTTTTACAACTTCATCCTGTAAGTGTGATATTTTGCTTTAGAGATTTAGAATTGTGTCGGAGTATGCATTTTCCACTAAAAGTCATAAATGAAGCTGTAGGGACTTCAAGACTGAGAAAGTAATTTTGACCAAGAAAGTAACTTATTTTGCCAAACATAATTTTCAAAGTTACTTTTTTTGCACAAAAAACTTGCTTTTTTATAGAAACATAGGAAGAATACATAATTGAGGGGTAACATACATCTAGTATAAATAGAAGGGCCATAATCGGAGGAACTGCATATCCCAATCCCTCCACAATGGCATCTAATGACAGATCAAAACCTCCCGAGGAATCAATTCCAGACATCGAGCATATAAACCTTCCTGCCAAGGCCATGGCGCCGTATATTCCTAAAGTAAAAAAAGTAAACGAAAATTATATTAGAAAGTTTCATTCTTCTTAATTTAAAGAATTCTTCCAGTAAACTTTTTTCTTAAATATTCGACATGAAACTCGACTTTCTAGCGATAGATGAGGAAAAAAATTCTACGGTAGGCCATTGAATCATGCACATGAATCAATCATAAGGTGAGTAAAAAGCCATTTGGGAGTGACAAAGTTTCAAAAAATTAACTTTTCTAAAAGTATGTTAAAGTCTTTTACTAAAAAAAAAGTAAATTAAAAGCAACTTTTAACCACAGCCAATTGACAACGGAAAAATAAAAATCCTATCTTGTTTATACTGTAACTTCAATTATTAACTTCATAATTGATTATAGAGAAATAAAATCCCACTTCAATTTACTTAATCATTCATTCATTTAATAACAAAAATAGCTAAATATTCTATAATTTCAAGATACAAACCGTATTTAGCAGCAAATAAACATAAAGATGCGTAAAATTACAATAAATGAAAAAAAGAAAGTAAAAGACTTACCAACTCCATAACTTAGTCTAACAACAGTTCCAATCTTTTCCCAGACTGGAAACTCAGCATCATTAAAGCTGTCGTTAAATGTGGTAACCTCCATACCCGAACCCGCTCGATATACCCGACCCTCTCTTTCATCTCTCTCCACTGCTTTTCCACCACCACCACTACTCCTCTCCGCCCTCACCACCCCACCTTCTATCAATACTCCCTTCTTCTTTTTCTTAAATATTATTCTGACCGGCAACTCATAATTACAAAACCGATTTACTGGGGGATTCGGAGCCCGCGACACTAACGGGAACTCCATTTATTGGGTACGGACCAGACCCAGAAAAAATCTTAATCGAGTAAAACGTAAAACTGAGCCTCCTCTTCCTCCCCCTTCTTCTTCGGAGTTGTCGAGGTTGGTCTGGAGCATAGTGCAATTTGCCAAAATGTATAATTTTTTAAGATTGAAGGGTGCAATGGGATAACACGATCATTCGGTCTATCAATTTTGTAGTCCTGTGGGGCCCGAAAAACTCAACGTGGTCCATGGTGGGAGGGGTCCAATGATTTTTGTATTCTCCTTGATTTTTTTAAGGAATATCTGAGTGACCAACGATAATGTGCCATGTAATGCAGTTAGGATTACGTAGAGTGGATAATTATTGCTGGATCAACTGTCCTGAAATGAAGTTGGAAGTTCATGTCTGAATATAAATTGCATAGTTTAGGAATTTTTAATCTGAAAAAAAAAAAATAATAATAAAAGAAATTGTGTTTGATTGACATGAAAAATATTACTTAAAAAAGGAAAATATTTTCCTTATTTTAAGGAAAATAAAAACCTACTTACCTCAAATAAAATATTTTTCTTAAAAACAAAGAAAATTAGGCATATTTTCAAAAGTTGAAAAATATTTTCAATGAAAAAAAATAGCAATCAAACATCCAAAGTAAGAATTTGGGTAGAAAATTGATATTTTTCATGAAAAATAAATGCAATCAAACACACCCTAAGGGTCCGTTTGATAGCAAAAGTACTGGAAAGACAAACATTTTCCATATAAGTTGAAAAATAAAATTCCACCTAAACCATAGGAAAATATTTTCCATAAAATTTGTTGAAAACAAGTTTAAAGTGATTGTACTTTGAAAAATATTTTCTTTTTCTATGTTGCAATCAAACGGCCAAAATGGAAAATATTTTTCTCGGATATGACATTTTCAATGAAAAATGTGGCAATCAAAATTAATCTTACAGTCTATAATTTATTATGGAAAAATTGTAACAGCGATCCTTAACCTTTAATTTTTTTAGCAGGCTTACCCTAACCTTCAGATTGCGTCAACGAATGTCCCAACTTTTCAAAAATTTGCACATTGAGTTTAAATCCATTCGACTGTTAGTTGTCGAAATAATTGATATTATCCGACTACAAAAGGGCAAAATGGTAACTTTTCAATTTTAACATAAAATTAATAAAAATTGAAAAAGAAAAATGAAAAGTAATAAGATTCCATGTTCATCTCCCACCCTAAGCCACAACCCAAAACCTCTTCCACAACCACCACCACTATTTGCTGCCACAATCGTTGCCTTCCCCACCAATCCCCACCTCCACCTCCACCTCCACCTCCACCTCCATCTCAAAACAAAAGCAAACCCAGTAACAAAAGGTTTAGAGGGTGTTTGGTGGGAATTAAAATCAAATTTTATTAGATTGTGATAGAAGTTTTTGAAATGTGTGATTAAAAAACTGTGGGATTCAAGAAAGATGTGGTTGATATTGATTGTTTAACTTTGATTTAGATTAAAATCAGATTTTAATTTGAAACAAACAAGTCCTTAATTTTTTTCAGATTTTTTTTTTTAAAAAAAAATTATCTGAGAAATTAAGATCTGTAAATTGGAGTGAAGTTGAACAAGCTCGTAGATTTAGGTGAATTAACGAAGATGGAGACTTTAGTTTGTTGCTCATCATAGGAATCATCATCAATATTATGGTAGAAACCGAGGGTTACTTCCAAACCCGATGGCCGTGCTTTCCAGTTACTTCCAAACCCAATTATGGAAGAAATTAAGATATGTAACTCTCGTGGTGGTATCAATTGTCGTGCTTTACAATCCGGTGTAGGGTTACTTCCAATCCTGCATAAATGGTGGGGAAGGTGGCTCTCACATTTCTGGCAGACTAGTGGCTTGCCTTTTTTCATTCTTTTCTTTGTTATTTATATTACGTAGTTTGTGCTGAAATTAAGTATCTGACCATACAACATACATAATAAACCTCATTTTAATACCTTTCTAGGACTCCATTGATTAAGATGGAGATTATTGTAAAGCTTTTGTTCATTTTGTTCTGGGATGGAGGTGGACGTGGGGATTGGTGGGGAAGGTGGCAGTTGTGGAAGTAGTTTTGGGTTTGGGGTGGGGTGTAAAGTTTCAATTTTATTCTTTTTATATTTGGATGAAATCAATTTTTCTGGTCAACTAAGAGTTTTCATCAATTTGGACCTCGAGTGAGAATTTTTGAAAGATTTGGGACCTCCACGGACAAAAACTGAAGTTTAAAGTAAAGTCTGCTAAAAATTCAAAGGTTAGGAACCGCTGTTACAATTTTTCCTTTGTTATATTATGATTTTTTATAATGAGTTCTAGTATAATATAAATTATTGAAATACTATACTCAAAGGTCCAGTTTATTAATATTTTATAACTTATTTTTATCAATAATTGATATAGATTTATCCTTTAAAGACCATGGGTTAATAAAGTCAATTTCTAATTAACAAAACTTATGATAAATGAATATTCAAGTTGAAAATCAAACTACATAGAGTGTACAAGGATATGAAGGGGGGAAAATACAATAAAAAGATAACTCTATTGAACATAAGTTAAAGAATTTACAAAATAACATTTTGAGAACTTCAATGAAATCTCTGTCTAAAAGAAGAAACAAGAAAATAACATAGTTTTTTGTAATACGTTATCTAGATGATATAATTGTAGCGAAGTGTCATCACCGAAAGCATGATTGGTCCAACAATTCCAGATGAGAGACTTATGTAAAGCTAGCTATATTCTGAATATTTAAATCTTATGATATGAAAAAAAATAGAGAAATATATAGTTTTATCGTACTCTTCATACATAGACAAAAATATTGATCAAGTTTTGCAATGTAGGATTCCAAGAAAGGTTATCTAGCCTCCTAAAATGGAATCTAACTATAAATGGAACAGTGCCATAAAACTCCTTAGACCATCTCTAATGATTAAGCAAAATGGTCTAATGAGGTATAGCATATTAGACGAATTTCCTATGCTTGCCGTTGACAATTTCATGTATGTCATGCTATGCACTAGTCCGATGTTTGTCATGCTGTCAAGATAGTGAGTAAGCAATCAAAACTAGGTACAGAACATTGGGGAGCAGAAAGCATACATTCAAGTATCTTCGGAGAATGAATTGCCATATGCTCGTGTACTCAGCATTAGGGTTGGCTCCTACAAGGTACACTAAATCTGATTTTCAATTGGATAAGAACTCTAGAAAGTCTACGTTCGGATCCATGCTTATTCTCGAGTGGCAGAGTTGTGATCTGGATGGGTATCAAGCAACAATGTCTTTCTAATTCTATGATCGAGTATGTGGCGCTAGTGAAGCAGCCAAAAAGGTCGTCTGGCTTAGAAAATTTCTTGCAGATTTATAGATAGTAATTGGTGTCAGCATAATAAATGGTGTTATTCTATGATAATAGTGGGGGCAGTGCCTAATATAAAATAACCAAGCAACCCTCAAAGACAAAAATACATAGAATGAGAATCAATCGTGCAATTCGAATTCTCGTACGTACAGAATACACACAACAGTTGGTGGGAGGAGTATTTTTTTTTTTTTACACATGGAGCCCACTTCATGTGAGTGAGAATTCAAATTTCTGTTGGAATTTTAATTAATTCATTCTGTACTTGAAGCATTTTTTTAATGAGAATACTATCTCCTAAGAGATATAACCCATCACGAGAATCTGACGGTCTGCAAGATTGCTTCAAAATAGACTCTTCTCAATCTATTTATCAAGATCTTACCAAATATTTGTTATGAGGCTCATCTCGAAGGCATAAGAATGCGAGACATGTCATGCACACTTTTAAGGCAAGTGAGAGACTGTTGTAATTGGTGCCCAATAGTGTTATGCTATAACTGTAATTTATAACATTTTATTTTGTTTTGCTAATACATATAAATATTGATTTATTTTGAGTTAATTGTTTATTGCATATTAGAGTAAGCAATGAAGGGCCATTGATCAATTTATGATAATGTAAATTATGTACTTGAATGGAGAAGTATAGAGTCATTACTTATATTTTGATTGAGAATAAATTGTTATAGAATACCCTATAGAGGTTGACATTCTATTTTGAAAGGTTAGTTACTCTACCAATTGAGATACTCGATTTGTCTTGACTGTGATGAATCTCCATTTGAGAATAACGACGCCAATGTACCTGGATGTGTATTGCATTGGACCAAGTAAAATATTGGTTAATTTTATAGTGGGTTGTGCTAATGAAATGAATCACATGTGACCATCTCTATAAATTACTTAAGTTCATTAAGGGATGCTAGTTGCTATTCGTGAACTTGAGATTTTTTGATCTGCCAATGAGTGAAATCATTTGGTACCGATCAATATCTCAAAAGAATTAAACTAGCGAGCATTTATCCACGTTCGAAATCAGTCCCCATATTCAATAGGTAAATGAGTACACTCGGGTATGTTTTTTAGAGAATGATTTATATCTTAACTCTGTATTTGGGAACACCTAAATTGTTAATTTTGTGATCGTATCACAAAGAGACTATTTAACGAAATACGAGTTGCGAGTGAGAAAACAATTAGAAGGGCAAAACAATATTTCGCCATAGTTTAATCATTCAACCTCCGACGAGGATAATACTTATAGATGAGGAGTCAAAAGGAAATGAGCTATAGAAAATTATTTAAGAAGTTTATGTGATTTTTATATGGTATATAAGTTCAGTTTCTCGTTCATGGTGGAAGAATAGAAAACTAATAATTGTACTGTTAGCCTCGAATTGACTTGATTGGGTATAATTTTAATAATTATAGTAAAAGTTCTGGATTAAAATGCACCAGTGTAACAATAATTCATGGACTGTATGTGCAAGAATGACAAATAGAGTTGTCCCTCGGGGCTCATTCAAGTTGGCAAATGATGAGTATTGCGGGGCTTGTAATCTCAGTATGGAGAGTTCGATTCTTTATTGGAGCAGTTGAGTGATGTAATAACCATTTATTGATCGGAGCAGTTTGGTGATGTAATAATCATGGAGGAGGCTTCTTTGGGGTCAGGAGTATAAAGGGTGCACGGACCCTGGTCAACTTGTGCATAACCCGCGATTTACTTCAACCAGTTACTGAGGGGTCGATGGCTGGTGGTCCAGGATATAGTCTGGCGTAAGTTGGGAAATCTGGGTATCAAAAAAAAAAAAATTAAAAAAGAATGACAAATAGAGTTAAAGATTTACTAGGACTGGGGATGAAGATTATGACTCTATAAATAGAGCCAAGGAACGGCCTAGAGCATTATTCTAGATGCTCTGGTGTCCACAGTATTCTGGAAAAAAAAAAAAAAAATTGTTCTCTTGTTTTCTTGCTATGTTCCTTTATATCGGAGTTCTTGATTTGTTTTTGAGATAACCACACACCAACTGCAGTTTATACTTTGAAAAAATATCAAAGATGATCTGAGGGTTGGAAGCTTGAGGATTGAAGATCACAATCAAGGATCGAGTTCAACATTCAAGAACGGAATTGAAATCAGTTGTTGTCCAAATAAATAATTAAAGATTTAAAGTTTGAAATCAATTTACTTTACATATTCAATATTGCATTTTATTTAGTCAAAAATCTTATTTTTTTTATTCCCGAAAGTGTTAAATTGTGTATTGAATGGTTGGGGACATGAAACCTCGACGACCTCACAGGGATCACTGATCAGCCTTGTGAGAATAGATGTCGTATGTCTTTACTGAAATTGGATCCTGATTGAAAGATTGTCCAAATTAGAGATTTGAATGGATGATCATTTTAAACATGACAATATTTGGCTTTCAGTATTCGGAGATTTAGATAAAGGTTAACCTCCTAAAGAGGCTACCATTTTTTACGTTGATGACCGAAGAAACGATACTGGTTATTTAAAGATACGAGTTATCTAACTGAAATCAGAGGGCAATCCTAGCTTTGTCAGTATCCGCAGCTGTTTTCCTAAAGAGAATAGTGATAGTTTCGCAAGGATTCAAGTTATCGTTATGAATTAATAGTTATGGATTTACTAATGCGTTTATGTATATTACACTAAATGCTATCACTTCTTTATGTAATTATGCAAACATTAATGCTATCTCAATATAACTCTCATTCCATTATTATCAATTTTGGTCAAGAACCCGCATATTAATGAAAATTATGTTGATTGGAAACGTAATCTCATATTTGTGTTGGGTGCTGATAATATAGATCGCGTATTCGAAGAGGAATGTCTCATACTGCCCAAGGACATGCTTGATTGTATGGGCGACAACTAAGAATGAGAATTTACAATATGCAACATAAGCAGATGAAAAGTAGGATGCTGGTTGAAGATCATACGATATTGTTTTGTTTAACTAAGCATGAGGGTTTTAGGAACTAACATTGACCGTGACACCCATAGAGACATGGTGCTAAATTATCAATGTGATCTAATTCAAAATAGATTACCACATACACATAATAAGCTTGTTGCTGAATTAGTTAGATTTAGAAAAAAAAGAAAAAAGAAAAGGAAATATACAATATTTTAATTTGAATTCAACCATCTTTTCATTTCAGCCCATAGTTGCTTTTGCAGTTGTAGCCCTTCAAAAGCTGCCTGATTTCACGTGGCTAGGCGAGTCAATGAGCCCTCCTTGCATGAACCAGCTCTCGCACAGTAAAATGATGGCTTGACTCACCCATTTCCTACCATGACCACAGAATTCTGAGTTGACTTCTTAATGTTAGGGAGAATTGTAACAAGGGTCGCAAACCTTTCAAATTGTTACAGATGTTACTCAAATCTTTAATTTTGTACCAAGGTCTCGAACTCTTTATCTCGATTGGACCTGGAAGCCATATTAATGGAATCCGTCCATTTAAATGTAGCTCTCGCCCACTCCCACACCACGCAGTCAAGACCTACCCACAGTGGCGGAGCCAGCTTGTTGGAAATGGGGGGTTCAAATTTGAAAATATAGGTAAAGGGGTGGGGGCCGACGGGGGCTGCCCCCGAAATTTTTTTTTGAAGGAAACTAAAAAAATGAGAGGAAACAAAAGTTCACTAATTGAGTCATTTACCTTTTCTGCGAATAGTATATCAGTGTAAATATTACTAATAAATTGAGAATTAACCTAAAATAAGTGGAAGAAATAAGATTAACTTTTTTCGCAAGTTTATTTGTAATAAAATAGAAGTTACTATTCTACAATTCTTCTAATTTAAAAAAAAAACCCAAAAGAAAAAAAAAAAAAAAAATTCTTAGAAAAATGGGGTGTCCAGGACACCCCCTGCCTCTGCCCCTGCCTACCCACCATTCCCAAGGCCAGCACATACCACCACCCCTCTACGGTCACAAAATTGTAAGTTGTAACTTATAATTTTCCTGAATTTGAAAATTGCAACTTCACTTAGGGTCCGTTTGATAGCACATTATTTTTCCTGAAAGTTGGAATTCCACTTTTGATTTGTTTGATTGGCCAGATTTTTCATGGAAAATGTTTTCTAATTTTTGAAATTTTCCTTAATTTTAAAGAATTCATTTTCCTACAACTTTGGTGGGAATTGAAATTCCACTTTTTTTATTTTTTTTATTTTAGTAACAGAAATAAATTTTAAGATGAAGACCTTATTTGATTTGGAAAATTTGCCATGGAACTAGGCAAATATTTTCCATTTTCTTGGTTTTGGCTATTTGATTTGCCAAATTTGCCATGAAAAATATTTTCTTGGTTTTCCTCACACATGCACATTTTTCTAGCTTTTTGGTGTAAATTATTTCCCACCATTTTGGTGGGTTTTCATTTTTCAGGATTTTTTTTTTTTTTTTTTTTTTTTTTTGCGATAAATTTTTTTTTTTGACCCAATAGTAGAAAAATTTATGCTTTTAATAGACAATTTGCATGAAAATAAAGTCAAACGAATGATATTCGGTATGTTGAAAAAAATTATTAATTTTGTTAATTTTTTTTTTTTTTTTTTTTTTTTTTTTTTTTTTTTTTTTTTTTTTGCAATTGGAACAAATTCTAGACTCAATGGTGAAAAAATTTATCACTTTAGTGAATAATTTTCATGAAAAATAAAGTTAAACGGATACCAAACTTTCGATATTTTTCAAGTGAAAAATATATCAATCAAATACAATTAATTACAATTCTCATACAAACAAATTCTAGGCAAGTCGATTCCCTCTAAAATATTTTTTTTCCACCCATTTTTCACCTTTGCAATCAAATGGACCCGAAGTGTAAAAAATTTATCCATTTAATTGACAAATTTCATGTAATATAAAGTCAAACGATCGCACTTTTTTTTTTTTTTTACAATCTAAACAAATTTTGTTCCCATTGGTAAGAAAATTTATTCATTTAATTGACACTTTTCATGAAAAACAAAGTCAAACGAATACTAAAAGTATTATATTTTCCAGGTGGAAAAATATATCATTCAAACCAGTGTTTTAAAATGCACGCATATGTTTCGTATATGCGGGCATATTCTCGATGCGTTTTCGAAACTCATCGCATATGGGGTATGCGTATGATCAGTGGCGGATCCAACTATAAGCGAGTTAGAGCGACCGCTCTAGCTGGATCCGTCGGAAGTTTGCTTGAGAGTGAGAGACGTTGGCCGGGAAGGGAAGAAAAAGGAAGAAGAAGAGAGGATCTTAGGTAGGGATGGCAATTCGAACCATTAAAATTGAAAATCGCGGTTAATCGAACCGGATGGGATGAAAATCGAACCGATGGTGTAATGGGTTGGTTATGATTTTGATTTTAATGACCCGATTCGTGGTGGGGCGGGTATGGTATTTAGCGACGGTACCCCGAACCGAACCGATTACCCGTTTTAAAAAAAAAATTAATTGGACAATTGGATTTCTTTTAATAATTTTTTATATAATTTTAGCTCATTACCTTACCGACCCGTTAACATGACCGGCACACTAACCCAAATTTTTGGCCTTAACTTAACCTTACTCACACTCGCTCACTCACTGAAAATACACAGAAAATAAGAAATATTAAAGTGACGACGAGGAAGAAAATTCGAAATTGGACTCAACAACACCGTCTCCGCCTTCTGTCGTGCCGCCGCTCCAGATTTGGAGCTATAATCATATTTGAATTCGAAAGGTATATGTTGTATGTGCAACATTCAGATCTTATTCTGATATCTATATCTTGATTAGTTCACTTTTTTTTTTTTTTATTGTAGTTTTGAAATGACATTTTAAATAAGTTATATTTCCTTATATTGTATTATGTAATGGAAGTATGTGTGGGATGACTATGATTTAAATTTGAAAATGTCTTTTCTGATTGGGATGGAGATATTTCTTGAATTGGTCTTGGCAAGTCTATTTTATATGAGGCTCTCCTTCCCTGAGTCATCCCGTACATTTTATTGGTTAACAAATTCAAACTCAATTTTTTTTATTATAATATTTCCCTCTTTCTTTTACTGCTCGCGGGAGTTAAACTCATTAATCTATTTGATTCCCTAATTTTATCTCTCATTTTTGTTACTTAATACAATGTTTACTTAGTTGAGTACTTTAATTTTATTGCTAGCAGTTTTGGTATGTCTACTGGTTGTTAATTATCTGTATGTTATTAAATTAGTGCTTTTTAATCAGTGTATAATTCTCTTATTTTTGGTTGTTTTATCTTAACTTCTTAAAAGTCAAAGAAAGATCTTTTAAATTATTTATATTTTCATTTGGGATATTGTTTGCTAAATTGAGTTAGTATTGTGTTTTTTTTTATTCATTTTTTTTTTTCAATTTGACGGTTGGACTTATAAAAAATAATTTATTTTCGTGGTTATTAACCGAACTAAATCGAACCGAACTGACTTTCGTGGTTATGGTGCGGTTATGGTATGACAAAAAATTTGATGGTGCGGTTATAATTTTGGCTGAACCGACCCGTTGCCGTCCCTAATCTTAGGTTGCGTGTGATGACTTGGGCTTAGTTGGACCTTTTAAAAAAAAAAAAATTTAGGTATGCCTTGGCCCAATATGTAGAAAAATCGTCCCTCAATTCCATATTAATTGCATTTTTCCCAAATCAACATACAACAATTCAACCCCTGACTGGCAACAAAGTGATTGACAAACCCTTGACCTTTGTAGTAGCGGTGTGCCGGCATGGTGCAAGCTGTGCAACCGTGTAGCGGACCCAGCGGTGCAAGTGAGTTGCTTTGAGTCCTTACTGTCAATATGACAATATCCTCACTCATATTTTGTTTATTTGGGTTTGGAGAAGGTTTTGTTTCCTAGTTTTGTAGTATTTGCTCCAAAAGAGAAGAAAAAACCATTAACGTAATTTACACGTAATAACGAGGAAAAAGAAAGTGTCAGAGAGAAGATCCTAATAAACTAACATGTTTGGTGAAAAAAATTGAATCTTTTTTAAACTTATGATAAACACAATTTGGAATAAAAAAAAAAAAAAGTTGGAATAGGAGGAGACAATTATAACAATTGTATATATAGGGCATCAGGAATTTCGAAGCAATTCGGAATAGGCACTAGTTTTAAGGAAAATTTCTGATTTCTTTTAGGAAAGGATTGGATTGGATTGGATCAAAGAGGATAAGGACTTTGTTCGACCACAAATACAATACTACCGTGCAAAATATAAATAAGCAAAAGGGTGTCTATGAAAATTTTAGGACATGTTTATAAAAAATGGAATTGGGGGCTTTAACTAGAAATATAATGTTTTCCCCGAAACTATTAACAATTAATTAGGTATTTTGATAATGATATTATGAATAACTATTTTACATGACATTTAGTTAATATTAAATAACTTCAAAATAAATATTCTCCACATTTTGCATCCTTCATATTCAAGCAAGTAGCAACCTACATATTTTTTAAGGTAAGGGCAAAATTACATATATTTTCAGGATTTGGTTGTCCCTTCGCTGTCCTAACATTAACATTAAAGCTTTTGAGGTGTCAAAATTTTAGTAGACAGAATTGGTGCATTTATATATAGATAGAATTTTTTAATATTATATAATATAATATTAATAAACGGCATTGCTATTACGGTCGTTGATTGTTGACTGTCAACAATTGACGATCTATCTAGCTGAGTTGACGTCTTGGATTCGCCGCTGCGTATGATAATGCGATCAACTCATTTCGTTGACCGCATATGCAAGCATATTCTCCTAAATGACCACACATTTGTAATTAAAAATATGTTCGAATTAGCATAACAAAATTCAACATTTTTATAATTTTAAAAAATTAAATTGAGCTCAATAAACATCCAAGTCGCCTAAGCCATCAATTATATACAACAATCTCTAGGATTTTAATTTTGCATAAATCTTTATCTGGGCATTAACATAAAATTATTTTTGGAGTTGCTTTATTGAAATAAGGGAGTCCGATGAAGATGATTTCGTATCGGATGACACGAAAGATGATTTGGATGAAGAAGAGGAGATTGAATTGAAATCCGATAAAGAGTTAGACAAGATTTGAAAATTTTTTTAAGTCAATATTCTTGTTTAATCTAATTGTAGGAATTGATTACCAAGTAACTGTAGTATTTATGATTTTAAGCAGTATGTTTTTGTTGAAAATTTGAAAAAATATATAAATTTGAAGTAATTGTAGTATTTATAATTTTTTTTTTTTTTTGAAAATTTGAAGAATATGTATAAAAATTCAAAAAAAAAAAAACATTATTTATTTATTTATTTAAAATATTAAAAATTGAAAAACGTATAATTACGTATATACTCCGCATAAACACGCATATTCTTATAATACTTGATACTCGATTGAAACGCATTGTCACGCATTACGCATTTTAGAACCTTGATTCAAACACCTTTAATTATAATTCTCAGTAAAACAAATCATAGACAATTCAATTTCTTGTAATTCAATTTATTTTCACCCAAATTCCATCTTTCTATCAAACGGACTCTTAAGTAAAACCTCTCCACCTTCAACCCCAATTTTACTAATCAAAATCATCCTCAAGACTCCTTTTTTCCTCAAATTCTCAATGGCAATTGATCTCGACCTTGTTTTTATCCGCAGTTCCAAAAAAATTTCTAAAACAATTAGAAAAATAATTTTTCTTCACCACTATAATTCAGGAAAACCCTCCAGAATTTTCAATTTCTTGATCTAAATTAGCATTTTATTTTCAAATAGTGTAATTGTATACGTTTTAACATTTTATATACAAAAATCCTGCCAAAGGAACCACAACTGAATTTCTGGATCAAAGTTTTAGTGAGAAAACTCTATTACCTATTCGTACGGCACCCCAGAATGAAATTGAATTTGAAGACAATGCTTTTGACGAAGATGAAGAGACAACGTATCAAAATGTTACTAAAAATGGGCACTTGTATAATCGTGAGGAATTCAAGAGGCACCTCTAGAAAAGAAAGTTGGAGTCTTTCGTCTCGGAATATGAGTTTGTCCCTCAAAGGGGAATGTGGAACGAGGAGGAGAGTTTTGGAGTTAGGGAGGACAAGTTTGAGAAAGGAGGACTTGAGGGAAAATCAAGGAGTCTTGAGGGGTTGGGGTTAGGAAAAATTCTCTACGTACAGAAATTTTTTTGCCAGAATTTAGACAGATTTTTGAAATCCCACTCACATGGAAGTGGGTCTCATGTATAAAATATTGTAAAAAAAATAAAAAAATTCCCCCCATAAATGTGTGTGTTCGATAGTACAGAGATTTTAAATTCCTGTACGTATAGGAGCTCTCGGGGGTTAGAGCTTTGGAAAGAATATCATGCTATATATGTACCAATTTTTTTTACATAATCTATTATAGACTAATCACAATAAGTGGGATAACATTTTGGGGTTTTTTTATTGTCGCGAATCTGCATACATGTAAGAGGAGGTAAATAATTCGATAATCTTCGATATACAAATAGAATTATTCTTTAAATTTTGGGTATTTGTATTACCTCTACAAAACTTGCTACACCACAATTTTAACTAATTTTTTTATTTACTCAAATGACCCTATGTAAAATTACTTAATTACCCATATATTAATTATTAACATAAAGAAGACATGGTTTTTTTTGAAGACCGGTGGATTGTTGATTGGAATTGGTGGCGGAGGTGACTGGTAAATTGGTGGTTTATGAAATGGGATTGTAGATTGGAAACCAAGGTAGAAGAGGTTTTACTGGTGATGTGTGGTTGGACTTGGAGGAGGAGTTGCCTGGGGAAATGGTGATAGAGGTGGCATTATGTGTGGCTGTGGTTTTGTCTGTAAACAGATGGAGGAGGTGGCATTATAACTGGTGGAAATATAGGTAAAAACCATGGTAGGCCAAAGTATTTCCATATTAGAAAGCTTTTCTTCCGTTTCCATGAGGAAATTGGATCAAAAAATGGCCAAGGGAAATCAGAAGTGTAAAACACAGATGAAAATTTCAGAATTCCCTTAAAACACACTTCTTCAAACATTGAATCTAAGGTAGAGCTATAGAACGAACTAAATCTTTAAAAGCTTCTATGACCAACCAAGTCCAAGATGGAGACGATCATCTCTGGTGCAAGGTGCAAATTTTGGATCGACTGATGGGCAAGCGAACGAATTTCGTCCATACGTCTTCCAACTGCAATTGAGCCCCTGAGCCCCTATCATATAATATCATATCTTTTTTTTTTTTCTTCTCTCTTCTACTTTCAACCACACAATATTTCATAAAATAATACTACACATATATCGAAAATTTTATCTTTTTTTTCAACCACACATTCTCCAAAAAATACTATTCCAAAAACTCTTTTTAAAAAAAAGAGGGGCTCAAACAAGGGCTGAGATAAAAGATTTTGTAAGTGGAAAAGTTAAAGTAGCATAATCTACAACAAAGATTTGGAACTCCAACTGCAATTTTTTCTTAATGGTCTGTTTGATAGACAAAAGTGTAAAGAAATTTCAATTCCATGTTAGTTGAAAAATAAAAATCCGTCAAACCCATAAGAATTCATTTTCCATGAAAACAAAGAAAATGTAACTTTCGTATCAAACAGTCAAAATGAAATTCATTTTTCTTGAATGTGACATTTTCCATGAAATTCATCCCTATCAATCGGACCCTAATATTTTTCAAAACATTTTGACTTCTTAGCCCTTGTTTGGGTTTCATTAAAAATAATTTTTGGGAAAAAATGTATTTTAATATATATATATATATTTGAGAATACGTGATTAAAAGATAAATAATTTTTTTAATTTATGTGTAATATTGTTTTATTGAAAAATATACGATTAAAAGTAAACATAGTATTTTTTTCTAGAATGGAACGATCAGGGCTTAATATTATTCAAAACTGCTAGTCCATTTTCAAACGTGTACATTACAATTCACTTGGATCTAATTGACTGCTACAGTTTTCTGATCTGACTTGATCAAAGCTCTCTCGGAATCTGTTATATACCTAATCGGAACCAGTGGGTCCGTCGGCATGCCGGTGGCAGCTTCTGCTATTTACTTTCTCAATCTTCGTGGCGATGTCCTTATAAATCGCCTCTACCGTGATGATGTCGGGTCAGCCCCCTTTTTCCCTTTCTCCATTTTTCTACACGCACTGACGCACACAATTCAGACGAGTTATTGTGGTGACGTTAAATGAAGCCGCGTGATCGAATGATGTTAAATATGAGTACTGTGAATTTTATGGAACACGGGGTTGAATATTTTTTTTTTTTTGGGTATGCCCCCTTTTTCTGAGATAGAAATCAAAGCTTAAGAACAAAGAAAATAGTCCGTGGACTAAACTTGTGTTTATTTCATGAAATATTTGGACGTAAAAGAAAATCTGGTTTTTGTTATCTTGTTTGTAGTTCAATTTCATTGCTCATGAAAAGAATAAACATTGGCTAAAGGAACATACATTTTCAGGCCCCGATGGAGAAAACTATAATCATGAGGCTATGAAATGATCAATAATGAAAATGTACCTGAATAGTAAATTAGGGATGAGTATATATAGTGTGTGTAGGAGGTATAATCCTACAAGAATTGAAATAAAAGTAAGGTTACCAGTAGACCATATAAGATCGAACTTTTGATGTCCAGTACTCCCGTTGGGATCAGAACGTAGGAGACACAGTGGATCAGGTATCCTCTCCATGGCAAGACGGTGAACCCGAACTGGTTCAGGGTCACCAAGGTGAAGTGGGACCGAGTCATAGCTGTCCACCTGAGGGATCAAGACGAAACCAGAATTTGCGATGCGCGTGTGGCTGGGGACTCAGGCACTCTAGGTCTGGCCTGGAAGTTATGGTATCATCAGGCCCCTATCTTCAATTGTCAAAACGAAAGGAAAGAAAGAAAGATGCTATGACCCTTCATCATTGTAAGATGATTAATAACCCCTTGTGGCTAAGGTCATAAAAGAGAGCTTAGTAGCTCTTTCTGGAGGTTCAAGCAATAGCCTTTAAGAACTTGACAAATAGATTATTTGTTGTTTGAGCAAAAGGCTGATTCTAAATATATTTCATCGCATGGAGCATTTTATAGTGGGATATGTAAATGATGGTCTTGTCCCAAAGAGTTGTTGTTTTAAGTATTGTATTCATTTATTCTAATAAAGGATGAATTGAAGAGGATGTAATGCATATGATTGAATCATACTGGATGAAATGGATAAGCTCTATGGGAGTTCCTTGTGATAGGAAGAACTTTGTAATTAAACGCTAGTTCCACAGAATAGATATTAGACTTGATGAGTTACTAAGTGTTAAGCTTCCTTAGGAACGAGATTGTATGCCAATAAACGGATGTGGTATCGTCATGGATAACTTAAGTGACTGATAACTTAAGTGGTTGGGACATGTACTGTGTAGGTTAGATGGGTGGGGTGTAAACCAAACTAACATGATTGTCTGTGGTTGTAAAGATCTAGTCATGTACTTGTATTTATATCTTCCGGTATATGTAGGAATGAACTGAACATAGTAGACAAAAAAGGATTAAAACATATAAACATATTGGTCATATTACATGGCATGAAGCAGTCCTGACCTTCATAAGTCAAAAATTTTGAAAATATATAAAAATTGCATAGGTCTTGTAGTATGTCGATTATATACAAAGAGTGTTTAACACGTGTCAGACACGAACACTCCACCACAGGAGCATCCTTGCTTCACAGGCTATATCTTTTACATTGAGTTTGATTGAAGGCTTCATTTTATGTCACTTGTTTAACAGAAATATTTCTATGACATAAATCATTGTGGTAGTAATTACTTGTAATTTTCATATTAATTAGGGGCAACATGGTGGATGCTTTCAGAACACATATAATGCAAACGAAAGAACTTGGCGTGTGTCCTGTGCGGCAGATTGGAGGCTGTTCTTTCTTTTATATGAGAATTAGCAATGTCTACATCGTGATTGTTGTCAGCAGTAATGCAAATGTTGCCTGTGCATTCAAGTTTGTTGTTGAGGTATCCTTGGTGCATAAGAGACTTGAACTTTCATTTGCTAGTTAGATGTTAAACTATGTGCATTTGGTCAGCAGATCAATTTTTTAGGAGACAATTTAAGAATACGATCATGCCACAAACATCTACTACTTTATTCCTGACTATTAGTTTAAACCTTCCATCTCAAATCTAATTTGTAATCAGTGGAACCGGCTATTCATTCACTAGTTTGGGAGTTATTTAATTTTGACATGGAACAATCTCCAATAATCCCCTGCAAGTTAACTGCTACATGTAGGCAGTATGTTCAATTAAATAGTGCACTTTGGTAAAATCATGAATCTGGAATAAAGAGAAACTACTATACAACCAAGAATAACATGCAAAATCTATGCAAACATAAATGAGACTTGTTTAAATATTCCCCCTATCTAATTCTACCTCCATTTTTATGTTTGAAGTAAGCATGTCAGAAACAATTGAGAATGAGTCAACAGGCGCAAGGTGCTTTTGAGAGTTTGAGGTTATAATATTTCAAAGGGGGAAAAGCTTATATTTGTCTCCCATTAGTTTCCAGTGCCTAAAATTTGGTGCAATGAGTTTTACACTTTAAAATTATTGCTGAAGATTGACAATTAAGACTCTGACTAGTATCGACATTAAATCTTTACTTTTTAGCTCATTTTTCACTGTGAAGATATGCTTATTCCAGGAAACATGTGTCTTTTATAGATGAGGCGTTGGAATAAAATTTATTTGTATGCATTTTTCTCGTTTTCTTTAATCATTTGCATTTTTCTCGTTTTCTTTAATCATTCTGTCTATTTTCCTTGCAGGCAGTTTCATTATTTAAATCTTACTTTGGTGGGGCTTTTGACGAGGACGCTATCCGCAATAATTTTGTTTTAATATACGAACTGTTAGATGGTATGCCCCCCTGTAAAGTATAATTAGATGATCTCTTTTAGAAATTAATTTTCACTTCTGTGTTTGACTTCTATTTTTGACACAAATTTAACTTGTCTAGTTCCCTCTTCTCTTTAGAAAGAGTCAGTTTCAATATTTAATGTTGCATGTCCAATAAAATAAAACGGAAGATCTTTATTCATCAAAGTAGTAAGGATAGTCATATTTACTGAAACATATTTACACTTGGCTTCTTATCTCTTTGCTCTAGCTTTTTCTGCCTTAATTTTTGGTGTGCATTTTAGCATTATTGGATACAATATGCTCGTGATGTACACGTACAGGATCACACATGAACAGTGAGTTTATTCACTGTAATAAAATCTTCTAAGGTTGAGCCTTTTAGTATGGCCAACAATATTTTTTGAGTATGAAGTACTCTATTTTCTTTATTGAGTTACTTAACAGGTGCATTCATTTGAATCTTAACAATGCCCCTCCCTTCTCAAACCAAGAACTGGAAAGAAAAGGTCTATACTGTACAGAGTGACCAAAACTTTGGATGGTTGACTGACATTTCCCTATGAATTACAGAGATATTGGATTTTGGTTACCCTCAAAACCTTTCACCTGAAATCTTGAAGCTTTACATTACTCAGGAAGGCGTACGCTCACCATTTTCATCTAAGGTTAGATGTGCGACTTATCTCACCATTTTCTTTGGAAGAACAATATTCAAGGAAATAATGATTTGAAGAGATCTATGATACTAGTTTATAACTAAACGGAAAATCTTATGCCTTGTGAAGTGATACATACTACTAATTTCTGAATTTCATGATGATTATCGTAACGCTCTATGCCTTGTGTGAACAACCAAACAGCCTGTAGACAGACCAATTCCAAATGCTACTTTACAAGTAACTGGTGCTGTTGGCTGGCGCAGGGAGGGTCTTGTCTATAAGAAGAATGAGGTTGGCTCTTCTTTCTGATACCAGTACTTTCTCATATTTTAATCAATGCAATTTTACTACATTAACTTCTATTTGTCAACAGGTATTTCTTGATATTGTTGAAAGTGTTAATCTTCTTATGTCTTCCAAAGGTAAATAATTATTTATGGTGATCATTTGTGCATGATGCAATTTTTCTCGTTTCTCATTTTCAACCCGAGAGTTGAGGACAATATTTTATTGTGATTATATTTCCCTTGTTCATTTTTGCTCTTGTTTCTCACTGACTATTTGGTAATTTAGGTAGCGTTCTACGTTGCGATGTAACTGGGAAGATCCTTATGAAGTGCTTTCTTTCTGGAATGCCCGATTTAAAGTTGGGTTTAAATGATAAAATTGGCCTTGAGAAAGAGTCACAGATCAAGTCCCGCCCTACTAAAAGGTAGCTTCCATATAATCATCAGTTGAAGATATCAAATTACGGAACTGATAGAATGGTCAAAGAAACAGTATTTTTTTGACAAAATGACATGTCAATAATCTCACAGGAATATAAGAGTCCTTCTCTATTATGAAATATGGAAAGAAACAAGCACAATCTTTGCCACCATACTTTACTACTTTAGAATATCTACTTCAGTTCAGTCCTTGTTGCTCTTTGTGAGGATAGAGGTACAAATATTGATAAAAGTCAGTGAAACTGAACTGTCACTTGTCCAACCCATAGGTATTAACTTTTATGTGCACTGATGTTGTCAGTGCATTAGAAATCATCTCAGCTGGAATTGTAATGTTCTGAAAGTTGTTTTTCGTTGATCTCTACAAACACACATCAATGATGCATATCGTGATGATTAACTTTGAAATTTTGTATATTTTTATTCTATTGTGTAAAATAAGATCTACTGTATTTGAGGTTGAGCAAGATCCTTTTATATATCTCCGTCTTCTTTTCATTTTTCAATTAGTCAGGTATATTGTAGTACACCATGTAAAAGTTACGTTAATCATATAAAAAAATAGTGAGTCACCATGCTAAATGGTTGATGAAAATTCTCTGTAATTTTGTATCCTTGGTGCTGTAGCTAACTGTTAATCATCTTCCTGAGGTTCACAAGAATTAAACTTCCCTATCTTAATATCTATCATTTTATCCCTATGATTGCTGACATGCTATTTTACTAAGGAAAGGAATATCTCTTATGGTAGATAATCAATTTGTGCATTTTGAAGGCTATTTTCATTATTTTTTAGGTGACCACAATAGGATTGTGTGTGTGGTTTATATACTTGATTGTTATGATATATAGAGAGAAGTCAATGGTAGCTGGTTTATGCCACTGTTATCTATGATGTTTTTACTATAAGCTATCTTTTTTCCTTGTTCTCCTTGGCTACCATATTTTCAACTCTATTATACATTCAATGTAGCTGGAAGCTACGATGTTTGGATTCGGGTACGAGTATCGGGTATGGGTATGTATCTAAGTGTCGAATATTTTATTTTCTAAAATGTAGAATACGGGAATATGGCTCAAAAGAGTCCAAATTTCGGCACGGTTACGTGGATACGTCTTTCAAACTTCAATTTTTTTACTAACTCAAGATGTCATTTTGAATAGACCAAAATCAATTGTTCACAAAGAAGGATATGAGTATTGAATAAGGAGTTCAGACGAATAAAAATAGAATTTTGGGGTTTAATTTTCACTTATGGGAAGTTAATTACCTAAATGCTATATAAAATAGAAAATAAGAGATTTGATTGCAATTTAGACTTAGTGGAGCACTAAGTGGTTCTATATGGAACCCGTTTTTATTTTATACAAACAAAATCCTAGACCACTGATAAAGAGAGGGAAAGAAGGAAAGAAAAGAAGAAAGAAGAAGAATGAAAAACCTACGCCGTCGCCTTTCTCGACCCTCTCGGAGGTGGCATTAGGTTTATAGAGAGCAGAAATAAAAAGGAAAAGGAAAAAAAAAAGGGCAAAGTGTCCGGTTGAAATTTGGAGGATTCGACACATATTCTATATCCATATTCATGTCGTATCATGTCACGTCCGACACGGGTACTCCAACCATTTCGAAGAATCCGAGCATCAGATGCTGGAAGTTGATACTAGTTCTCAGGAATTACTTGAAATTTGCTTGTATTAGAGAATTATGGTGCCTTCTCTCTCCAGGCAATTTTTTTTCAAATGTTAAGCCGCAATTCTATTCCTTTATATTGTTTTAAACTATTTTACCAGTCTGCTTTGTTAGTATTAGCCGTTGCATGATTAGTTCCTAGGTTTTGTTGATAGCCTTATCTATTACCATGTTACTTGTGCTTGAGAAAACTTTGGAACTTGATGATGTTACTTTCCATCAGTGTGCAAAGTGGACAAAAATATTCCTAACCTTGTTCTTTACCATGTTAATTGTGCAGTGGGAAAACTATCGAGCTTGATGATGTTACATTTCATCAGTGTGTAAATCTGACAAGATTCAATTCAGAAAAAACTGTCAGTTTTGTTCCTCCTGACGGTGAATTCGAATTAATGAAGTAAGTTCATAGTTCTTTTTCTTTCCAACAGTTGTGGGAGGGATTCTTTTGTGGAAGGTAAGAAAATTGAATATTTTTTCCATGACATTATGTTATTAAGGCTGTTGCTCATTGTATATATGCTTGGTCTCAATGTCAAGGTCAAGAATGTTTAGGAAATGAATTGGATTCCTGAATACATCACTTCCGATATCTAAAGTTTCTGCCTTGTAGAAGAATTTTATTTGTGCTCTTAAGTAACCTTTTGCATGAATTTGGACCCTACAACAAATGGATATTGGTGATGATGAAACATGCCTTTACTATTTGCCAGACCCGTAACATTGTTTTCCATGATATTATGGCTCCTACTTCTATTTTTGCCCCTAAGATCCTGAATAGAACATGTTGAGAGGGGTGCAGGGGTAGAACAAAATTATCATGGTGTGGTGTAGTTAAATCCTATTTTTGTCAATCACTTTTTCGGGCCAAAAAAATAAAGATCGCAATGACTCAACTTAGCTGATAGTTTCTGAATCTGCAAAGCGAGTAATCATATGTTAACGGAAATTTGGTTCTCTGTCATTTTGAGAAATTGTGAACAAATTTACTAATCTGCCTTATTTGTAGAAGTGACACTGTTGCTATTTGTTCAAAGGATATATCTCAATTGCTATTGTGACATTATGTTTCATTAGACATATTACTATGTTATAACATATTTATTATGGTACTGTTATGTAATATCTGTAGCAGTCTTGGTGTTTGAATTGCTGCTGGATACATGTTTATCTATTGCATGTCATTTTACATAAGTGCACTAACACTACCCTTCCCACAGGTATCGCATTACAGAAGGGGTGAATCTACCATTTAGGGTATTGCCAACTATCAAGGAATTGGGTAGAACGCGCATGGAAGTGAATGTTAAGGTTAGCCATCTTAAATTATTGTGCTTGCTTTTGTATGCAGCACACCACATGTTTGAATTGGTCGTGCTTCATTCAGGTGAAAAGTGTGTTTGGGGCAAAAATGTTTGCACTTGGTGTGGTTATCAAGATTCCAGTACCAAAACAAACAGCCAAAGTAAATTTTCAGGTGACATCTGGCCGAGCAAAGTACAATCCATCTATTGACTGTTTGGTCTGGAAGTAAGTCTTAGATACATTATTTTTTGGCATTGCACATCTGAGCCCAGTTAATATCATTCCAGTATGATACCCTTCAATTATTGTCCTCTGCAAAACACTACACATCTATCACTTATAAGTTTGTTTTCTGTCTGATTGAGCCATGCGTGCTTGAAGCAAGTGTATCAACATTCATGATTTCTTATCCCCAGATTAATTTAATTAGTCTTGTTCACATGAAGCTGTTTAGGCAGGCACCGAGACGTCAACATCTTGTCAAGTGCACAAATGCCTCACTTGATACTCTTTGTGTCCAGCACTCTTGTGGTCCTGCCCAATTGCTGAATTTAATGGGAATGTAGCGTTGTAAAAGCAAATATCTTAGCTAATGACTTTAGATGGCATGTTTCTGTTTTCAAAACATTTCTTTACGCTCTTACAATTAGACCATCGTCATGAAGGCACGTAATAGAGTATATCTTCTTGTTATTCAGAAAAAATATTAATGATGTCGTGCATTTATACTCTACATGTAACGAAAGTTGATGCAGAGGTTTTTAATGATTCACATTTTACTCCACCGTTGCTTAAAAATCATTTTCATGCTAGAATTCCAATCACTATGTGTGAATCTGGATGTAGCTATGCCCTGACTATTCGATTTTTGATACATTACACGAGAGTTTAACTATTTTAAATACATTTTGTTATCATTGCTCTAGGATCTGTGTCAAAGGTCCTCAATTCGCCATTTTAATTCTGACAGACTGGCATGGACCTCTACAATCAAATGAAACTGAATATTGACATTAGAATATTCTGAAGTTCTATAAATGTCAGCCTTTTGTTGAAACTCTCATTACATTCTCGTGACATCAAAAGCACTGGCCCCCCTCACCCCAGGAAAGGATGTCCTCACCCTGCATGTCTAATCCAGAACTCTCCCCCATCTTCAACCCCCACTACCACTTTTAAACTGCATCCCTCTCACCATTCTCAACCCCAAAAACAAATTGAGTGAAAATGGAAAAGGAAAAGTTAGAACCATCAGACCATAATTACCATCAGTGATGCTGGTCAATCACCAGGCCACCCCCAAAAAATACCAAAACCACCATTATTAAATTGGGTCCCCACCCATTCCCTAAAATTGGATAAAAGATTTTAAATTTTATGTTATAATATGATAACTTTGGATACTTTATCTTTCTTTATTTTGTGTATGCATGTGTTAGAAACAGATCTGAAGATAGGTACCTTCCCATCTATGAGGTGTGGGTAGTAGGCTTTGTAGTGGCGTTGGGTTGTGCACTATGGTGAAGTGTTAAGAGTGAGATACGGACAAAGAGGTGTGGTTGGGGGTCGAATTAATTCTTTTCCAATTTTTAATGTGTTCTGTAAACATACACAAGAATAATCTTGTTTTCAGGTGAATTGGTCAAAAAGAAAATCTTGGCCTGATTTTTGGAGGTTCCAACGTGTGTTGAGACTGGTGGACTGCTCCCATTTTGAGCCAACCTGTTTAGACCCATTTAGTCTATGTGTGGCTTCATCTATTTGCATCTTATTTATTTTATCTTTCTATACTGGGGTCTTTGCAGGATAAGAAAATTTCCTGGACAAACTGAACCGACATTGAGTGCTGAAGTGGAGTTAATTTCCACAATTACTGAGAAGAAGTCTTGGACCCGACCACCAATCCAGATGGAATTTCAGGTGCTCAATCATTTCATTTGCTAGTAAATCTTAAAGGTTTAAATCCACTTCATTGCCCCATTTTCAAAAGGGAGAAAAAACACTAACACCATTTTTGGAGCAGGTTCCTATGTTCACAGCATCTGGATTGCGTGTTCGTTTCCTCAAGGTATATACCTCGTATATTTTAGAGAAGGTTATTTAATACTCGCACACAATAAGAATGCGGCTTCACTTACGGTCTGTCTGCAGGTATGGGAAAAAAGTGGGTACAACACAGTTGAGTGGGTTCGTTACATTACAAAAGCTGGTTCATACGAGGTTAGATGCTAGGATTAATGGAGTAGCTGCTGCTGTATTTCTCCAATGCCCTCTGGATGGAGGAGATATCAGTACATTTCGCCTCAAATTCACAGCTGTTTCCCGTCCATATTCCGTGTCATTCGAGGTAAATGTTATACACAAGAAAATTATAAAAATATAAGTTTAGGTTGATATTTCTGGGAGTTGAGAATAGGCTAATTTAAGGATTTGAATTTGATTCTCTTAGTAGCACTGTGAGAACGAGCATTTGATTAACATTCTGGTCTGCTATATTTTGCCACAGTTGACTTGTTGGTTTGATTTTACAAATCGCTGAGTGAAAATTTATGTAATTTGTTTGGAGTTGGAAATAATTTTTGTTTGCGGGACTGAGAGTTTGGAACAGAGTAATTCACATTCATTAATATGTCATCTTAAATATGACATCCCTATGTTTAGAGATGACATCAATTAATGCCATTACATTGTCACCAAGACTTTTGATCATTGCCCAATCGGTATAGAATTTAACTTAAATTTCTCATGATATGTATTGAGTTCGAATATTTGAGAACGCGACAAAAAGTCGTGAGGAATAAGGTAGATTTAAATTCTCTTAAAGTGGACAGTATATAAGAGCATTTTTTTTGTAACGATTTGAGTCTTCGTACTCAATCCGTTATATCATATATACTATTCGATTTGAGAAAGTCCAAGCCCATTTAGATAGCATCATTCATTGGCAGTTTCACTCTCTTTGAAGAAATTTCAATTTAATGGAGTGTCAACTTCACCCCCAAGATATTGGGGATTATTTTGCCATTGGTCCTCTCAATCTATTGACTGAGTTGCAATATCATACCAACTTATCCTTTTTGGTGGTATACTCCCCAAACTATCTGTTTTATTGCGGCGTTCGCTCCCAACCTCTAACAATGAATTCCATCCATTGACGGTTGAAAGTTATTTTTATTGATTTGACTATTATACCCTTCTTTTTAGTTTTAAAAAAATACAAAAAAAATAACCATTCACCTAGAATCTTTGCCAAGAGACTCGCCCACCCACCACAGTCGAATGTTGTTGGCAACCATTGCCCTGCGCCTTATTCTGGCGACTTCATCCCCCATCGTCTCTTCCCAAACTCACCAAGCCAACCAACAACACGAAATACAGGTTGCAATTGCTTTATTTCTTGTATAGAAAATTTAAAGTTTCAAAAATTTTGGGTAGAAATACATTTTTTTACGAATTTTTAAAAGGGTAAATATGTGCACACCGCCTTTTACGTACTACACAACATTTAATTTCACTCAAGATATTCAAGATTGACTCGTTATACACTTGGTTCCCGTTTAGTTTAGATAAAAATCATATTTTTACTAATTTTTGATTAAAAAAAAAATGTAATTTATGTAAAATGTATGATTAAAATTAATTGTTGATATTAACTTAATTTTTTATTAAAATCTTAATCCACATCAAACATGGGCTTATGTCCTCAAATTTTTTCTATGTTGTAACTATCCATTGATTAACACATCTCGTTTTTACTAATGATTTTCTCTCAAAAGGTCATTTGGAAGATCGTAAAAGGCTTAATTTCTAATCATATTTGAGCGAAAAGTTGCTGGTTTAAATCCCATTATGTTTATCGGTCAAGTTTTGTCATAGCATTTAGTCAACTATTATGAAGACGACTGATGCCAAAACTAATGCTATGCATCATCCAAAAGCAGGGTCCCTGAAAATTTTTAGGTCCTAAGCAACTAACTATTATGAGATCCTATAATTTTACCCACATAAAACAATATTTAAATAATAAATATATCTATGGAATTTTGTTTGTTTGAATTAAAATGTGTTATATTTTATACGTGGATTTAAAGATATTGACTACTCATGTCTATGAGATTTGTGGGGTTATATAGAATTTGGATTTTTCTTTTCATAAATATTTTTTGTACAATTTTTTTGCTTAAAAAGTGTACATGAATTTAGTGTTGATTCCAATCTTCTTGCAAATTGGGATTCGCTAACCCCCTCCACCTCGCCACAATTACATTACTTCTTTCTAAAATCCATACCACATCCAAAGTTTGAGGCCCTACGCCCAAGTCAAAATTCTGAGGCCCAAGGCCTTTGCTTTGGTCACCTTGCCTCAGGGCCGGGCTTGTCCAAAAGGAGAGTGAACTTGTAAGGATGACAAAAAGGGTGGACTTAGTATCAGGCAAGAGATGTGGAAGTTTGATTGTTCGGTGACTCGGCATCACGTCTCCCTCCAGCTCCATGTTGTAGCTCGAGACTTACTGTGCCGGGAGCAAGGGATGGATAATGATATGGAAGTTTGATTGTTCTTTGGATCCTTTTGCTAGGGTTAAGATTCTTTGTCCCCGTCAATCCTGAGAATGGCAAGAGAGTTGACTAAGTTATCCCTGCAAATTTAGGAAAACCCATCCAATAAGACGTACTAAATATGTTCACAAAGTACATTCAAGTTTTAGATTGTCGAGACAACGGATAATTGTAAAATGATGCATTGTGTAGATAAGATGTCCCATTACTGGCAAGTTAAGTCTCAGCTCCCGTTTGGTCCACTTTTTTCCAAATTTTAATGTTTGGAATAATGTGTTTTTTTTTTAAGAATGTATGGTTGAAAAAGAATGAAAAGTTTTTTATTTACGTGTAATATTATTTTATGGAAGATTGTACGGTTAAAAATAAAAGTAAGAAAAAAAATTGAAGGAGAATGGGCCAAACGTGGGCTCAATGTACTAATTGGGGACCCTCCCCATCTCAGCCATTGCCCAATGGAGTAGAGTGTTGTTCCATATACTTAACGATGGGGATTATCTAATAAATAAATATCATCAACACTCACAATTATATAGTATAGTACCGTATATTGAGTAATGTGCGCGTTGGTACAAAAAAGTTATGGGGACGACTCGACTTTAAATTGTTTCCTCGAGGATTTTACTTAGTCGTCTTTTGGCTCTCATTTTCAATTTTTTTTTTATTAATTTAATTTCAAACGCACATTATGTTAATTTTTATCTAATAGAGGCTTTAACGAATTTTAAGATGAGACCTGGTGGAGCTTTGAAAGCACTATGATTCTATAGATAGTAGAAAACAATCAATTGTTGAATTTTAGACCACATCAATGGAGGCGTGTGACCTAGAAATTTTATGGCAATAAATTTGGGTTATGCATGACCTTTTGAATTCATTTCCATATTTTAAAAAGGCGGTTATATTGGGACTATAGTTTTTAGGATAAATCTATTTGTACACCATGATACACACCATGGTGTACAGTCCCCTCACATGTTGAGGGGGGCACATGAATAAAATAATTGTGGGCCCCCTCATTGTAAGGGGATTGTGCTGTACACCAAGCCTAATTCTAGTTTTTAATTGCTGTACTCTATTTTAATTGCACTTAGAATCTTCAAGCTTTGTATGTATTTATGTTTTTAATTTTTATCTTCAAGCTTTGTATGTATTTATGTTTTTAATTTTTATCTTCAAGCTTTGTTTATTGTATCATTGATGTTTTTAATCTTTAATTTTCAAACTTTTATTAACTAATAACATTTGTCATTGTTGATAATGATTTTTGTCAAAATGTTTCGTTTGCATGCATTGAAATTTGGGAAGTATATTTTTGTCCCATTTTTGTATTCATTTTTTTTTTTTTTAAATGAGCCAAAGGAGACTATAATTGCTCAAAAAAGCACTCCCTCTCAACTTTCAACCTTTGAAGCATCATAATGCAACTCAAAGTCTTTGAAAACATTGGGAAGAATTGCATAGGTGGTCACTAACTTTTACTAGATCGACTTGAATTCCCTTTGAGCCACCTTTGTCCATTGAAGTTCACTCTCTTCAATGCAATCAATGGCCTATGTTTGATTTGTGAGTTCTCCATAGGCTCACTAGCAAGGTTCGCCTATATGGCCAGACACAAGATATTGTTGAGTAGTTACAAACAAGTACTGGTTTGTACTAACAGATATTTTGAGAACGCGACCACAAATTCTATTAGAGTGAAAATCATCTTCACGAAACAACCAATGTCTCTCTACTCACTACCATATAATCTATATTCACAGCGAAGAGAATCCTCTATCATCGAAGGGACCCCCATTTGCATAAGCAGTTCTCAATTTTTGTAACACTAGTCTGTTTAATTTCATACCCACTAGCTGAGTTGTTCGTTGAAATGTTATAGGAGAGACACTACACGATGTCCAACTTATGTCAGACCGACTGGAAACAATTTTCCTCATCTCAAGTTCATTCAAAGAAATTTTATCATTGCCAATACCAGCTAAAGAAGTGCAACTTACAACAAGAAAGACAGAATTGTCAGGAAGAAAATTGGACAAATATTGAAAGCTACAAGTAGGCCAAGAGGAACCTACGCCCATTTCACAATTTGCTGTCATGGAGAGTCATTCCAAGTGGAAAATGGTTCCACTATTTACCAATGTTATGAAAATCAGATCGTAATTTGTACCCATCAGTTCAACCAGAAGAACCATTGACATATCTGTTTATACGGAAAGAAAATCCAGAATTTGGAAACCATTCAAAGAAGCTAAGAACCAAAACAGTTCACCTCAAAATTTTGTTTTTTTCAATCTTCTTTTACCACCAATTCAACCCTGTATCCTTTTCAAGTCAATGCTTGGATTGGTTTTCAGAGCACGAAACCTTCATGGCCAACTCTGTCCATACTATTCATTCTACTCTCACCATTTCTACTATGTAAGCACGAAATGACAACGCTCAACTCTCAAGATTCATGATACAAGGAGATGACAATCAAAATCAGCACCAAGAACATTAGACTATTCAAATACAAAAGGAAATGAATTGAACACAAAGAAACAATCCAAATTAGAACGAAGAATAACATACACCTTCATCTTCAATTTCACACGTTTACCAAAATGTCACAATATTTCTTGCGTATTCCTCGAACCATATACTTGAAATAAAGAAAAAAAAATGTTTAATTGATCCAAAAATACAAAAGAAAAAGACCCACAAAAAAGTATCAAACAAAAAATCCAATTTCGTTGTTCCATCGTTAAAGTTGGAGGTTAAACTTTCTCCACTGTAATGAAAGAGAGTAATAGTATAATTACACATACACACTGAAATAAATTAGGGAACAGCTATTTTCATCTATGATTTTTATATAGGGCAAATATATTAACACCACAATTTTTTTTACTGCACTATATTTTATTACAATTATATATCCCTAAATTTTTCTTAATTTTACACTTACGTTCTCAACTTTTTTTAAATTTTTTTATCATCAACCTTTATTAATTTTCATATCTTGTCTATAGACTATAGAGATGATTTTCATCCAAAATATTTGGCATGAGTGCCAAAAAGACATATTTCTCTCTCGTTTTTTAAATAATTAAAATAAATAACTAATACAAGAGTTAAACTAAAAAAATGTTCATCTTTTCAATGCACGTTAGTAGAATATTTGGATGAAAATTGTAATTAAAGATAAAATATGTTAATTAATTGAAAGTTAAGAATGACAATTCAACACGAAAAAAGTTGAGGATATAAACGTAAAAGTGAACAAATAATGAAAACTTTCATTGCAAATAAAATTTGGTGCAATAAAAAAAAAAATTGGTGGGATATAATTACCCTTTTATATATTTATCCAATTTTTTTTTTTTTAAAAAGAATTATATTTCATTTTTAACCTCAAATAAATTTACTTGAATATAAAAAAAAAAAGTAAAATATATCATTTTAAATCTACCCACTGCAAGGTATGACGACCATCACTTTATATAGAATTAAACTACTTGTATAAAACTATTCATTACCACCTGGATGACATCCACTCACATATAATGGGATCCGAGTAAATAAACAATGCAAAAAAAAAAAAAGGTTGGGTCCCCCTATTGTGAGTGAATGCCATATAAATGGTAATGAATAATTATGTACAAGTAACATGTTTGCTTTATATATCTATACCAGTTTCGTTCTCCTGCACACCGTGCGCAGGAGAACGAAAATGCGCTTTGCCTTGCATGAATTCATGCAAGGCAAAGCATAAAAAAAATACATGCAAGGCCTGCCAAAAGGCAGGACATTTGAATAATTTGTGTTTTTTTCTGTCTTTTTGTTTTATTTTTTTTTCCTTCAATTATTTTGTTTAGCCTCTGTTTGATAGTCATTTTTTTGCATTAATAATTTTCAATATACGTATATTACATTTTTTTTATATTAATAATAGCACCGCAAATTTCATATGATATTTGTACTAACATTGCAACACATTCAAACAAAATAAAATAGACATTGCATAAATTAGATAAATTTTCTTTAAATTTAATTCGAGCTAGTACAACAATAAGTGGTTTAATGGTCGTCACCATCGTCAAACCCATGGAATGCACCATAATTACTGCTAGCTATACCAGTGTACCTATCTTCCTGAGTATCGTCCCAAGAGTACTGTGGATGATACGGTTCGTCCACTAACCTCGACTGTAATGTCGGACAAGTTCTTTTGTCATGTCCACTACGACCACAAACACGACAATTTCTCTTCGATTGAGATATGACTATTTCTTTGGATGACTTCAATCTCTTCCCGCACCCTTTTGTCCTAACCGAAGTAGGATCAATCACGAGTTGGGCACATTCGCTGCTCTTGCTAATAACCCTACTGATTCCCACATCTCCTCCATTATCCATAGCTTTTACCTGTATTTTCAAGTTCTGAAATCCATCCATTATTAACGCCGTACGAGCGTCAGTCAAAGCACCTTCGTCCACCAACTCTGCTACCGTGTGTGCCAGCATCCCATGTCGAGAAATCAATGATTGACCACCCATTGAGGTCGTCGTTGGTTCGAAGACTGGAGTTGCTTTTGCATTTTGCGTCCATCGACCTGCAATGTACTGATCTGGTAATAACATCACATGTTTCCTAAGCATAAATGCGAGCATGTGACGACATGCATATCCTTCAAACTCAAATGTTTTGCAGCTGCATGCTATTAAGTCAATAGCCCTGAAGTAGGTCAGCTCACGGTGGCGATGATGTGTTTTTCCGGTATCAAAACGTGTTACAACATACGTTTTGACACCCTCGTATGTTGATTTCCTTGAGAAAACGTAGTAGCTACTCTGAGCTAATTCTTCTTGGAACAATAGGAAAATTGTCTTTGTATAAATACGTGTCATTTGAGTTTCCATGGCAAATGTTGTTATCATACGAGGCACCTCATTCAAGTCGGTGTGGTTGGCAACCAATTCGCTATGTCGCTGGTGAGCTAGAGCACTGCTAAACTGTGTGATAAAATTCATTAGTGTATCCGTCTTATTGACATATCTTTTGAAGAACGTGTGGTTGCTTTCTGACCGTTGATTGCTTGACATCCCGGCAGAAAATATATGCTTCACGTACGCAGGTACCCAACGACTTCGTATTTCATACATGTGGGCAAGCCACTCATTATCACTAAGATCAGTAGTTTCCATCATATCAGCCCAACGAGATTCAAACTTCTCCGGGGACTCCGACTACTTAATAATACTCACCAAACCGTGGTATAATTCCTTGTACAACACGGGACTTATCTTCTCCGAGAATTTGTTTAGAATATGCCACAGACAGAACCTATGAATTGTGTTAGGAAAAATCTCACCAGCTGCTCTAGCAATGGCAGCATCTTGATCAGTAATAATTACCTGGGGGCCCGTTGGGTGGGCATTGCTTCGACGAACTTCAAAAACAACTAAATAAATGAATCGATCTTTTCATCACTCAATAAGCCACATCCGAAAACAGTAGTTTGTCGATGGTGATTTACTCCAACTAATGGTGCAAACACCATCGAATACTTGTTTGTGTTATATGTTGTGTCGAAAACGACAGCATCTTCGAAGTAAACATAAGAACTCATGGACTCTGCATTAGCCCAGAAACAACGAGCAAACACACCATCCTCGTCAGTCTCATAGGCATAGTAGAAGCTAGGACTCCTTCTTTTTTCCAACTCAAAATGCGCAATCAATGTTTCTGCATCACGTCCAATGGCTTTTAGGCGCCGATCTCGTCGATGGTTCCTGATATCTTGCTCATTACAGCCCAGTGAAGAAGGCCCACCAGCATCTATCTCCATAAGTCTGATCTGTTGACAGTTAGGAATATTGGCTTGTGAAAATTGGTCAACAAGCGCTTTTTTGGTTGCAGAAACATGTCGATGTGAACGTAGTAGGTGCGTTTTGCTTGGTGTAGACAGTGCATGATTGTGCCCCTTGACGAAATGGCTTACAACCCATATAGACGTTGTCTGATGTTTTACAACTGTTAACTTTGCATCACATCTACAACGTGAGTTCCCACGCTTTCGTTCACCAGAACGGGCCACCAAATTTTTGAGTTTCATCTGATATGACTCATCTTTTTGACATTGTTTAAAACAAACATACGACTTCCAGACAATCTCATTTGTCTGTGGATTCTTTCGGCTACTACCAATACGTATGCTAAAACCATCTAATTTCGCATACTCATTGTAAAAATTATACACATCATCAAGCGTTTTAAATTCATGTCCGAATATCGGAATGATACCAACATTCACTTGTGGAATAAATACATTATCATCCCCTTTCATTCATAAAAATTAATATGAAAAATTATTTAGTTTGTGAAATAATTTAAACATTGACATGTTTAAAACTTACTATAATTATAACAAAAATAAAATTAAAACCATGTTACGAAATTAAACAAATTAAAAATGTACATTTATATATAACACAACACATTTAAGAAAAAATAAAAGAAAAAAACTTACCAGAAAATTCAATAGAAAGATATAAACAAGTCTCAGAAAATAATTGTGAAGTGTATATGAATGAAGTGTTTTTTCTTTCTGCATATCAATTGTGCAATGTATATGAAATATGAAACGTTTGCCACTTTTTTTATAGGTAAAGAACAAAAAAAAAAAAAAACTGACAACATATATTCAACACTCAAGGGCTGCAGGCTGACAACTTATATTTAACACGCAAGGCCTGCTAGGCTTTGCGTGTTAAATTAGCTTTGCCTTGCATGCTAAGTCCCTGTTTGTAGCCAATTTTGGGGAGAAAATGCATTTTTGAATTGTTGATTGATGGAGAATGTGTGGTTAAAAATTAAGGAAAAGTTGTGTGTAATATTATTTTATTGAAAAATGTGTGGTTAAAAAGAATAGAGAAAAATACATTTTGAGAAAAATGACTATCAAACAGGACAAAACAAAATAATTAGAGAATAAAAAAAATTTAAAAAAATATATATATACTAAAACACACAAGGCCAATAGGCCTTGCGTGTTTAAATACTTTGTCTGGCATGTCATGCAAGGCAAAGCGTAGCCCATTAATTTAAATGAGTGGTTTAATTAAATGATGAGCTTTAATTAAATTAATAAGCTTTAGTGTAAATTTAATTAAACCACTTATTATTGTACTCGTCCGAATTAAATTTGAAAAAAATTTATCTAATTTATGCAATGTCTATTTTATTTTGTCTGAATGTGTTGCAATGTTAGTACAAATATCATATGAAATTTGCGGTGTTATTATTAATATAAAAAAAATGTAATATACGTATATTGAAAATTATTAATGCGAAAAAATGACTATCAAACAGGGGCTAAACAAAACAATTGAAGAAAAAAAACAAAAAAAGACAAAAAATAACAAAAAATAAAAATAAAAATAAAAATTATTCAAATGTTGTCAGCCGCATTTTTGAAATGCATGCAAGGCCTGCCTGTATTTTTTTTATGCTTTGCCTTGCATGAATTCATGCAAGGCAAAGCGCATTTTCGTTCTCCTGCGCGGTGCGCAGGAGAACGAAACTGATATCTATACATCCACACCAAGACTTAAGGCTATGATAAGCAAAAAATAAAAAATGGTTCTTTTAACAGTGATGGCGCCTCATGTCCACCACTGCCTTTGGCTCCTCGAATTCCATAGCAAAGATCTCCATTTTCACAATAGAGGAAATTGTTGAGACGGGAGGAAATTTTGAGGACGGAAACTTTCTCATCATATTATCAACATATATCCATATTACCATTGCTATCACAAGTCTCAACTGCATACAAAAATCTTTAGGTAAAGAATAATTTAATCATCCCATTGCTTTTTCAAATTTTTATGCTTTATCTACCCACTAAATTATTATTTAATGATAATGTAGCAAATTTTTTCCATGAACCCACCAAATATTTTGTAAAAGTTTTAATCTTTCCTTGCGTTTGGGCCTTTGCAAAAGCCACTTAGGGGGGTGTATTCAATTGAGACTTTTAAAGACTTTGATGGACTTTTTTTAAGTGATGACTTTTGTGGATTTCGTGGATTTTTCATAAATTTGCATAGAATTAGTGGAAGTCTTTTGTAGACTTCTGTAAACTTTCATTTTAAAACTTTTGGAGACTTTTGTAGAATTCAAAAGACTTTCATTTGAAATAGAATTCACGTGAATCTAATGTAATAATGTGAAATTATCATATATGAGATTTTAGTTCCCACAATTTTTCTTCTACTTCCACTCCTCGTATAATTAAAAAATATTTTAAAAAGAAAAAAAATTTAAGATCTTAATTAAATAAATAATAATTAAAAGTATACATATATATATGATAAAAAATATATTTAATATTTAATATTATTAATATAATATACTTTTAAAAATAAATAAAAAGTAAATATATTTACATTTAATTATTAATTTTTCATATAAAATTTTATAATTTAATTAAAAAAAAGATTTTTTTTTTCAAAAAAAATGAATAAAAAAAAGTTACAAGAATCCAATTTAATTTTTTTTTCGATAAAAAATAGTGATAAACTATGAGAGAGAGAGAGAGAGAATAAATAGAAATAATAAATTTAATGTTCGTAGTCGAAAAAAGGAAAGAAATATTGAAAAAATTTTTTTTTTTTTTTTTTTGGTAAAAGTCTCTCAAAATCTCATGATTAATGAGAGACAAATTTTGAGATTTTATATGAGTACTTTCTGCTTAAAAGTTAGTACTCCAGAGACTTTTATGAAAGTCTCCAGAAGTCATTAAAATTTGAATACCCCAAAACTTATAGAGACTTCTAAAAAGTTTTAATTGAATACACCGTGACTTTTAGAAACTTTCTAAAAGTCTATAAAAGTCTCAATTGAATACACCATAACTTTTAGAGAGTCTCTAAAAGTTTACATTGAATACACCTAAACTTTTTAAATCCCAAAAAGTCATTAAAAGTCTCAATTGAATACACCCCCCTTAGTCACAAAATTGCAACTTTCGGACATTTTCTCACTCTAAAAGGTGGATTTTTTGCTGAAAAATATCCCTTTTGTACTTATCTCATTTGAAGATTGTATGCAACCTCTTTTTTAAAATTTTATATTTCCATTCAATGCATTTGTTTTTGTTTTGATTATTAAGGTTATCTTTTAAAACTTCTCAGAAGAATCAGAACCAGACAACCACTTTCGTTGACTATAAAAAATTATGATTTTTATAAAATAATTTTTTAGTAAAAAACGAGGACAACTCATGGGCTTGTTTTAATTTGCTGCATTTCTTCTTCTTTTTGTCTTCATCAAGATCTCTAGTTTATCATGTGTAGTTCTGTATATTGATAGTTTGCCCGTCTCAGTGTATGGTAGCTTCCTGATAATTTGCAAATTATTGAGACTGATGAAATTTTGATGGCAGAAAATGGGGATATTTGTATTGGAATTTGGTATGGATGTATAGTTTTAAATGAATGAATTTAATAAGGTTAATAATAGAATAAATGTGGATGAATATTGTATTTTTTTTATAAAATTTAAAATTTTAATGTGGATGAACTTAGAGTTGGATAGACATATGAAAATTGTGGATGGAAATAGCGATACCCAAATATTATATTCATAAATAAAAATATGCCCATTAAAATCAAATTTTTAGCAAAACTTGATAAAAGTTAACGAAATATGTGGTGAAAATGTTATGGATTCCATGACATACGTAATAAAATCAATTGTTGACTTTGACTTTAATAAAAATCTATATTTTAATTTCTATCAAATATGAACTAAAGAATTGAGACGTCGTTAGCATGTCGGCTATCGCCATCCCTCTCTGCTACAGCAAAGATGGGATCGGGAAAATCCCGACGTCCATCTCGAATTCGTTTTGATGCCATTAACAATGAGTTCCAAAAAAAAAATTATTCTGATGATTACAAAAATTATATTAAATAAAAATAAGGAAAAATTAATTAATGTTTCTTGGAAACAAAATAAAAAATATAATTAAAATGTACAAAAAAATTTACTCGTTATAAGTACTCTTGATTATGCATAAAATGTATTTTAAATAATCTTTTGAAGAAGCTCTAACTAAATATTATGAATGGAATAATTGGTGGTGGGTTGGGAAATATACATATTTTGTACTTTGGGCTGTTTTGGCCTTTCTTTTGTGGTAGTGGGGGTAGGGAGATGTGGGGACGGGGGATTGAAGTATGTTGGTGGAGTTCATGAAGTAGGCCAGGCATTGACATTTCCAATTCATCGCTGTGTCATGTGTGGCGCAGATATGAGCGTCGTAGCGGCATTCACTGTACCGCAGCAGTGCTCTCAAATCTGCATGGTGCAACAACACTCGTCGCGATTTTGGGATGTATTTGGTGTTGTTTCTTTTTCCCCTGATTTGTTGCTTAGCTCCTGCATTAGGGTGATTTTTATTGGTTATTATTGGTGTTTTGCAAATGGTGGTGATGGTAAGGTTGTGCAAGTGGTGGTGGTAGTGGTGATTGTGCCTACAATGATAGTGAGGTAGCTCGACATTCAATTGGTTTCGATGGTGGGGTTGAGGTTGGAGTAGGGTGGGATGAGATGAGATGAAGAGTGTTTGTGATTAACTATTTGGATGTATGACCAATTATTGGGGATAATGGTGGGATCAAGAGTGTTTGTGACCAATTATTTGATTAATTTGTGACCAATTATTGATGTCGGTGGTAGGGTAGGGTAGGGTAGGGTTGGGATGGGAGTGGGGCTTGTGACCAACTATTGATATTAGTGGTGAGATCGGAGTGGGCGTGGGATGAAAAGTGTTTGTGACAACTATTAGGGTGTTTTCGAACAACTATTTTTTTAATTTGTGATCAATTAAATAACGAGAATGATAAAATGAATAACTTGTGATCCATAAATAATTTCTAGTCGTGACTCTCAATTTGTTGAGTTGTGACCAATTAATTTGATAATTTTATATTATGAAATAAGTTATGATCTATAAAATTCATGATTTGTAACCGAGATATAATATGTGACTTATTAATTTGATACTTTGTGATCAATAAATAAAATGTGTGATTTGTGATAAAAAAAAAAATGTATTCAATTAATTTTATAATTTGTGATTGATAATAAATTGTGACTTATTATGATGTGGTTCAAGAGTCGAGCCCAATAAAGACGAACCTAAGACGAGACCTGTTGATTATCAAAGAAGGACTAATGACCATATCAAGGACAAAACGGGTAAATCAACCGATGTGATTACTTGTACAATCAACAATGGACGACATCATGATCTACACAAGAAAAGAAGCAAATTTCATGTTAGGGTCAAGGGCCCAAACCATTTGAATCAACATGATATAAGCGGTCGAAGACGTAGTGTAGACTTAACACAATGCGACCGCATAGTGTTAAACACCATGCGATCGAATGGTGGTATACTAAGACTGAGGGATGCCATTTTCTTGTCTTATACGATCGCAAGCCATACTACCATGCGGTCCCATGATAGTAAACTGGACCAAAAATTTCCTTCGAATTCTTGTTTTTCGTTGAACAATTTGAACTTATCAAACGTGTTCTTGTTGTGTAGAGGCCCAAATCTTTCTATAAAGCTAGGCCCATAATTGTGTGATTAACTTCACATTAGGCCCAATAAAGGAATATAAGCCCAAAAGATAGTCCAATACATGTTTAAAGGTAAAATGATGTTTATAAAATATTTTCTTAAAAACAATTTGATGAAGATTAGACGGAATGCAAAGTATTTCATTTTATGGCTAAAAGTACACTTCAAATATTTTTAGTCTCATTTGAGACCCATTTCCGACATAGAAAAAATTCGAATTTGAAAATGATATCTGAATAAAAGTTGTATTTATTTGAGTTAGCTTTCCAACGCACTTTGAATCACCTCAATTGGATATCGGGAGAAAACGTTATGATAAAAATACTGAAAGCTGTGCAGTGACAACCGGACAACCGGTCGACCGGAGAGACTAACCGGTCGACCGAAAAAGCAGAAAAACCCACGATTTTTTTGAATTAATGGCCACTACTTGCACTACTTAATTACCCTATTTAATATGACCTTTCACCCACCCCAAACCTCACCTATAAATACCCTCTTCACTCATTTGATTTTTCACACCAAAAGCACTTTCAATTTGCTTTCAAAGTTGAGAGAAAAAAATAGAGAGTTTGGGAGAGAAAAGGAAGGTGGTTTTTCAAAGTGTTTTCCAGAAGTTTTAAGGGTGGACAAAAATATTCTGTAAGAAGGTTTTTGTGATTTCAAAAGGTGTTTTCAAACAACAAAGAAAGGCCCAAACGTCCAAATTTCGTCAAAGTTTTGAAGTTCATCCAAAGTTTTTCAAAGTTCTTTTCAAAGTTCATCAAGCATCAAATCGAGATAGTAGAGGTGCATAAAGTTGTTATACGTGTTTAAGTTATAATTTCTAGCAAGTAATGTTATATGTTAAAGGCTAATGTTGTGTGTCAAATGGTATCGTCGGTTCGACATGTGCCTTTCATGTCAAATGGTTCCGTCGGTGCGGCATACATTTAAAGGTTAATGTTGTGTGTCAAGTGGTATCATCGATTCGGCATACACCTTTCATGTCAAATGATTCCGTTGGTACGGCATACATTTTCATGTCAAATGGTACCTCCGGGTACGGCATGTTTTATGGAAGTTCTAATGTTAATTGTTATGAAATGCTTAGCTTAATCACGATTGCACCTATGACGCCTATTGAGTTTTCAACTCACGGGTTTCTATCCTATATCTACAGATTAAATGTTGATGCACCGGGTTGGATGATGGAAGAGATGGAAGGAGACGCAATAAGTCTATGGGAATCCGGTGAACAAGTGATTTAGATTAAAGTCTTTAACGTTTCAAATGTTATTTCCAACGTTATTTGTTTTGAGTATCTTGAACAAGTCATGATTTCATCAAATAAATTATATTTCGTTATTTTGGAAAGTTATAAAGTGTTTTAATTCAATATCCTTCAAAAATGTTTGTTAAGATTTAAGCTTCCGCTAAGATATGTACACTTGTTGCTAAACTACCGGTTAAGTTAAGTAAAGTAAGTAGCGTTCCGGTCCACTAGGGGTCGGGGCGTTACATGTTGTGTTCAATACCGGGTGCAAATCACGAGTTGTGTAATCAAGAGGTCAACGAATCTTCGTATTATTTGGTTGCTTGATTCAACGTTCTTGGTTTAAATCCAAAATCGGGTTATCTTTGGACTTTCTTGAGATCTTCAATCTTGTTGTGGTTTATGTAGTCGTCGTTGTTACGTGGTTCTCATCATATGAAATTTTTTATTTGTGATCGAAACGTTCAGTATTTATGATTAGTACGTAACTGTGACCATAAATTGTTTAATATTATGACCTTACGGTATCAAATTAATTAAATATTTTTAATTAATTACTTGATTTCCGAAATTTTAGAACTTATTTCTTAATTTTGAAATGGTAAACATCCATATATAAAAGATTAAGTATCACACATGAAACAAGATTTAAAACTTCAAAAATCAGATTTTTAAAAAAAAAAAATTTATTTATAAAATAATTAATTAAACATATATTTTATTAGTTAAATATATTAAAGCTACAATTCTATATAATTTGATAACAAATTTTGAATTAATTGATCACAGATTATTTCTCGTTACAATAAAAAAATTTATGGGTCACATTATTTCACGGTCACAAATCAAAAATTTTGTAGGTCACATGTTATTCATTGATCACAAATCACAAATTTGATAAGTTACAACTTATTTCATGGTTACAAAATATCTAACTAATTATTTTTCTAGCACAACTTATCAAATTATTGGTCATAACTTAACAATTTTTTAGGTCGCGTGTTATTTATTAGTTACAGATTATATATTTAATTGGTCACATTATTTATTGGTTACACATTAACGAATTTATTGGTCATAATCAACCAAAAAATTGTAATTACCGCTGCTCTCCGTCCCTACCAACACTCGCATCCCCACCATCAACACCACCATCAACGACCACCATCACAGCATCATTAGAACTGTCACTTTACCATAACAACTAGAGCCGCCACCACCAACAAATTAGATCCAAAACTGTCATTATCTCACAGTTGTTGTCGCCGTCGCCACCACCACCAGCATTTTCAACCAGCAACACAACCACAATTTCCAGCAAACACTTATTTACAGACCCGTCAACAAGAAACTATCACGGTACCACCACCTCACTGTCATCGCTAGATCCACAACCACCGTACCAACAGCCAGCCAAAGGATATCTCCATCGCCAAGGTCAGTAGCTTCACTCCGTCAATGTTGCCTCCAACTGGTATGAATTATCAAACTGCTCATAAAGCCCTACCACCACTGTCACAGACATCGTCAACACCTCTACCTGCACCACCAACAAAAACCACCCCAAAACCCCCAACACCATCAAAATATGGAAACCACCACCGCCACTCCAACAAACAACATCAAAACCACCTCACTGCCGCTGCAGATCCACCACCACCTGCACCAACCACCTGTAGCACCACCATCACCGTCGACATGCAACAGTGTCCCTTTTGCGTTAAGCACAATGTTGCAGCTGCGATTGGTGCCGTCCATGTCTCCGACGCAAAGCACATCGTTCTAGCGACGATTGGTGCTTCCATGCCTTTGGCGTCATCCAAGAGTGTGTGTGTGTGTGTGTGAGAGAGAGAGAGAGAAGCGAAAAATAATTTTTAGGGTTTGGTATGAATTTAGGGTGAATAGGGAGCGGGGTGGATAGATTTTATAATATTATTATTAATATTTATATTTGAATTATTATCTGATTTATTAATAAGAAAACTTTGTATCTAATTTTTAAACTACTATCTTTAAAAATGTGCTCTAATGTAATTTTCACTTTTGAAATTGTATATTTAATCACCTTAGATATGTAATGTTCCCATACACAAATCTTCATGGTCCATTTATAATGAAAAGGCTAATACCAATTTAAGTCCATCACTTCTATAGAACACTACTATAACACTTTCTTTAAGAACCCGTGAAATTCAATTTTTATATTGTTTTAAGTGTGACACTTTATTATTAAGTTTTATTTTGTCCTACATCGAAATAATATCATTCATATTGAACGATGAAGATGTATAAATGATATCATATATATTTGTCCTTTCTCAATGTTAAATATTTATTTAATTATTTAACAGTTGCATATAATATTTAACATAAACTAAAATAAATAAATAAAAAATAAACAAAAAAGTAAATGGGAATTGGAAGATGTCCTGATCAGACCCTGCATAAACAAGGATGGTGAATGAGGTCCTCTCCTTGAACACGTTCCATTGTCAACCCTAACCTCATATGGATTGATAAGTCTTTTATTGCTTTTAAAGATAGAGATGATAGTAGGGCAGGACTTACTTACGATAGTTATCCCCATTCGTACCTTTGGAGATTTTCAAAAGGTAGGCACGAACGAGATTAAATTGTTTTCATTTGCCGTCCCCCATTTAGTTATTGTTTATATTACTTTTTCCTTAAATACAATTTATATTGAAACAAAATAAAAAGTTAAAAGATTCTGGAAAATTCAGGGTGGGAACCCTATATCCCGCCCTCGTCTCATTTATGCGACGCCATGTGGGGCCGGTCGAGAGCAGCTGAAAAAAATTTCATCCCTTTTTAAAGATCTTTCAAATCTGGCTAATAAAAAGCAAATTTCTTTTAGCAAAATATGTTTGGTAAATATAAGTGGCTTAAGAGAGATTTTGACCAGCATTTAGCTTAGCCAAACATGGCCTCTCCATAGGTCGAGCCTTTGGGATGGGCTCTTTCTTTAGCCTCCTAACTGTACCCAACTAATTGTCAAAATAATCGTGTCAAAAAAAATGCAAAAATCGGTTATAAAATCTTCTCAAAATTAGTTAACCTCTCGTTGTATCTCCCTTTATATTTTGTATTGTTCGACAAAACGCATTTTTTTCTGCCACCTTCATAGACGCAAAGAAGCAAAATATGTCACAATATGAGAATTAAAGCAACCAAGCTTCGCTAAGAAGGGAAAAAGGTACCTCACTATTAAATTTAGCACATTCAATAACCCTAATGTCACTGTGCAGCACCAGATGGACGGGCCCTGTATTGTCTTTGAGTGAAGGCTTCACCAAGGATCAAAAGATCTCTTCATGAGATGATTATCACATTTCTGCATACAATATATAGCAATTTATCACAAAACTCTTGTTTAAATTTCAAAATTAAGTTTTGAAAATGTAAATACGTCTGTTTATTAACAATCGATTGGCATGTAGTTAAAAAAAAATTGATGGCATTCTCGTGTATGTCAATTAGCAATTAGTCTGACCTCAAAAGTTTTCTTTCAGTGAGAACTTCATGATTAAATGTTGAAGACACAAAAAGAGAATTTTTTTTCGATGATGTAATATCAGAAGTTATTACATTATTCAATAATTAACTTCAATTCCAAACAAAAAATTATCAAAAAAAGCCAAAAGTCATATAAATTTGGTTGGCTAAATATCTGACCTCAAACTTTTTGTCGGATTAATATAAACATGAATAGAATTTGGTTCTCAAACGGAAAAAACAAAGTATGTCTAAATGTGTCCCATTTGGAATTACTAGGCCTATTTTAACTTGACAAAGCCTTCATACTACAATTAAATGAAAGAAATCACATAAATGTCATGTGCTCATTGAAAGAAAGGAAATGCAATAAACTTAGTTTATGAAATTGAAAGTTACTCACTTGGATAATCTCAAAAGGCTACAATGGTAATCAAGCAAGAAACTTTAATCATGCTTTTCTTAACTTCCTCTCTTAAGTAAAAATTAATGGTACATTTATTCCCATTTTCATAGTAAAATAAACTTCCATTATTCTTGTCTTCTCGTGTTATCCAAAAATTATTTGATTCAACTGACTTTCCAACAATTCAAATTGTCTTCTTTGTCAACTCAGACCTCTTCCACTTCATTAAAGCCTTTATTTCATCCAAAATCCCTAATTTCTCCAACACATAAAGCATATATCATTAATCATATACACCACCCAAATAGAATTATACGGGAAAGGAAAATCAAAATGCAAAAGATACTTTAATCCTAGAAAATTAGAATTGCCTACAATTCCATAAAATCAATATTAGAAACCCATATTACATTCTCAAATTTGGAAAAGAACGATATAATTTACATCAAAATAAAAGGAATTTAATAATTTGAGATTTTTTCTGCACAATGTTGAATATCACTGGTAAATTGTGGTTTGATGAGCAAATTGTTGTATTTGAAATTTATTCTATTTAATTTTGTAGATTTTAGCTTTGGTTGAGAGAGGAATTGAGAAGAAAAGTCAATTGAAGGGACGAAAAGAAATGGGAAGAAAAAATCTTTCATAGGTTTGGAAAGGTAAAAATAAGAAATAACAATATTAATACTTTGTTGAAATTATTTTTATGAACCATGCTATGGGTACTCCCATGAACACTTACTTATGTACAACAAACATTATCCTACTTTTATATGTGGATCCGGGTCAAAAAAAAAAAAAAAAAGGTTTACATCCGGGTCAAAAGGCCTTTTCCTACCATTCTCGCAATTGGATTCAGGGATCGGGGGACAACTTTTTTATTCATTTAATTACGTGGTGTCATGTCAATTTGTAAACGTTGAGGTTCTGGTTGTCTGAAAATAAAGGTTAGGGACAAAATCGCGAGAAGGTGCAAAGTTCAATAACGTTTTTGCGGATCTTTGGATCATCCGTTTGTGTAATCGGGTCAGTTTCGTTGCTCCACTTTCACCTCCGCCTATGGTGCTCAATCTCACAAATGCCTGTTCGAAACCAGACAAAAACACTAAATAATCTTCCGTTTACATTTTAGGGTTTTCTTTTACCCATCCCTTCCAATAATCGCGCTCATTCTTCTCTCGAAGAGGTAACTTTTTTTTTTTTAATTCCCTTTATGAAATTTAATATTACGTTGTAGATTCGTATCTCTTTTTGTTTCGGTACTTCATTTAATTCCTACTATGTGATTTAATTGACGTTGAAAACCGAAAAGATTCAACAATGAATTACAGAGTTGAGAACTCCCAGAAAGTCCAACGAGGGCTTAAAGCAAAGCTTAAGAGATTAAGAAGGAATTAGATTAGTCTTTACTGGGCAGGTCAGGGTAGGGCGAATGAACGTGACTCCAACTTCCTATCAAACTCAAAGTTTGGATTCCATTTTGTAATGCGGATTTAGAATATCACACGTTAATCTATCAAGGAGAGATTCAACAACAAAATAAAGATTGATTCTTTGGGAATGGACTTTTTATCAAACTGGGTAATTGGGCATGATCAAGATAGGATTGGATCATCAAAGAACAATCAAAATTAGAGCGTTGTGGTGCACTTCTCCTTCAAATTGTCAGGATGCCTTGTAATCACATCGACGACTTCGTCCTTTGCTATACTGATCTGTACTATAACCGTACGGGGCTTTAGCTCTCTCTCATTGAAGAAGGGATGTGGGCAGCTACTCAACTCCTAAAGATGTCCAAACATCCACGATAGTCTACTGTTCTAGCTGTTATGGATTTAGAGCTCTCCCACTTGTTTGTTGGAGACCTCAGAGAAGTCAGGGAAGAGAAAAGAGGCATTCGTCAGCGTAGGAATGCCAACCCAGCGAAGCTCTTTCTTTTTTTGGCCGTGCCATGAAGTGATGTTAGCCTCAACATTTGCCTTTCTAGGTGCAATATTTCAATAGCCAATGAGTGATCAGCCAAAGCAAGTTCTACATCCTCAACATAATGCCTAGTCGAAAGACAGTTCTGCAAGCCGGACTTAGGTTGCATTCTAGCCTAACACACTCCTGTGAATAGGTTGAGAAAGATAGTAGGAGTGGGATACATGAAGTATAGTGAACACTTGAGTGGCTATCCAACCATTCAATCGGCTATGCAGGGTTTAGTTAGTGGGTAACCTGATGAGGAATTTCCTATCACTTAAAAATAAGTTTCTCTAGCCAAAGGGGTTGGAGTCATTCTAGAGTGAGAAGCCAAATGACCTTTTGCTAATAAATAGATACTTTATGATAAGCCCACCCAGCAAAAAGAGTGACTCTTGGACGAAGTATAACTACAATAAGCTCCCATTGTCCTTGCTAATCTAGCTCTTATCCTTACGTAGAACTAAGGTGGTAAAAGTCCCTTTCTTCCACTCTTGTAGCATGAATACGCTCCAACTTTCATTTCAAGTAGACAAGAGCAATAGAATGGTATTACTAAAAAGAATAAATTAGGGTAGACTTTTAAGAATATAGATTTCTATATTTATATAGAGTGTGGCGATTCTTGTATACTTTTAGGAATTGATGAATATAGATGACGAATCAAAAAATTCTATACAATTATTATGAAAACAGAATGATCTAGCGAGTCTAATCATACTATTATATTATATTGTCAATTTCTGTTCATACTATGATCATAGTATGAGGGTGGTTGGACAAGTCGGCCCCATTGTCTAGGTTTAGGACATCTCTCTTTCAAGAAGACAGCGATGATTCGAATTCCTCTAGGGGTGTGTATCTCTCTCTTTGTTCAATGTGCAAAACTGCAAATCCACGCATGCTTTTACCCCAATTCTGATGATTAGGGTTTGAGAAAAAGAAGAAAAGATGGACATAGCTAAGAATATCCAATTCAGTGATAACAATTTTGAACATTTGAATATCCAAGAAAAACACATAGTTTTGATCTTTTTTCAGGTTACGAACACCCAAAAATTCGTAATTGTAAATAATTGGGCTTGGAATTGATAGGAGACTAAGCTGGATATTTATTCTCAAGAATAAGCATGGTATTAATGAGATAGGCGCCATTTTAGAAGCAAGCGACTAAAGGAAGAAGGGCCAATATGCTGGATGAAGAAGAGTGAGGCTAGTGATATGTTGATGACGACCCTCAATGGTTGGCAAGTGAGTAAATTAGTGGAGTCCGAAGTGACAATAGTATGTACACTCTAGTGTCTAAAGCCAATTTAATGAGGAATTCTTGCAATTGGTGGTAGGACAAATTATTATTGACATTAATTTATTGTGTCGTGACTCGTTTCGAAATTTATGGTTGTCAATTGCTACTTTCTCCTTGAGGTACTCCATGGCTACATTCCATTTGGGTTTGTTGCAAGTCAAGAATCGCTTTGTGTAAAAGGAAGCAATTAGTTTGTTGGATTTCTTACTATCTGTTTCATCTATAATTTAATTGGACAATATGTGAACCACCGAATCCCGTACCTCTGGAAATGTAAATTTCAAATTGAGGCCATCAGAATATGATTATTCAATACTATTTCTTCACATTTATGCATGTGTACATGAATGGGCTGACAAAAATTGGCATTTGACTGCAGTTTGAACCAGTTACGCTTAAGCAGGACCTTTCATGTCTCTTGATACTGTTTGCCCTAGTTAGGCGCTAAACCTTGCGATACAGGATGATAGGGACTTGGAGATTGGGGCAAGTTAATTATGCTATATATCATGGTAGTAATTCTAATATATATATATATATATATATATATATATAATGTTATTAGATAAAGCTTTGAGGAAAGGAAAAGTGAGAAACAATTTAAAATCTACTTCGAACATTATTCATCAGAATTTCATGTTTATGTCCAATATTGTAAAACTAGAAGATCTTCGCTTAAACATTAAGGCACAGTACAAAGACTCTCTTTATCATATATTAGCTAACATGTTGCATATATGATTAATATTTATGTTGTAGTGTGTATTACTTTATAAAAAATTCGTAGTCTAACATACTCAAAATAGTGCCGCTTGAAATTTAAATGACTTGTTTTTACAAGTAGATGCTTTCAAGTTAGAGTATGAATAAGGCTTTTCTTTTCCCAAAAAATATCAGCATAAATTATTTTCTAGTTAGTTTCTTTAGTATATTTGCTAGGATACAACATTATAACTAGTTTCTCGCTATTTATATATAAATCAAGTAACATATACTCACTCCCACATACACGGATAAACAAAGTCAATTATCGAGTGAATCTCTCTATTACTCTGAGCACTTCCTTAGTGCTTATTATTTAAATTTTACCTAATCAAAAAATATTTTAGTCCTTTTTCTTTTTAAAAAGAGAATCTCGTCACTAGAATTCTTGCTAAACTTATTCTATCAATGCCTTCCCTAACTATAATAATGCCTTTACCCCTGAAAATAGCCTTATGAGCTAAATTCAATGGCTTTAAATTAACATTTTGCAAATTAATATATTTTCTAACTAAAAATAATTGAGTTTACAGTTCTTGCTTGACTTTTAAATGGACTTCTGATTTTCTCAAGTAAAAAAGAAATCATAATCACCCAAAGCACATTACTTTAACAAAATAAATTTAAATGTTGCCACTAAAGTTCTTAGTTGAAGTCTTAGTTGGGTTTTGTCATCAATTCAACATTTTGTAAAAGAGTTGCTTATGAAGTGAATAAAAGGCCTTTGAATTCATGTTACCAGCTGAAAATTAGTAAACCAAAGAGAATTTATTTTTAGGATATGAAGGGACTGATAATTAAGGTGGAAACATTTTTTTACATATTTGTTTTACCTAAATGCAAGTTAATGTTGGGAAGACAAGAAAACACTTAAATTCATGTCAGTTCTGTTTTTAAGATACAATATTCTTGTTTTACACGATAAACAATGACATGAATTATATGACTAACTTATGAAATATATGTTTTTACTGTTATATGCTTTGAGGTATACTGCAATTTTTGATCATGCAATTAGAAACCAATTAGAATTATAGTAATCTAAAGCTAAATTCGAAACATCTCCTTAAGTGCATGTTTCGTGAAACTTGAATTATAATTTAGCTATTTTTGTCCATACATTTCATAGGACCTACAACTTGCTACTCATTTGTTATCCACATCTTAAAGTACTTAAAAGCATTGCCATATATGCTATAAGATGAATATTTTCCCCGTGGTACCAATTGTCTCCTTAAGGTGAGATTAAAGATGAAAAGTTGTCAATTACGGAAGAACGGATTTTTCACTAAAAAATAGGTCATTTTGGTTATAAGGCACAAGGCTGGGCTCCACGCCTGTTGGGCTTATTGCAGCAGTCTAAAGGTTTAAATTCGATTTAAGGGTCACACTACTTGGAAACATTGACCCTTTAGAAATTCTTTCTGCAACAGTCAATTGTTTGAAAGATCGTAACATTTGGGCTTGGCCAGTCACATGTTGGACAGCTGTGTTTGACTACATTTTGGGCTGGGGTCAGCAAATTAAAATGCCGGTCATGCCAAGCTAATAGGCGGCAGCGCATGTGTGTTTTGTCAATCCTACCTTTGTGCAAGACTCCCCTCCATTAAAAATTGGGATCCCTTGGGGGCGAACCCTAATTACTAAATTTGGGTAATTTAACCCATCTAATATTTCATTCCTAATCAATGGGGAATCAAGTCTTCTTTTCTTTCTTACCTTTTTTCTTCTTTCTTTCCTCTGTTAAAACTGTAAAGGTGTGAATGAATGAAGGCAAATACTTTATCCACCATTTCATCTCCAAATTTATATTCCCCATGAATGACTTTTTGTATCCTGGTGAGAGCAAGAAAATCTCTCAGTTCTTGAATAGCCATTTTCTCACAGGCAAGATAATTGTTTGTCATTTTTCATTCGTGTTTTTATGGAGGCCATATTTGTTTGGACTTCATGAGCTTATCTCACTGCTCATTTTTCTTACCTCGAGTGTTTGGGAAACTCATTTTACTTGAGTTTACTTGCATCTTTTACCATTTGTAGTTTTGATACTAAAAATGTTGATGGAATGAAATTCCAACTTGTGTTTGGATTTAGCCCTTGTTTGAGCCCCATTTTTCAATAATTCATTTTTCAACAAATTCATTTTCAATCACACATTCTCTTAATAAAATAATTTTACATGTAAACCTAAAACTTTTTCATACTTTTCAACCGCACATTCTCTAAAAAAAATCACTATTTTAAAATCTATTTTTACCAAATAATAGGGCTCAAACAAGGGCTTAATTAGGAGTTTGTCACTCTGGGTTTGAGGTGTTGAGAACTAGAATATTGGGGCATACCCGTTGAAAGGCAATGCAGCTGAGTTTGTTGCCTGGTGCTCAACTTTAATGTTGCATGAACCTTATGCTGTACCCCTAAGCTCCATACCTCTTCTATCTTTTATTCTCCGTCACGGCACATTTTCTTTCCTCTTTTATATAGGAACCCTTTTCCTCCATGTTTTTTCAGTTAAGCTTATGTTAATGTGCTACCTTCTTGCTAAAATTGCATTATTAGTTTTGGTGCCATTTGTAAATTTGCACAAATAGGTTTGTCAAATGATTCTAAATTTGTGTTTACAATTTAAGTCTTCTATATCCCAGCTTGACACGATGCAGTGGATTATGTACAGCAACTGATATTTGAATATTTTGATGAATAGATATTTGGTCAATCAAATTGGCTTGATTCATGAAGAAAAGGGTTAATCTTGTATGGTTCAGAAACACATTTTATCCTTCGAACACCAATGCAGACCCTTTAACCTTTGTTTGAAGACATGGATAATGTAAAAAATGGTAATACTTCTATGCCGAACGGTTCTCTCATAAAGCCTGTTGATGAAAAACAAACTAGAAACCGTGATGACCTTTTGGCTCGTCGTCTAAAGAACCGAGAAAGGCAGCGTCGATATAGGGCTCGGAAACGTCATGAAACTGATTTGAAGAAGGCATTAACCAGTAATCAATCTACTCCAGTTCAGTTTCATCAGGTGTCTACTGAAAACCAATCTGCTCCGCTGCAAGTAAAGGTTTCCCAAAGTGTAACTTCCCCAGATATTGTGACCCGTGTTCACTGCCAACGAGACTGGAAGCGAGATGCTAGAAGGGCCCACATAAATATGGAACAAGATGTCAGATCTATCCGCCCCAATAATTTTGGAACACCAACACTTGATGGTAGTCCCGTGCCCACCTTGCAATCAGGTCTAACAGTAGTTTCAGAGATGAATAATGGAATTCAATGCAGTGATCCTGTCCCTGAGGATAATACAGCACAGAGATCAGTGCCAAGCCGCAGACACTGGAAAGCAGAGGCCAGAAACAAGAAAATCTAAAGTGGCCGAGGCCATGCTTTTTTCAGGGTTAGTGTGATTGTCTAGCCGATGTTAATAATTAATAATTGCTTGATAACTTCTTGTCTTAATAGGAGCTTTTAATGGAAAGGGAATTGCTATATTTCAATATTAGTAAGTTATCGTTGTTGACTGCTGTTGTTAGTAGTCCTTATTGGAACTTCAAATTTTTTTCTTTCCCGTTGTTGCTGTTGTTGCTATTGCAGGTTAAAGAAACCAACAAACGAATTGGACTAACATTCTCGTTTTTTGTTTGAATTGTTGGCCCTTGGCAAGACTCGTAGAGGCACTTAGTAAAACGCGGTTATGGGCTGAAGTAACTTGTGACGCGAGAAAAATAAGGTGTTTTGAGATCTGTCTTACGAAGCCCCTTTTCATCTATATTCAATGCATCTTTGATGTGTTACATTTTTGTATCTCTAGCTACTGGGTGTCGGTATAATGTATGTCTATTGTGAAGTCTCTGTTGCCAAACTAATGTGAGATCTGTGAAATTATTTTCCTGCATCTTTCAATGATCAATCACAACTGCATAATTTATGAAACTCGTGAAGGTGGAAACAATATATAATTTTGCTTTTGCTTTTACTTCTTATAGAAGAGCTTTTGAAAGAAGTTATTTTAATTTTTGTTTGAGAATTAATTTTTAAAAGAGTTTTCCATTTCGGAAGTGATTTAGAAAAAAGTCGCATTAGACCAATTTTTTCTAAAAAAATTTCAAACTAAAAGAAACATTTTCATAAAATTATCTAAAGGGATTCAAAAGCAACTTTTAGATCTCAAAAGTCATGCCAAATGGGTTTAGCTTTTGGATTTCAAAAATTCTTCTTGATTTTTTAAAAGTCATGTCAAACGGGTTCATTGTATGTTGAATGAAGTTTGTCAACCCCCTAGTTTTTAGTAGAAATAATTGTAATTGTAGATTAGAATTCTTTGATCATGGCAATGCATAACATTAACCAAATAGAGGACAAAGAAAGGGAAGAAAAAAAAAAGGTTCCAATCCGGAAGCCACCATTTTGGACCGTCATTTGAGAATCCTCGCTACATTTTCTTTACGGCTTCTATCATGATAGAGATGAAGGGATAATATTTCTTACTTCATTATTAGGAATGGCAATGAAGTAAGGTAGTCCGGTCCTTCTTGTACTTTCTCTATTGCTTTTGGGGACTTTCGAAAGACGGAGTTGAGATTGAAATATCTTCATTTTTTGTCCTATTTTTTCATTTGCTTATTTATTTATATTTGTAAAATATAATTTAAATTTAAAAAAGGAAATTATCAGTTCCCGTCTAATTTCCCAACTAATGGGGAAGTCCCCTCTCCAATCAAGGTAGTACAACGTAAGACGGGTATTTTGTCAAGTTCATATTGCCGTGCATAGTTATTCCTAGTAGCCTTGTGAAAACATTGTTAATTAGCGACATGTTCACATGTTTTTATAACAAAACCCAGGTTCTCTTACTACATGATTTATTTCTCCTCAAGTTACATCAATAGTAACTTATTTAAGATTTAATATTTCAATTCAACCATAGTTTTCTTATTGGAAGACATATGACCATGAGGTAGCCCAAAATGAGAAATTAATGGAATCCAAGAATAAATCCAAAGTAATATTATTCATAGACACTCATAATTCTAGTCTTTTCATGTAAGTCGTGATAATTGATGTGGACAATACTCATTTTTATCAATATAGAAACAAAAACAAAAGTCTGATTGACCCTTCAATTTATCAAATAAGTAATGTTCACTTGGACAACACCTATGATTAGCATTATTCATAAATCTATATGGTTTTCCTTTCAAGAATGTAAAAAAATAATAAAAAAGAATACAAAAAGAGAAGAACAAGAAATGAATATCCCACAATTACAATTTAATCTTTTTCGAACAAACCAAATCAACAAGCAATTTTTACAGACATATTCTACGAACACAAATTTCACAGAAAGTACATAGTACTAAATATGATTGGACATTATAATAAACGAAATTAATTTTAGCATTTTCTCGTTCTTTTATTTCTATTTAGTTGTCCTTACCAAACAAACAAAAAATTGTGTAATTATCATCCCTTGATTCTTTGTCGCAGATCCTCAAAGCTCCAATCTCTTCTCATCCCACTACTTCTTGCTAACCTCGGCATGCCGGTTTCACCATCAAAACCAGCAATGGGTCCAGTCATATGAACACGATGAGGCGACTTCTTCATGGCATGATCATAAGACGGCCGGTTTGCCAACCACAGGCTCAAATGTGGTTTCTCCATATTAATGGATTGAAATTCTCTAAGATCTTTGTCTGAATCTGTCCTTATCATGGCTTGGCAATTGAGGCAATTTAGACTCATGTTTAATGCTGCTGTAAATTATTTATTTCTTGAGGAATTCCAAGTGAAAACAAATTTGATCGCCTGTGGATAATTAATTGAGAGAAGAAGTGTAGGAGAGAATAAGAAATGTAATTTACAAGGGATTAGTTTATTAAATTAAAGGTGGCTGCCAATTTATTTTGGATATAATTAATTCTCTCTTAACTTCTCCTTAATCATAGCCTATAATTGCTCGCTGAACATAAATCCTAAAAGAAAGCTCATCCATTATTAGGTTTATTACACCCCTCATCCAGTGAGGGATTCACGTGGCAGCCCCCGTGTTCGCCATCATGGTAAGAGAAGATTAAGACGCATTTATCACCATCAGCATCTATGATGTCATCCTTCTGGTCTTCGTGCGGAACCGCCCTTCGGCCGAAACAATGATTGCTGATGACCTTGGGCGAAGTAGGCTCCGCAGTTTCACTCGCACTTGTGAAGAAGGAAGTCTTCAATGAGGAAACTACCTTATTAGGTTCTTAGAAATACACTCATGATCTTCAGAGATCAAGAAAATGTTGGGAAAAATGGGTGATTTGTATGTAGATAAATATATCAACTAATAAATATAAATAACGTAATTCAATAATTGCATAAACATAATAATATTATAACAATATAAACATTATAATTCAACAATAAAGAGCGTTAGAATGCAAGTCATAGGTAGTCACATCAAGGATGTTGCTAAAATTTTGTTGTCTTCCTTTCGTATGGGTACTTTTGACATTGCACGGCTCCAAAATAATATTCATGTGGCTCACAGTCGATTCTCCTTCTATGAGCACGACCATAGAGAGATAAGTGAACGAACATTTATCGAATTGTCAAAAATATAGAAATATAGTATGAAATATAGATAGTATTTTGTTTTCTAATTGCATCTCAAATTGTGATTTTCATGTTGTTTATCTCGATGAAAAGCACTCAATTTTATAGGGATAAATTTAACCCCCACAATCATGCCATTAAAATACAAGTTACAATATATATTATGGTGTTTTAATTTGAAAGGTTAAATTTTTTTATTCTTAAGTTACAACAACCCCCCACAAGTTTTAAACTTTTAAAACAAATATCCATATATAATATATACTTATATAGTGACAACGTTATGCTGTGTAATAGGTATAAGTGTCTTTTGGACTTGAATTTCACTTAGTGATGACAATTTTCATTCGAGGGAGTCATAATGAACTAGACCTTGAATTAGGTCTTTTTGGCCAAACTTCAATTGTTCCACATACAATATCAATTTAGGCTCTAATTTATAGCAGGTAGTACTCTTAATGATCATGCGCTCTAATCTTGATTATAATAAGAGTCTCTAGAGAATAGTCCAATCTCATAATCAATGTCTTATAACAACTCTTACATAAGCCAGTCCTCTAATGGTATATGTGATCCACACTTCGCGAAAATTGTCGCTTCGGTACTCATTCAGTGTTAAACCCTTCCTAAAATTACATTATTATTAGCACTATCACCATAGAGATGAACACAAATAATATAGTTATATTATGAGTCATGTAGTATGGATTGTTTCTACCACAATGAACCGTTTTCACGGGATCTCCAATCACAAAAGTTATGTTACTGTCAAAAGTGACTCCCTTTTAGGTTTACGCTCATCCCTCTCGATGATTTATGTATGTCCATCTCAGACTACATTTATTCACGTCCCTCTTGAACAATAAATTTGTACCATTAATTTGTAAAGTTCTTATTCTCCGCTTACACATCAGCATATATGAAAAGTCTTTTAGCTTTCCAAAATATTAATGACACATATTTAATTATAGCCCTTATTTGAGCCCCATTTGAGAGGAAAAAAATGTATTTTTGAATAGTGATTTTTGGAAATTGTGAGGTTAAAAGTTAAGAAAAAGTTTTCGATTTACATGCAATATTATTTTATTGAAGAATGCGTGGTTGAAAATGAATTTTCAAAAAAATGGGACTCGAACAATTTCATAATAAGATAAACATATGAAATTTAGAAATTGATTTCTAGGAATGTGTTCGAACAGATGCATCCGTTCAGGTAGATCTACTAATTTCATTTTTAACACTTTTCAAAAGTCAATTTTACATCTAAGGATAATAAAATATTGGGAAAATTGCTGCAGCAATCCCAAATCTTTCGATATTTAGCAGACTTTACATCAACATTTAGTTTGTGCCACCAGAGGTCCCAATCCTTTCATTTTATTGCAGCATAAAGACAAATTATGACTGTTAGTTGATTAGAGAAATTGATTTTGACCAAATTTAAAAAGAATAAAATGGTAACTTTGCTATTTTAACATAAAATAATAAAAAAAGAAATAAAAAGGAAAGAAAAATAGAAAGACACTTTTTCCCATCCCCTTCCACACCCAACGACCCTCCGCCAAACCCAAATCAAATCAACTGTCCATTTTCGCTGCCGCCGCCTCCTTCCATTGCAAAACATCAAATATTTTGTATAATGCTTACTTATTGGAAGCCCGGATGCGCAAAGAATCCAAGGAAACACTTGAAGAACATAAAGCATTCATCGACAAATTTGGCTGTCGAATCCTCTAAAACGGGGGCTGCATTTTTTTCCTTTTAAACACCATCGTTGGAGACTATTGCTCTGTTTTCTTTGCTGTTGAAGACATTTTCTCTTTGGCTCGTCACTATCTTAGACACTGATTTTACCAGTAATAGATATGGGTTAATGCTTGCAGGGGTTTAGTGTATGAAAAATTAGAGATGCTGAATTAAAGAATTTTAAATTGAAACTAAGTGTGAAACTCATGTCTTAATGGTGATTCAATTATTGAATATCACAAAGAATGGAAACCTAGCTACAAAATTTCTGTCACAGTTGGAAGTCGACTACTAGCACCTCATCATCGTGACACACAGGAAATGAACCAATCCAGCTGCTGGAATGGAACTTGACTTAACTACAACTCAGTAAATGGATGTTTCCAGCTGAAATTAGTTGGGTTAGTAATCAAGAAAAGATAAAAGAGAATTGGGGAGGGAAAAATGATGTAAAACAACAAGAAATGAGATGAGAAATCTGTTGAACGAGTTCAACCAAAGTCTGAAAATACCCAATTTCATACACACGTCTTCCAAATGCAGAGATACAAGATATATAGACCAACAAACAACCTAAAACTAAAGGCTTGGGCTAGCCCAATATAAAGGCCCAACTAGATAAATTAAAATAAAGGCTCAATCTATGACATCCATTCCCTTTAAATTAATCTTGTCCTCCAGGTACAAAAGTCGGGATGTCTTCTTGTATGAAGTTAGCAGCTGCCTCATTCTTTTCACCATCCTTGGATTATGCATGTAGTGTAAGATTACATGTGCCTCATTAGCTACCATGATTGTTATCACATTGGCCTCGTCATTAGCATAGTTCAGTTCATTGATCAACCTTTCATCCACAAAGCTCTAGGCAATTTCACTGTCAATGAGGATTGATATTTTCCTCCCTTGAACATCCCAGGAATTCTAATATTTTTATGTTTCAAACTCCCAGCTAAAGCACTGATTGAAATCTCCATGATTTCTTCACACCCTGATTCAGTTTCAGACTCTTGTACTTTATCCACCTGAGGCTCATTCTCCTCACCTTCCTGATGTTCTTTCATTGTTCCTAAATGCTTTACCCTGGTAACTGATTCAATTACTTCCTCCTCAATAGAAACTTTTTCCTCTGTCTTTTCAGCAAACCTCTTTCAGAGCTCTATAGAGAACATTCCCCAATCCGTCCTAAGATGGTTTGCCATGAATACATAAAACCATACATAAGCCCTCCCTTCCAAGTACATCTTAGCAATTCCCAACCTAAGTTCATCAGGAGTTTGGTGAATCAGGAAATACTTCACAGCCTCCCAAAGCCACTCCCTAGGCCCTTCTCCTCCAAAACTGGAAAATCAATCTTGGGAAGTCTTGAATTTTCCTTGTACTCTTCCCTAGCACTAGTGCTTCTCTCAGTGTTGCTAGCCCCAGGTGTAGAAACCATTAACCCATGTTTCACAGTAACTATAGAGTCTTCTACTCCTTTGTTTTGATCTAACTTCTCAAAACTAGTCTCCACAGCAGTTTCTATTTCAACAATATGCTTAGTAACTCCAACAACTAAATCATCATCTCTATTGAATTCATAACAACTGACATGATTCACTAGTTTCTCTTCCGATTTAGAACAGGAACCTCATTTCCCTTCCGATTTAGAATCTGAATCATCCATTTGTGCTTTAGAAGACTCAACTATTTTTTTTACTAGTTAGGCTGATCTTTGTAAGCTGATTTATGCTCCATAATTTTAGTCATCGTTGAGATCACTAGCTCATGATTCTTATTAATTTCTTCTATTATCCTATCCAATCAAGACATACCCATGGATTGTAGCTGCTCTGATACCATTTGTCACGGTTGGAAGTTGACCACTAGCACCTCATCACCGTGACACACAGGAAATGAACCAATCTAGCTGCTGGAATGGAACTCGACCTAACTACAACTCAATAAATGGATGTTTCCAACCGAAATCAGTTGGGTTAGTAACCAAGAAAAGATAAAAGAGAATTGGAGAGAGAAAAATGATGTAAAACAACAAGAAAATAGATGAAAAATCCGTTGAACGAGTTCAACCAAAGTCTGAAAATACCCAATTTCGTACACACGTCTTCCAAATGCAAAGATACAAGATATATAGATCAACAAACAACCTAAAACTAAAGGCTTGGGCTAGCCCAATAAACAGGCCGAACTAGATAAATTAAAATAAAGGCCCTATCCATGACAATTTTGCTATACATTTTTTTTTAATTTGTTTATTTCCACTAGTCATTTGATTTTTTGATTTTTTGGAAATATAATCTTGCAAAAAGTTGTTCCATGGTGGAGAGAGTGGGTGGCGGCGGCGTTTAAGGTCATTGGAGGCTGTGGTAGCGGTGGTGGCGATGGCTGATTTAGTTTGGGTTTGGTAGGGATGGGATGGGATGGGATGAGATGGGGGAGATGATGAATAATGCTATTTTGTTTTTCCTTTCTGTTACATTCATTTTTAAATTTGGTCAAAATCAACTTCTCTAGTTAACTAACGATCAAATGGACCCATTTGTCATTATGCTTCAACAAAATGAAAAGCTTTGGACCTCTGGTGGCACAAATTAAAGGTTGAGATAAATAGTGCTAAAAATCGAAAAATTTGGGACCGATGTTGCAATTGTTCCTAAAATATATAAGGTGTATCTATATAAAATTTTAAACACCCCCAAATTGCAAAGATATCCAATTTGATGTATGATCTAGCAATTTGTGTGTGTATATTATCTTTTTTCATATAGTGTAATTTGTTGACCAAGCAATGAACATGCTTAGCAAGATCACCATAGGTTGTAACAAGTCATATTTTCTTTATTAAGTAATTATATTGAATAATTTTCTGCTCGAAGTATCACTATTGGGTAGTAAATTACCACCTAAAGTGGAACTCTGTTCAAAACAGAATCAGGTACTGGAGCATTTAATACAGATACATAACTATTAAACTAGAATAGTATTGTGTGTATCCTCCCCATTTGATGTGATCCGGGATAAGCAATCACTTGGCCGAGATTTGGAGTTCAAAAGGTCGAAGTCAACAAGTCAAAGACCAAATTTGGTGAAGGGGTCGAAGGTCGAAAGCAATTGGATCAATGTGTTAGAAGCAGTCGAAGGAGAAAGTCAAACGGACTTCTAAGCGATCGCTTAGAAGAAACAGGCAAGCGGTCGCCTAGTCCCTTACCGAGAATTCAAGGCAGCAAAATTGGAAACCAAGCGACCGCTTGGAAAATAACTAAGCGACCGCTTAGAACAAAATTGAAGCCGAATATCCAGATTTTTGGCGAGATTGTTTATTTTGACTATATTCTTATTTTTTGTAATTTCTATATTCTATGACTCTTAAAATTTTTTATTTCCATATTTCCTAGGTTTAGTATATATATGAATTTTATTCTCATTGTATTTAAACTTTTTGATATGAATTAAATTAAAGCTTTGCTTTTCTCCTTGTTCTTCGATGGACAATCCTTATCGAACTTATCAAAGATAAGTAATCTTTGTGGCATTCAAAATATCGGGTCGTGAGTTCTTCAATTTGTAAGCAAGGGGTTCATTGCATCATCGTTATCTTTGGGTTTCTTGTTTCATCTTGTTGGGTTCAAAATCCAAAACTATTCGGGTGAGATTTCGAGGCTTTGTGATCAAGAGGTCGCTGGTTTAATATACTTTCGGTTGCTTGGTTCAACGTTTAGAGGTTAAATCCTAAACTTTGGTCGTATTTGGACGTTCTTGGGATCCGGTTCATTCTCCTGTGGGTTCGATGGTGTTCGTGCTAACTGGGTTCGTATCAGGTGGTATCAGAGCTTAGGCCTCAAGATCAAGGTTATATCTTTTATTGCTTTGAGTCTTGTGTTTTTCTCTTTCTTTCATTGTTATTCGTGTTCTTGTGTTCAGTAAACTTCCTGAGTCTTTGATCAAAAAAAAAAAAAATTCAAAATTATTTTTTGGACTATTTAAATGTCCGAATTAAATTTCGTTTGTTTTGTTGGTCTTCTACTCAAATTTTCAAGAGTTAAAAAAAATTTAAAAATTTAAAAAAAAAAAATCATCATTGTTAAGGGAATTTCCAGCATCATTGATTTTCAATTTTTGAGTAAAAAAAAAAACTTCAATTCGAGTCCTACACTTGTTACTTCTTGAATTCTTAGTTTCAAATTCATATATTTGGTCCTTGTTGAGTCTTTCTTCATCCTTTTTCTTTTCTTCTATCAAATTCGTGATTACACTCGATTGGATACACAGGATTACTTCTGTGGGTTCACCTTGTTTTTTGAAGATACTTGAGCGAAAGCATTGAGTGATAAAAGGTAAGAGTGGTGAGATTAATAGAGGGTAAAAGCCAAAATTTGAGTGATACACAAGTGAATATTTGTGAGGTTACAATTCTATAGAATTAGGATGTCAGATAGAGAAAGTTCAAATTCCATCAAGCAGCCGAATCGAAACAACATGGAAGGCGATACAATAAGGCGGTTTGAGAGGGTGCTTGGGGATGTGACTGAAAGGCTTGGTAGGTTAGAGGCGTTGGGATCAAATAGTCATAGGGGACATTTAAATGCAAGGAGACCAGGTAGGAGAGAGTCTAGGAGGGAGTGACACGATGACTATCAATATGGTAGTGATTTGGATGAGGATGCATCACTGGTAGGTGAAATGGGTAGGGTGAGGAATAAATGTGGTAGGTTTGAATGAAGGGGTAGGAACAACTTTGGAGATGATGTCGATGGGAATCGAACATGGGTAACATTAGGATGTCAATTCCACCATTTAAAGGTAGAAGTGATCCAGATGCATACATGACGTGGGAAGAAAAGATTAAAATAATGTTTGAGCGCTATAATTACTCCGAGAAGAAAAAGTTGGAGTTGGTTGTGAGCTCATTCGTAGACTATACTGTGATTTGGTGGGATCAATTAACAACATCTGGGCGAAGGTGTGGTGAGAGGAGTATTGAAACTTGGGATGAGTTGAGGAGTATTATGAGGAAGCATTATGCGCCTAATCATTTTTATATGAAGGATAGGTGTGATCGGAAATTTCGAAATGAGCCTAGAAGATACAGTAGAGTTAGGTATTCGAGGGGAGAGAAAATACCGTTTGTGAGGCATGTTGGTAGTATGTCAAGCAAAAGGACTATGTTGGATTATGAGCGTGACCTCTCAGAGTTTCGAGACTTAATTAGCCACCGGGAGAAACAAAAGAGCTCGAGAGAACATAGTAAGGTGGTTGATTGTAAGAAAAAAGAAGAGATGCCACGAGAAAGTAAAAGGAAAGCTGAGAGTGAACATCCAGAAGGGAAGGTGGAGTTACAAAAAGAAATTGAAGAAGAAACTTCGGAGGGGGAGAAGGAGTTGGAAGTGAACTTAAATGAAAAAGAGCCTGAAGTTGAGGTGGCTGTGGTGAAAACTAACTATTTCCTCCCTATTTTGAATATTTCTGTTTTGCAGGTTATTGAAGATTTGATTCCAAAACACACTCCTACTAGAATACCACCCGATCCAGGAATTAAGCTTCAATTAGAATTTTCTTATTTGAAGAAAATTGACTTTGTGATTCCCGAGGAGACGAAGGAGTTTCAAATGCACTGGAGGAATTGCATTTGCGGAGGGTTGACTGGAAAACATGAATTGAGGGACAACGTTGACACATTGAAATTGACATTGTCACAAGTGTTAGGGCTAAGTAATGCAAGGAAGATGCATGGATATTCATCAAATGAAGTTGTTCTTGAAGCATTTCAAACTTGCAGAATTAAGCAATTAAGGTGAGAGCACTTTGATCAGTGCGGTGGAGATTGGGTTTTCAATCGGAGACTACGTATTCGAGGCCAAAGGAGGTCCAAATTGCATCCAATGGGAGATAGACCATTGACACGCCCAAAAGGGGGTCAAAATAATATTCCTTACTTTTATGAAATTTGTCGTTCAAGTAGTATTGTAGTAAGTAAGGGTCATTCCCGCAGAAGATTGTTTTCAATTATGTCAATTGCAATAAGAAAATAAAATACGGAAAGCACGTAAATGGGGGGGAGGTTTGGTTTGATTTAAACTAAAGAAAGCTATAAATGCATAAAGTAAAAGAACTAAAATAACAAAGCAAACAAAGGAATGGAAATGTGATCGAGGGATATTTCTTCGCCGCTAGAATGATTTTCTAATCGATGTTCGCAAAGGATTTTCGTTCAAAAGATCAACAACAATTCGAGAATAATCACAAGCTCGATTACCTCAATCTCTTCTTACATATTAGTTGAATAAGATAAGCATCGTTACCCAACCCTTTTCATCAAACAACCTAGGATAAGCTCGCTAGATTTAATTCAACAAAAGCATTACGACGAAAAAGAGCGAATTGAATTAAGCGCAAACACACAAGCTCGGTTTACTAACTTAAGTGATAATCCACCTACACTTAATAGAAAATTCCTCATAATCCATCAAAATGTAGTTGCTACTAGGGCTTGGTCGAATTAGCAATTACGTACTAAAAATCCCAAATTAGCAAATATCGAAACAACCCAATCATCTAGTTGTCATCCCAAACAATCGAGAAGAACAATATAAACAATAAACACAATGGATTACCCACATCAATCTCAAGAACACAATAAAGCACCAATCAATTAAATTATCATTTCTAGGGTTCTAAAATAACCCCCAATCACATACAAGTTAACTATCCATAAAGCATTGAAAAATAGCTAACAAAATACTACAACAAGATGGTAAAAACGAGATTAAAGGAAAAGAAAAGCTTATTGAAGGAGATAGATGGATGAAGTCTTCAACACCAATGAGCATTCCCCTTCTTCTTCTTCCCCAAAATCACCATGGTTGAAGGAGCTCCCAAGTTTTTTCTCTCATATTTTTGTGGTCTACTCCTCCTCCCCTCCTTCTAGAAATGAGCCCCAAGTCGTATTTAAGATGTTTTGAAGAGGAAAAACGGGTTTGGAATAAAAGGGATGAAATAAGAATTCAAAATCGGGTTTCGCGTGTTTTCCCGGGTTGTGCTCCAGATTTTGCCTATGCGTACGCATAGGTCTGCGCATGCGTACGCATAGTGTAAACATTTAAGCTTCAGTAGTTGAATTTGGCAAGTGTGCGTACGCACACCCTGCAGGCCTATGCGTACGCATAGGCCAAATTCTGAACCAACTTCATTTTCTGATTTTTCACTCCAATTCACCTCCCTTCAAACCATACATCTTCCTCTCAATTGTGATAAACTTGGTTGCCAAATCTTGGAGTATTTTCTCTTCAATCGTTTTGGCTCAATTCACGCTCAAAATACCACATCGACAACCAACAACTCGGGAATTCACCTAAGGAACAAAAGTAACAAAAATAATAAAAAACTAATAAGTGAAAACTAACAACTATCTAAGTTTAACGGTCTAAATGAGTGCGAAAACCGCACTTATCACACCCCCAAACTTAAATCTTTGTTAGTCCTCGAACAAAGCAATAAAAACAAGCATGCAAACACATAAATAAAAACAAACAAAAATACTATAAATTAACAAAAACTATAAAGGTTGGATAGTTCGCCGAACTTTGCCTCAATTCTCACATATGCTAAAAATTTATGAAATGCACACAAAAATGCTACAACAAACAATTTGAAACTTATACCAAGTTCGACTCGTGTGTGTGTGTGTGAGTAGTCATTCCAATTCATCGCATTACACAAGTTGGTGGTGTTCCCGACCCATAAAATGGTCAAATTTTCCTTTCTCGCTCGAGGGTTGCGCACTCCCCCAAACTTGATATTTTCACTATAGCCCCAAGGTGTCAAAAACATAGGGTTGCTCTCAAATCACTCAATCTTTCCCTCTCAAGTTTGGTTGGATCGAACCGGCAAATTAGACCATCTAGTCATGTATTAATTCACCATAAAAACTTTGAGTGCTCAAACTACAAATATTCATTAGGCAATTAACGTAGAATTCACCAATCATTCAATCAATAGCACAAATGATATAGCATCCATTTTCTTTTGCTTCACTTTTTTTTTTTCTTCTTTTTCCAATGGAGGTAGTTCACGCTCCGGTCCCTAAGGGTAGCCTTCTTCATTGGTAGATCGTCTCCTACACATTGGAGGTGCATAGGGCCAGATTACTCAACGCTGACTCACACTCCTTAAGGTGGGCAACTTTTTCCCACATAATTTTTTTTTTTCTTTTCGATTGGGATAGAAACAACATCTAACTTTCATTTGAAGTTCAAGAGCACTCTATAAAATCAATCTTTTGAACAAGGAAATAATACACTTCTAAACAATTTTCTTCACCAGCTCAACCACCCCCAAACTTATCCTTTTATAGGTAGTGATCAAAGAATTTTCGTCAAAATGGTCATTCAAGTTCCATAACAACCTAAAGTGCCACCAACAAGTGCGTGTGATGAATTTCATGACTCAAGTGCTCCATAAATAGTCAAACATGGAATAAGTGGATGAAAATAAAAAACATATAGCATTCATGTCCACATTCCATAAATCAATGCAATGTAATAACTAAAAGTAAAGCCGGCAAGGCTATCCAACCAACAAACATAAATCATCACACACAAATTTAAACTGTACAAAACCCTTAAGAATAAAACATGAAAGTGTAAGGGCAAGGGGTTCAAGTACTCCCCTAAGTTGGTTGTGAAGTGTTGTGAGGTTTCTTGCAACGATCTCCGGTACTAGTTTCACCTCTCGCACATCTTTATACTTCAAGTGCTCCGGGAAAAGGATGAATTCAAAAGTGGGAGCCTGTACCACCAAAGGTAGAATTTTCTCATTAGAAATTGGAATAGTAATATAGGAGAAATCATACCTTGGTGGATTGCTCGGTAATGGCTCAAGAGATGCCATGGGTTCCACAATATTCTCACAAGCTAAGTTTTCTTCTTGTGTTGGTTCCTCATCAAGATCTTCCACCTCTTTTGTTACCTCATCAAAACTCTCCTCGCTTTTTAGTGTCTCAACACTAACATTTTCGCTCGGTTCAAATTCTTGAGAAAGAAGTTCTTTTGATCTTTGGGCCTCAATTTTCTCCGCCATGCTAGCCAATTCACTCACTTGTGCCTCCAAATTCTTGATTGAAGTCATTGTCTCTTGTTGAAATGCCTCTTGTTGAAATTGTATCGTCTCTTGTTGGAATTGCATATTGTTTGAGGCCAAAGACTTTACCATTTCTTCAAGGGACATATCCGAGCTTTGAGTTGGAGCTTGTTGATTGCTCGAAGCCAATGACTCAACCATTTCCTCTAAAGACATACTAGCACTTGAAGTTTGAGTTTGTTGACTAGGTTGGAAGTATTGCCCTTGGTCTTCTTGAAATTGCATAGTCTCTTGTTGGATTTGCATCGTGTATTGTTGCAATTGCACTGTGTTTGATGCCAAAGATTTAACCATATCCTCAAGAGACATACTAGAAGCTTGAGGTTGATCTTGTTGATAGAAACCATGTGGATGATATTGTGCTTGTGGAGACGTGAAATAATTTTCTTCATATCCGAGACTAGGGTAATCACTAAATCCATAATTATACATGTAGGCATATGAATCATACCCTTGTCTCGGTTGCATTTGATAGCCCCCAATGACATCCGCTCGTTCAAAGGCGCTTTGTTGGCTATTCCCATGAGCCACTTGTTGTACAAGAGATGCAAGGTCGGCTAATTGACGATCAAGTTGAGAAGTTGCTTCCATCTCACAAATTTTTTTTTTTTTTTTTCAACCAACCTCTTCACTTGCTCCTAGGTTATGGTGTAATGTGTTCGTTTTGCCCAATCACAACCTAAGTCACAAAGAAGATAACAAAATAAATGTAAACATAAATAAAAATAAAAATAATACAATTGACAAATTGGAAGAACAATCCCCGGCGACACGGCGCCAAAATTTGACACGCCCAAAAGGGGGTCAAAATAATATTCCTTACTTTTATGAAATTTGTCGTTCAAGTAGTATTGTAGTAAGTAAGGGTCATTCCCGCAGAAGATTGTTTTCAATTATGTCAATTGCAATAAGAAAATAAAATACGGAAAGCACGTAAATGGGGGGGAGGTTTGGTTTGATTTAAACTAAAGAAAGCTATAAATGCATAAAGTAAAAGAACTAAAATAACAAAGCAAACAAAGGAATGGAAATGTGATCGAGGGATATTTCTTCGCCGCTAGAATGATTTTCTAATCGATGTTCGCAAAGGATTTTCGTTCAAAAGATCAACAACAATTCGAGAATAATCACAAGCTCGATTACCTCAATCTCTTCTTACATATTAGTTGAATAAGATAAGCATCGTTACCCAACCCTTTTCATCAAACAACCTAGGATAAGCTCGCTAGATTTAATTCAACAAAAGCATTACGACGAAAGAGACGAATTGAATTAAGCGCAAACACACAAGCTCGGTTTACTAACTTAAGTGATAATCCACCTACACTTAATAGAAAATTCCTCATAATCCATCAAAATGTAGTTGCTACTAGGGCTTGGTCGAATTAGCAATTACGTACTAAAAATCCCAAATTAGCAAATATCGAAACAACCCAATCATCTAGTTGTCATCCCAAACAATCGAGAAGAACAATATAAACAATAAACACAATGGATTACCCACATCAATCTCAAGAACACAATAAAGCACCAATCAATTAAATTATCATTTCTAGGGTTCTAAAATAACCCCCAATCACATACAAGTTAACTATCCATAAAGCATTGAAAAATAGCTAACAAAATACTACAACAAGATGGTAAAAACGAGATTAAAGGAAAAGAAAAGCTTATTGAAGGAGATAGATGGATGAAGTCTTCAACACCAATGAGCATTCCCCTTCTTCTTCTTCCCCAAAATCACCATGGTTGAAGGAGCTCCCAAGTTTTCTCTCATATTTTTGTGGTCTACTCCTCCTCCCCTCCTTCTAGAAATGAGCCCCAAGTCGTATTTAAGATGTTTTGAAGAGGAAAAACGGGTTTGGAATAAAAGGGATGAAATAAGAATTCAAAATCGGGTTTCGCGTGTTTTCCCGGGTTGTGCTCCAGATTTTGCCTATGCGTACGCATAGGTCTGGGCGTGCGTACGCATAGTGTAAACATTTAAGCTTCAGTAGTTGAATTTGGCAAGTGTGCGTACGCACACCCTGCAGGCCTATGCGTACGCATAGGCCAAATTCTGAACCAACTTCATTTTCTGATTTTTCACTCCAATTCACCTCCCTTCAAACCATACATCTTCCTCTCAATTGTGATAAACTTGGTTGCCAAATCTTGGAGTATTTTCTCTTCAATCGTTTTGGCTCAATTCACGCTCAAAATACCACATCGACAACCAACAACTCGGGAATTCACCTAAGGAACAAAAGTAACAAAAATAATAAAAAACTAATAAGTGAAAACTAACAACTATCTAAGTTTAACGGTCTAAATGAGTGCGAAAACCGCACTTATCAACCATTCCATGTGCTTGAATTGATTGGAGGCAAGGGCTACAATTTGAGCATTCAAGTTATGGATTCGAGATCGAATCCTTTTGAAGGGAGATGAGATGATGTGATCCGGGATAAACAATCACTTGGCCGAGCTTTGGAGTCCAAAAGGTCGAAGTCAACAAGCCAAAGATCAAGTTTGGTGAAGGGGTCGAGGGTCGAAAGCAATTGGATCAATGTGTTAGAAGCAGCCGAAGGAAGAAGCCAAACAGACTTCTAAGCGATCGCTTAGAAAAAACAGGCAAGCGGTCGTCCAATCCCTTACCGAGAATTCAAGGCAGTAAAATTGGAAATCAAGCGACCGCTTGGAAAATAACTAAGTGACCGCTTAGAACAAAACTGAAGCCGAATTTTCAGATTTTTGGCGAGATTGTTTATTTTGACTATAATTCTTATTTTTGGTAATTTCTATATTCTAGGACTCTTAAAATTCGTTATTTTCATATTTCCTAGGTTTAGTATAAATAGAAATTTTATTCTCATTGTATTTAGAACTTTTTGATATGAATTAAATTAAAACTTTGCTTTTCTCCTTATTCTTTGATGGACAATCCTTATCGAACTTATCAAAGATAAGTAATCTTTGTGGCGTTCAAAATATCGGGTCGTGGGTTCTTCAATTTGTAAGCAATGAGTTCATTGCATCATCGTTATCTTTGAGTTTCTTGTTTCATCTTGTTGGGTTCAAAATTCAAAATTATCCGGGTGAGATTTCGAGGCTTTGTGATCAAGATGTCGCTGGTTTAATATACATTCGGTTACTTGGTTCAACATTTAGAGGTTAAATCCTAAACTTTGGTCGTATTTGAGTATTTTTGGGATCCGATTCATTCTCCTAATAACCTTCCATCCCACCCAAGTAAAAATAAATAACACGGGTAAGAGTTTCCATCTTTCGCAAACAATCATCTCACATCTTTACCATTTACCCAAATATATGTGCTTTTGTGCACAAGTGTACAAGTATCTTCGTCTTTCTTTAAAAGATTGTCAAAATTCCTGAAGTGTAGTATTTGATCAAGGTAGTAGAAAACAACACAAACCATCAAAATGTTCTTTAGAAGCTATAACGGGAAAAAAAAAAAACTAAAAACATGAAAGAGAAGCATGGGAATTGAAAGTGCAGTGTTTTGAACTCAAGTGTTGGATGTAGAAGTCAATAAGAAAAATTGAAGAAAAAAGTTGAGTCTTGTTGACATCACTCTCACAAATCGTGAGATTTACGATTATTTTAATCGCGGCCCCACTTCCTGTATGTGAGTGTGCTGTCAACAATGATGTTAAACTTTCTGTACCCATAGCAAGTCTCAAAATTGAAAGACATCCCTAAAAAATGAGGTCATTGGTTTAAATAAGTGTTGAAGAAAATAATGACAAAATTAATTATCATATCATGAAATATCATGCAAAATGTAAGTGTAGAAAAAATAATTTGGATTTTGCTGAATGTACCCCTAACTCAAGGGGTGGGTCCGCGATTAAGATCTCGTTTGATACTCATTTTTCTCAATAAAAATGAAAAATATGACCGTTATCCATCACATTCAACAATTATTTTTTATTTTTAATCTCTAGTATAGAACTATAACGACAATATTTTTTATTCTCGTTCTACAAAAAATAAAAATCAAACTAGGTTTAAATAATCGTGGACCCCACACTTTTAGTGAGGGCTGTGACCCATGCTACATAGCAAGTGCAGTACAAGCAATTAAACCCTACAAAAAAATGCTTCCGACCGTGCATATGCCGACCTTCTAAATCCTCGAAAATGTTTACACTCTTTCATATCCCCTAAATTTCGTTGTCTACTATCATTTTCTCTCTTCCCTTACCTTTTTTCTTTGCCCCCAACAAAGTTGAAATCAAAATGCAGCATCTTCAGCAGCACAATAATTCTCATTGTTAAACAGCTCTTCTGGGTTTGCTTCAAGTCTCCACAAATATACATTTTCTTCCATATATAGTAAACAAGGTATAGCAATCCAAGATTTGACTCAGTTTTGTTAGATTCAGATCTTTCATTTTTACCCAGTTAAATGTTAAGCTTTTTATGTAAAGATTTGTATATGAATTTTATTGTTTGTGGATTTTGATGAAGGAGAGAGTATGAATAGCCGGCTTAACTGCATTGGGATGTGTGAAAAGTAGTGCCTTTTTTTTTTTTTTGGTTTGGTGTGTGGAGTTGATCTATCTACTATGGTACCCAATTTCTCCTCTCTCTCTCTCTCTCTCTCTCTCTCTCTCTCTCTTTTGAATTGTTAAGACTTATGATAGCAACTTCTGAAATGTTCAAAATAGAGGAGGAGAGGGTTAGTAGAATTTGAACTGGTTTTATTATTTTGAGTTTGAAAAAAAAAAATGGAGGACTGAGTCATAATTGACTTCGTATCTGGACCATGTAAGATTTTTTAAAGTTTGATATTTGTTGTATTTGAACTTCATTTTGTATTTATCATTGTATGAGACTAATTGATCTGAGTGAAAAATAACACGCATTTGAAAAATATAGTATTTTTTTTTTGAATGTTTCTTACACGTCTTGGCTCTGGAGGCTGACTATTATTTTCCTTTTATTATTCTATTTTTAATTCAACAAGAAGTGTAGTCAAATGAGCTGATATATCTATTTATCCATCTATTTATTTATTCGACATTTTAAAAGTTCATGATGTAAGTTTTGTGTTTGAAGAAGTCTCTGATTGTCGTCTGATCTGAGTATCTCCTTTTGGGTGTTGGGTTTGTAGGAACTTTTGCAAAAAAGTTCTGAATCGATATGATGTACCCAACAGGGTTCTGTGTAGTTTCTGTGAAGGTTAGGTTCTTTCAGGGAAATGTTGTATCAAAGTATTAATCTTCACTCCTGTTTCTCCAGATTATAGGTATATTTGTGTGTTCTTATGATTAAAAAATTATACCTTTGTGTGTTTTGGTGGGAAAAAGATTGAAATGTTGACCTCGACCTGAAAAGAAGCTATTATTTGTTTTTCTCTGAAAGAAAGAAAATGAACGACTTTACTGGAAAAGAAATGGTTTTGATCTATCAGAATATGTTTTTTTCTCCCTCTTCCATCATTTTTTTTTTCCTTCCAAATTCATCTTTATTGGATAATCAATTTTTTTTTTTTTTGATTTAGAGCAATGTTTCTTTGCAGATAAAGAAGAAAAGTGAGGAAAAAATACAGTTGAAAAGGAGATTTTGAGATCTACATTTTGATCGTTTATCTTAAACATATTTCTACCTTGTGAATCTTAGCTAATAGACTTGTTTCTTTAATTTTCTTCTACTCTCTATGAAGTTTCAGGTTCTGGTGACGAGTATATAATTAGCTGGTGCAAATTTTGGTAGAATGGCTGCAAAATCATACAGAGCTTCAGAATCACAACCTGGTAGGGGTTCAATTCCTTCAGGTGTGACCTTCGCAAGGAGAACATCATCGGGTCGTTATGTGAATTTGTCGAGGGATAGCCTTGATAGTGAGATTAGTGGTATTGAATTTTCAAACTACACGGTGCAAATACCACCAACACCCGATAATCAACCCATGGACCCTTCAATGTCCCAGAGGGTAGAAGAGCAGTATGTATCAAGTTCTTTGTTTACTGGTGGGTATAACAGTGTCACCCGTGCCCACTTGATGGACAAGGTGATCGAGTCTGAGACCAGCCATCCTCAGATGGCTGGTGCCAAAGGGTCTTTATGTGCAGTCCCTGGTTGTGATGGAAAAGTTATGAGTGATGAGAGGGGTGAAGATATTCTCCCTTGTGAATGTGATTTTAAGATATGTAGGGATTGTTATGTTGATGCCGTGAAAACTGGTGATGGGATCTGTCCAGGCTGTAAAGAGCCTTATAAGAATATGGATTTGGCTGCAAATGATGTGGAGCCTGGTCGGCCTTTGCCTCTTCCATCAAATGTTGGGATGTCAAAGATGGAGAGGAGGTTGTCATTGATGAAATCAGCCAACCGGTCAGCGCTAATAAGGAGTCAGTCGGGGCTGAAGAGGAGCCAAACAGGTGTGGATTTTGATCATAACAGATGGTTGTTTGAGACCAAGGGGACTTATGGGTATGGCAATGCTATATGGACAAATGATGGAGGGTTTGCAAATGATAAAAATGATGAAACCGGTGAGCCTCCTGAACTTCTCAACAAGCCTTGGAGGCCACTCACCCGTAAATTGAAGATACCAGCTGCGATACTCAGTCCATATAGGTAATTCGAATTTATGATTGCTCTCATTACTGTTACTATGATTATTGTTTTCCTTAATGTTTCTTCTTTGTTTGAAATCCCAGAAACGTTTCAAGTTAAAATGATTGTATCTAGTTTGGAAAATAAGCATTCTTCTTCTGTTTGTTTCTTGTTATTGATTTGTTTACAACTTTACTGGATTGCATGGATGTAGCATATGTAATAGAGTAAATGCCAGTGAGCGGTAATGAGGTTGGGTGATGTCTTTTTTGCTATTGTCCAGAAAATATATCAACCATCTTAATCTTTGTTACTTAATTTTTGAATTTCATAGAACTTCCATGGTAATGGTATTAGACATGTAACATTATTAATTAACTGATGTTTGCACCCTTTTTTTATGTATGCCATGAGAATGTATACGGACGCCCTGCTGGGTGTGATCAGTTGCTGATCGTTTTCTGTGTGCATCATTGATGAGTCTTAAACTGGAATTACAGTTGGGAAAGCTGTCTTTTGTTTATTTTTGAAACTAGCCTTATCGTCTGCTTTATTTACATGTCCTTGTATTGGTGGAATTAACCCCTATAAGTTCGTAACTAGATGTACCCTAAGCCCTAAGGGTAATATAACAGTAGTGGCTGATGTTTAAGGTTGACAAAAGCTGCTGGTATCCATTTATTTTCTTCAGTAAATGTACATTTTTCAATCTTTCAATGTTAATTTTTCCTCAACTTCTAAGCTATGATTGAGCTATTTTCTTCAATAAGCTTTAAAAATAACATGCTAAGATAAAACCTGATAAAACATTTTATGTCTCGTAAATATGTATCTTGTAGACTCTTAATCTTAGTCCGTATGGCCGTTCTTGGACTATTTCTTGCATGGAGGATCAGCCACCCAAATGAAGATGCAAGATGGCTATGGTTGATGTCAGTTATCTGTGAGATTTGGTTTGCATTCTCTTGGCTGCTTGACCAGCTTCCGAAGTTGTGCCCCATTAATCGTGCAACTGACCTTAATGTATTGAAAGAAAAATTTGAAACACCCAGTCCTGCCAATCCAACCGGGAAATCAGATCTTCCAGGAATAGATATATTTGTTTCTACAGCTGATCCTGAAAAAGAACCTCCGCTTGTTACTGCAAACACTATTCTTTCTATCCTTGCTGCTGATTACCCAGTTGATAAGCTTTCTTGTTATGTATCTGATGATGGAGGTGCTCTTCTGACATTTGAGGCCATGGCTGAAGCTGCAAGTTTTGCAAATTTGTGGGTACCTTTCTGCCGAAAACATGAGATTGAACCAAGAAATCCAGAATCATACTTCAGCCTGAAAAAGGATCCCTATAAGAATAAGGTGCGCCCAGATTTTGTCAAGGATCGTAGAAGGGTTAAACGTGAATATGACGAATTCAAGGTTCGAATCAACGGGCTTCCTGATTCAATTCGTCGTCGTTCTGATGCCTATAATGCACGTGAAGAAATAAAGGCCATGAAGCTTCAGAGAGAGACTGCTGGGGATGAACCAATGGAACCGGTGAAAGTCTGTAAAGCCACATGGATGGCAGATGGAACCCACTGGCCTGGCACTTGGGTGGTTTCTGCTCCTGAGCACTCTAGAGGTGATCATGCAGGAATTATTCAGGTACGTTCTTACTACGGAGAACTGACGTCACGCTTTTGGCAGTTGGTCTCCCACTGCCATTAGCTCACTTAATAACTTATTCTGGATCTTTTTTGCCCTTATGAGAGAATCTAGATATCTTCTCTTACTAAGTTATGCTTTTTTCAGTTGGTGTTTGGATGAATTTAGCCTTCGTCTGCCGTTTATTGATGCTTTCTGGTTATTTCATGTTTGTCCATTAATTAATTGGTATTTGGAGGACTGAAGTGCTTTCTCCTACCATTTATTCACTGTTCAAGTCCTTGAGACTTTCCTCTGGATGATCAATGTCTATGGTTGTGTAATGATGCATCATGGATCACTGCCATATGCTGAGTCTATCGTGTAGTTTCAGCCTCAATTTGTACTTTTTCATATACTCTTACTGGACAATTTGAATCAAATTATTCTTCGAATAAAGTTGTCGTAGAACCCTTTGTCTAGGTCTACTTTTAGTGGCATCATCTGCAGTTTGACATCTTCAATGTTTTAACCAAGCACCACCTCATAAAATTTTGTGTAAAGGCTTGTTATATGTTTACTAATATGAATATGTAAAGTGATGCTTTATTGTGCAACTAGGCCCCTTTGATTGGTCATGTGGCCAGTTTGAAAGCACATTATCACTTTGTTGTATCTTTAAGAGTACAAACTATATTATATTCTGTTGATTAGCTGACTAGAATCTTGCTCTGCAGGTAATGTTAAAACCTCCAAGTGATGAACCTCTACACGGAACAACTGTTGACAATAGTACACTTGATTTTACCGAAGTTGACATTCGGCTTCCCATGCTTGTCTATCTTTCACGTGAAAAGCGACCTGGATACGATCACAATAAGAAGGCTGGGGCAATGAATGCACTGGTTCGAGCCTCAGCCATCATGTCCAATGGCCCTTTCATACTTAACCTTGACTGCGATCACTACATCTACAACTCTGAGGCAATAAGAGAAGGCATGTGTTTTATGATGGACCGAGGTGGAGACCGCATTTGTTACGTCCAGTTTCCCCAGAGATTCGAAGGAATAGATCCATCTGACCGCTACGCAAATCACAATACTGTTTTCTTCGATGTCAACATGAGGGCTCTAGATGGGCTTCAGGGTCCAGTTTATGTGGGCACTGGGTGCCTCTTTCGCAGGACTGCCCTTTATGGTTTTGATCCACCACGGTCAAAAGATTACCACTCAGGCTGCTGCAGCTGCTTTTTTCCTCGTCCTAAGAATGGTGTTTCTATTTCTTCTGCACCTGATGAGCATTGCAGACTTAGAATGGGAGATTCTGATGATGAGCAAATGAATCCTTCTCTGTATTCTAAAAGATTCGGGAATTCAAGTTTCCTTATTGATTCTATTCCAGTGGCAGAATTCCAAGGCAGACCACTAGCAGATCACCCTGCGGTGAAGAATGGACGACCTCCCGGTGCTCTAACCATACCCAGGGAACTCCTTGATGCATCTACAGTTGCTGAAGCAATTAGCGTCATCTCATGTTGGTATGAAGATAAAACTGAGTGGGGCAATCGGGTTGGGTGGATTTATGGATCTGTGACGGAAGATGTGGTAACTGGTTATAGAATGCACAATCGAGGTTGGCGATCTATATATTGTGTCACTAAAAGGGATGCTTTCCGAGGCACTGCACCGATAAATCTAACGGACAGGCTTCACCAAGTCCTTCGATGGGCCACTGGTTCTGTCGAGATCTTCTTCTCACGCAATAATGCGTTACTGGCTAGTCCCAAGATGAAGCTTCTACAGAGAATTGCTTACCTTAATGTTGGTATATATCCTTTCACTTCTGTGTTTCTCATTGTCTACTGCTTCCTCCCTGCGCTGTCCCTCTTTTCTGGTCAATTTATTGTCCAGACTCTGAACGTGACGTTCCTCACCTACCTCCTGGTCATCACCTTGACCCTTTGCATGTTGGCCGTGCTTGAGATCAAATGGTCGGGCATTGCTTTGGAAGAGTGGTGGCGAAACGAGCAATTCTGGTTGATTGGAGGCACAAGTGCTCATCTTGCTGCTGTACTCCAGGGGCTACTGAAGGTGATTGCCGGGATAGAGATCTCATTTACCTTGACATCAAAATCTGCCGGTGATGATAATGATGATGACTATGCCGATCTCTACGTCATAAAATGGTCATCCTTGATGATACCGCCTATTACAATCATGATGACTAACTTGATCGCGATAGCAGTTGGTTTTAGCCGGACAATCTACAGTGCCATACCACAGTGGAGCCGTTTGATCGGAGGTGTATTCTTTAGCTTCTGGGTGTTAGCACATCTGTATCCCTTCGCAAAAGGATTGATGGGAAGAAGGGGAAGGACGCCAACAATTGTATTTGTTTGGTCGGGACTTATTGCGATTACCATTTCCCTCCTCTGGGTTGCGATCAACCCCCCGGCTGGCAATAATCAAATCGGAGGATCCTTCCAGTTTCCATGACATGGCTCAACTGGTAAACACCCTTTCTTCTTTAATTGTATTGCTTTGTTATCTTGCAACTTGAATAGAGACTTGATTTCCTTTTTTTTTTTTTTTTACTTTCTGTTTGTCTCCCTTGAATCTTCATAGTGAAAGATATAAACTTGGGGAGTAGAAATAGTTACTATTCTTTCTTTCATTTCAGTATATGCTAAGAGCTTTGAGAAAATTCATGCAAAAGTTGGTTTAATTACAGAACGATATATTCATTAATATATATATATTATTAGGTTAGATAAGTAGTTGATACATACCCGATTGAAACTTCATTTCTATCAAGTTTCCAATTTACCTACTTATATATACGTGTGTGTGTGTACACTCCGATTCACCCTTTGGTTGACACGGTCCCATCCGAACACTCACATGGGGGTCGGGTCCCACTCCATTAAATTTAATATTTTCGCCCCCTCTCCGATAAGGGAAAGGGTAAAGGGGAGTGTACAAATAACTTATTCCTATATATATATATATATATATATATATATATATATATATTAAAAAATACATTTATTTAAATTTAGAAACATAGAGTAAAATAAAAAATAATAATAGCAATTTTGTATTTTTGCTCTCATTTACATTTTTGCTACATGCATTCTTCTTCGTGTTCGTTTGTATCGCAAAGTTGGTCACGCCAAGTTTATTTATTTATTATAACAGCTCACAATTTTCATTTATTTGTTATTATTATAATTATGTAAAAATAAATTCAATAAATTAAAAAAGACAATAATTTTTTAAATTGATTATATCCCTTCAAATAAAAACAATAATTTTACATTTTTGTTTACAGCCTATTCGATCAAAGGTCACAAGCACCTTTTGCATGTGTTTGTCAAAATTATTCACCTTGGTAAATATGGAACAATCGTCGAACATTATTCAAGATGGTTTTTCACTTTTTAATATTATTTCCCTAATAATTTTATGTTCAACCCAATAAATAAAATTTACTTATATTCTATTTTTTATTATTATTTATAATTAACTTGAAATTTTTAAATTTAAGTCAACTTGAAAATTAGCCAACCTAATGCCATGTGACCATGTTTCTAATTCAGTTGACTATCTTAGAATCCGGTCACATGCATTGTGGCTTTCCACGGCCAACGTCCAACCTAATAATGGGTGGGTCTCCATAGGCGCAAACACCAGTGGCGGTTGCGTGGGTCGTTACCGAGTTCCAGCCAAGAAGGCCGAGGGCCATGCTAAAGTAGCCGTGAGGGGCTGAGATCTAAGGCTTGCTTGCACCCTTTGGACTAGACAGTAGAAATTGGAGCTTGTGACAATGAGACTTTGGAGGATGGAAATGGTACACCATTTCAAGTGTTTCACGGACAAGGCTAACCTGTGAACTTGATCCCAGTTTTGAAGTTGTTGTCAGGGACGTAGTTCCCGAAGCTAAAGATCCATTGCCATCACTAAGTCGAAGTTTATATATCCTCTCCCCCAGTAGCAATTTTCACACACAATATTCAGTACACACAAATGTAACATAGATTAAGGTCGTACCTTCCTTGACAGAACGAGGGTACACCTTAAATTTCCCGTTACATACCATCCACATTCCTCAACCATAAAAGATTGGTCGAAATGAGAAATGATGGATAACACTAAAAACTCAGATTTTAATGAATTTTAAACTACACGCTACATAAATTTAGGTTTTCCTGTAAACTATCAGTTAGGGTTAAGCCTTGTACTTCATTTTGTACGACTTAATTGAGCACTTTGAATATGCTACGCTTGCCCAGAATACTGAGAATCGTGGCCTGCGCTTTGGTCATCATCTCGACCGGACCTTAGATCTTCTTCTTCTGGAAATTCACCAAGTCTCTCCTGCAGAACCATATTTACTAAGTACAGAAATAAAAAAGTGAACTTACAGAAACATGTGGAACACTATATAACTAATTTACATATATCCATATCATTACATATTTAAGTGGAATCTGAGAAAAAGGGTATCAAACGTGATCATTTGCTTTGTGCATTCTTGCTTTGCAATAAGTAAAACTGTAACCTAAGCATTAGACAATACCTTGAGAGCTGCATTCTGAGCAAGAAGCTGCTCATACTCACTCCTAATACGAGTCACCTCTGCTCTAAGAGACGCATTTTCTTCTTTCATAGCTTCAGCACGCTGGAACAGTTCATCACATTCTGCCTGAGCCCAGTGTACAGAAACAAAAAGTATCAGGGATGAAATCATAACAGGCTAAGCGACTTAAAAGTGGGAAATAACTGTTTGACCTGTTTTCGCAATCTGGACCGACGTGCTGATTCTCTGTTTGACTGCTTTCTTTTCTCTCTTTTGAGCTCTCTTTCATCCTGAACTCAAGGAAAGGTAAATGCGTTCGGTCATAACCACTGAAGGAGATGAATTCGGAGAAAGATAAATTCTTCTATCATATCAAAGAGAACACAGATATCCAATCACACACTAGTGTTAACCATAAGCAATTGCAAAATAGTCTATCTACAGGGTTAATTACTACTGACATTGATTATTTTGCAGGTCCCCAGGCCTACATCTGCTCAAAAAAAAAAAAAAAAAATCCAATAATGGTTTTGCTTGCTTTGCATCTTTTCTATAAGTTCATTTGATTCTTCTCAACATTTACAAGTAGTGCCTGAAGGATGATAGAAACAAAAATGAATTGAAAATGTCACTGTATAAAGAACTGATATGTCAAGACTCACTTATATTATACCATGTTACGCCCCAAAACTCAAACAGTGTCAGAAGACAAGACTGAAGATGTAGGCTTAAGAAATTACTATTTTTGCTATATTTTCAATACGCAGAAATGATTATACTCATGCCACTGATTCACTACTGAAGCATCCCCCGACCTTTCAGAGACTTGCATTCAGTATTATAGAAATAAGTTATATAAGCACAATACTGGATTCCGCAATTTAATCATCCCCAAACTGACTTGATACTACCAGTTTACCAGCTCTCCTTTCAAAGAGGCAGGTATAAAGCCTGGATAGAAGGAAAAATAATAGATGAATAGATTCAGAGTAAAGCCGAGGTAGTTACTAGCTGCTGCTATGTCAGAGACCATTAGATCAAACATTTTAGTTTCAAACTTATACTTGTTATATGCATGTTGACGTCCAAAAATAAAATATTTACCGCGTATGAAAAAAATTAGCTGGTGCTTAAAAAATGTAACTCAATTGTATCATTTCTGTGTTGGTGTTCTTTGTAATTGTTCTGGGAGCATTTTCAGATATTAAAAAACGAGTGGAGCAGATTAAGAAAACGAAAAGGGATCAAGTCAGTGCTATTGGAAAATAGTAAGTCAAGGGACTGTCGACAATGTGAATGAATATTATTTTTTATTTTTTCTTGTGAATGTTCTCTAACTTGGATAAAGTATATAATAACAATAATGGGCCTTAATCAGCATATGCCTCATCTCACGAGACATCAAAATACATGGCGAATCGCAATTTCCTGTTAGGACATTGACAGGTCAATGCAAAGACATGTAGATTTATTAACTTCGTTATAATGTGTGTCCCCAAAAGTGGAATGTATCGTGCCATAACAAAAAAGCTAGATAAGCAGGTATTGTTGCCTCATTCTATATCCAACAATAAAACACTGCCTACAAAAGCATATTAATTCAATCTCAGCAAGTGTTAACGGCAAAAGGAAAATATAGTAATGCATTCAGTTAAAATCAACATTAACAATCAGATAAGCTGTGTAGAATGAACTCAGGTGCGTGTGTCGGATACAGGTATATATCTAGGAGTTAGATTATTTTCTATTCTAAACACTAGAATAAGGGGCTACGGCGAAAAATTATTCAAATTTTGGACGAGGGTATGTGGATCTGTCTTACAAACATAATTTTTTTTAGAAATTTATATACTAATATAGTGCATTTTCTAGGAAAATATAAACTGTTTGATTTTAAATTTAAAACAAGTTTAGTTGTGAGGTCATCGCAAGGTTATCATAATAATTAATTGTGAAAAACCTTTTATCCTGAGTGAATTGACAAGTAATTAACAAGTGTATGGACAAATAACCCACTAGAAACTTAAAATCACAAGAGCCCAACTTTTCTCTGTTAAGCAAGACAAAATCATGAAACCCCCAAGTCAAAGGAGAATAAAAAAAAAATATCATGTAAGAGAAGAGAAGAAAACCTGTATCCAAAGCTGTGATTGGACATTATCCCGTGATCCAGAAGTGATCATTCCTCCAGCCACTGAAGCAGAAGGCGCCTTACCACGCATTGCAGGAATAGCAGCTGGTTGACCTGCAGCCCAGTAGTCCATACCAATATTAAGGTTAGTGGTGGGACCAGGAATACCAACAGCACCGCCAGACACAGACATGATAGGCATTGGTTGACTCATCGTTGAATGGGGTGTATTTGGCCCTCCATTATGAGAACCATGTGTACCACTACCATTCTGAGATGCTTCACCTGTAGCAAAGATATCATATCAAGGTTTATAAGTGAAACAAATAGCCAAGATAATGGTTGCATTGAAAGTAAACATTCTTTAAACTGCACCTGAATCTTGCTGGCCTCCTGACTTCATTTGTGACTCCTATAAAGCAGAACAGAACAAATATTAGAAGAAATGAAGCCCGTGTTTCAGACTCATTCTTTAAACTTTTTTTTTTACGATACTCATTTTCAACCACACATTATCTTAGTAAAATAATTTTGCCAATAAATTCAAAACTTTTCCAACTTTTTTTTAATAGGTAAAACTTTTCCAACATTTTAACCACATTCTCCAAGATAATCACTTTTTAAAAAATCTACTCTGAAAAAAGGGGGATCAAACAGGGGCTAAATCTCTTGATTTTATTTTGTGCTCACTTGGATAAGTACTAAAACAACTTCCTCGTATGGGTAAAAAAATAGACAACATCATTTAAAACACTTTTCCTGAACCATACATCTTGATTTTAGGAAGCTCAGCAAGGAAACTTAGATGGTAAGCTTAAAAATTCCCTTTCTTTTAACCATATAGTATTGTTAGCAAAAAGAGTACAGAATTTACATGAAAGTCTATGAGCACGCTCTTTTACGTGCTGGTTAATTACACTTAGATAAGTTTAAATGCTTTAAAATATGGTAAAGCAAAAACCACGGTCATCTTGGATTAGAAGTTATAAAGGACTAGGATGCTACACATACACGGTATGCAGATGTTCCTTTCTTAGGTTCTGATGCCAAACAAATTGCATTCTGTTCAATGAATATTCAAGAAAAGAAGGGTCATATACAGCAGATGCAACTAATGCATCAAGATCAATGGCATATTCTGAAACTTCGCCTCAACTTTAAAGATGGCTAGATACAAGCAGATGACCGTCACACGACATTAGTCTGATAAAACTATGATACCCAGTGACAAGTTTGTGAGATTCTTACATTTTGAGAATTTTCACCACTTCCTTCACTTGAACCTTCACTTGCACTCTCAGCACTGCAAATTGCATTTACGGAAATTTCATAAATTATGATCTGAAATAATTCACATCATCATATTCCCACCCATTTTCGACATTGACATTAAAAGATCATATTAATTCATCATTTTGTTGTTGTCAGTATAATAAAGAGAGGGGGAGAAGAAAAGAAAGAGAGAGACAGTTTACCAGAGGGAGCGTGGTCAAATACCTCCCTTCCCCACCCACTCACCCCAAATAAAAGAACATACACATATTAATATTTCTACAAGTTCGGAAAAGAAGCGCATTTACAGTCGCACATATATAAGTAAACCGAAACAACAATTACACATCCAAAGAAATAAACACAACAGCAATTTTCAGGATCATTTTAACACCTAATACTGGAACTTATTTATGACCATTCCCTTTGTTTGTTTCACAGATTTACTCTACCTTTTGGAATTGACCCCATTTGCAGATGCTCCTGATGTTTTACCGAATTCACTGTTCTTTCCAGTAATCATGTTCAAAGAGCCCAAACGTCCCTTCGATCTTTTGATGGGAAGTTTTTCCTTCCCCTCAGATGATTTGCCATCCACCTCCATGTTTCCAGGTGTGTTACCCTATTATTAAATATAAAATATTGTCCAATTAATTTATATGGAAAGGCTCAATCAGTAGCAGCAATGGAAATACTGCACATTCTAGGGAAAAAAAATGTAAAAAAGGAAGGGAAATGAAAGGGTGAAGACAACTCACAGAAGCTTCAGCAATACCATTTGGAGAAGACATGGCAAAAGGACTGAAAGGATAAGACCCCTAATTTAGTTTAAAGCAGAATACAAAAAAGTTAGGCCCAGTGGAGGAATATGATTTTAAATAAAACTAAAACGACATAATCAACAAGAAAATACCGGAGGCATAGTTGGATGTGCATATATGCCCCCATGAGGATACATAGCGACATATGGATGTGGAGGAGTACCGTATGGTGGCATAAATTGCTGTAAGATAAGTTCAAATAGAAATTAATGAATAACAACTTGGAACATAAGTCTAAAGGGTATAGGTATAATAGAATAGGAATTAAAAAGTAAACCAACATAAAAAATTCTAGAGAATCATCTCTCTGAAGTATCAAGGACAAACCAAAAAAAGTGGTTTAATATGCATCAATGCATAATATTCATCCATTCAAAAAATCAAGTAGCGAAATTCTCACCAAAGGTCTTCAGAAACGTCTATCTAAACCCATAATTATTAAGCAGCAAATGGTGGTTGTACTTGAGCCAACTTGAGGGGGAGTGATGAAAAGGCTGGTGTGTACACTCACGGATAGCAAATCCTGTGTCTGGTAAACTATCAATCAAATCAATTTGTTACCTTTTGTAAAATACTCTTTAGATTTTTTGGTTGTTAAGGGAATATAATTAGTGATTTCCCACATTTCCCATTTTTGCAAATTATTTATTTCCTACTATGTAACCCTAGAATAGGCCATAGGCCTTGTTTGATACACATTATTTGTAAAATGAAAATGAAAAATATAGCCGTTATGGGTCCACACAAGAGATGTAAAGTTAAAAATGGTGGTTGAATGTGATGGATAATGGTCATATTTTTCATTTTTATGGAGGAAAAATGGGAACCAAACGGATCATATATGTGTTGCAACATTTCCTATATAAAGACAACGATATTACCCAATTTGTATCAAAGTTTGTCACTATGAGAAATTACCTAACAGTACTTTGATATTTTCTTGCCCTTTAGAGGGATCATAAATTTTCTCTCCTAGTGTTTCTTATTATTCCGAAAATTTATTTAATGGCAGATTAAAAGGAGTTAAGAAATTAGTTGCATGGAATTCCTATTAAAGTATGCAGAACAGGAGACGTGGGTATTATATAGTTGAAAAAATTATTCATTGAGAATTTAAAACAGAAAAAAGATGTTATATGTGTGGAGGAAGAGTATTGTGGTGTCTACCAAATACCAATAACATACGGAGTTATAAAGCTAGTGATTCACAATAAACTAGGGACAAGACTGATTAAAGCATATATCAACGAGTAATTTATAGGTCTCACAAAACTATAAACCACTCAGAAAATTAATGGAAAAGTACAGAGGAAGTACAAAATTTGAAAATGATGTCTATTGATTTAGAAAAAGCATAGCAAAAGTGCATAAGGAGATGTTATGATACGTGATGAAGAGAAAATGAAAGTTCATTAGATATGTCAACATCATTAATGACATGTATGATGGAGCAATTATGGACGTGAGATGTGGTGGCCATAGTGCACACAACTACAAGCTTATACCAAGATTCTATCTTATGTCTTCATTTCTTTACTTCATCATGGATGAGCTTACAAGACATACCAAGAATAAGGTTCCTTAATGTATGTTATTTGCTGTTAACATGGTTAAAAATCTGATTACCTTGAAATCTAAATAATTTATGTTAAGCAGAATTAGAACTAAGATGGAGTACATGAAATGTCCTTTTAATCATAATAGAAATAAGGATGATGATGAAGTCTATAGAGGACTATGTTTATTGGTCATTGTCAAATTATACGCATCCTGTGTCACTACTTCACAGGCTTTCCAATAAGAACATTATATTAATTGGATTCTCAATCAAAACTAGTCCCAGATAGATGAAAATAGTAGAATTTCCAACAAGAGGTCAACAAGACAACAATTATGGTTAGGAGACTGTTGAGCAATGTGTAGTGACACACTTCCATAGAAATGTATAAGCCATAGTTTACAAGCAACCAAGTAAAACATATGGTCCATGTAGACAAATGAAAAAGATCAGTAAAAGTAAGTAGTCAAGTCGATCAGCTAAATTAAACTTACTACATTCTTATTTTTATTTTTCCTTTTTCAGCTTTTTAGTTAATACATTTAGATTTCTTTTGTTGAGCGGAATTCCCAGTAGCTTTATGATAATTGTATGTGACAGTTGGCATGTGACACCTACTACGCCAATACCAAACATAAATGGGAAAATATACCTGAATTCCCCACATATACGGGTGTGCCTGAGGACTTGATGCCAAGAATCCATGTGGGGGCATAGGAGAATATGCCTGCACAAATTACCAACACCCTATAATAATGTTGAGAAAGGAGGCATAAAGTCCAAGTGGCTTTCTTTTAGAAACTTTAACCTGAAAGCCAGACCAATCGCCAGTAACCGTGCCTGAGGCCGTAGCTGAAGGCTGCTCCTAGAAATTCCCACCCAAAAATAACAAAATTAAGTAAATGAAATTTTCATTTCTGCTATTGCTACAAGCCTACAACTAAGATGCATGAAAAAATAATCCGTGTATCATATCACCTGTGAAGTAGGAGTTTTGGGCTCCTTTGCTTCCTTCCCCTCCTTAGAGGATTTGTCCATCTCACTACTACCCATTGTTTCAACTATGCAACCTCCTCAATTATCAAAACCATGCTGTTACAGACACATTACAGCCGTATTCAAAAAGTTCAATAGAATCACCAATTTAAAGTTCAAATAAATATGCATAGATATAGATGCATTAATACTAGGTGAAAAAGACAACTTAGTTAAAAAGTTAACTTGAAAATTGGTCCATTAAAGATATGATTTAAATACTTAGCCTCTGTTTGATGAGAGTTAAAATCAGATTTTTAATACATTTTGATAAAAGGTGATAAAATATATGGTTAAAAAATTGTGGGACTCATATTTCATATGTGGTTAAAATTAATTGTTAACTTTGACTAAGATAAAATCTAGATTTTAATTTCTACCAAACATGTGCTTAATTTGAAAGCCATATTTCGAAGCCGAATGTTTTTGGGATGCCACTCATAACCAACGAATGGCAAGTGCATTTCCTTGTGTGGAGCGATTCTTAGAGGCTATTCCAAAAGGTTATATTCCCGCTTCAGTCAATCAGAAAGACAAAACAAGGGAAATTTTCTCAGGGGAGCACACTTTTCCAGGTAATTCAGAAACCTTTTTGGCACGTTATCAACAAGAAATAAATCTTTTTCAAGCCTCAGAAATGCTAAGATGTAATACTATACACACCCGTTCACTATATCACATATACAAAAATATATTCTACTGAGGGCCTAAGGACAGGACATTCTAGTGATAATTCTTCATAAGTGTTTAGATTAAAATTTAAAATGAACACTGTTCAAGCAAATATAATAGCTATCAATTCATTTTCCACAACAGTCCATCATTACACAAAGGTTTCCACAAAACATAAACTAAATGCGAAAATTATGCTTGGAACTCACATAAGTTTACACAGACACAAAAAAGTTATACGTCTTACCTTAAAACGAAAAAAATATATATATATATTTTAGACACTCGAAGCCTAAGATAATCGTGAAACTTCACATGAGTATTGAAATGGAGCTTAAAAACGAAAAAAAAAAAAAAAAGGCTGAGCTTGATGAAGTTAAAATATAAATTACCGGAAAACAACCAGCGGTGACTCGGTGAATCTGAACACAATGAGTCAATTTAGCTACACAAAAAAGCTCAAAACGCACTTTTCTCTAACTATAAAGAATACCCAGATGAACCTATACCCAAAAAGATATGAGGTATATCTATAAAGGAAAATGGTATATATAATTGGTAAAATTCAATTTCTGGGCAAAATTTATGGAAGCTTTGACGTTGAAGAGAAAGTAAATAAATTTCTGAAAAGATTTATAGAGAAAAATTTGGGGCTTTGTTTGCTAGATCGTCGACATGGTTGTTTGTCGTTGTCCCCAGGATTTACAGAGGGAGAGAGTCTGTAGCTGAATTGGTGGCCGTGCATATATCAAGTAGGTAGGTTAAATTCATCAATACCCCACCAACTTTATACTTGATATCATCTTGGTCCCTCAATTCTGTTTTATTTCATCAAGACCATCCAACTTTATACTTCGGGTTGCTGCCCAATTTGATTTTATTTAACTATAGCCACCCAATTTCGTATAACTTTTCATCATAGTCATGCAATTTTATATAATGTTTCACCATTATTACCCAACTTTTTTCCACCATTTTTACTACTTTTAAAAGGGATAAAATGGTAACTTTATATTATTTATAAAAAATAAATTTAAAAAATTATAATAAAAACTTGTTTTAAAAAATAAAAAATAAAAAAAAAATTAAAAACTTATTTTAAAAAAATACTTAGAAAAATAAAATATAAACTTATTTTAAAAAAATAATAACTTATTTTTAAAAAAAAATTACTCAGAAAAACAATATAAAATAAAACTTTATTTTAAAACTTTAAAAAAAGTTATTTTAAAAAAAATTTATTTTTAGAAAAATAAAATAAAATAAAACTTTTTTTGAAATAAAAAAATACTTTTATTTTATTTTTTAAAAATTTATTTTACATATATAATACAAAAATTACTGTTTTACCCCTTCTAAAATTAGTGAAAACAGTTAAAAGAAATTGGGTGGTCACAATGAATTAAAATCAAATTGAGTAATCATGGTGGTACTTAGTATAAAGTTAGGTAAACCATGGTAAAGTAAAATAAAATAAAATTGTGGGGTCATGTGACACTAAATATAAAGTTTGGTGGATTTAACCCCAAGTAGGTTGATGATTGGGGATTTGATGAAGCCGTGAACAGATCAACGACTGAGATGGCGAGTTATTTTTCTCATTTGATGATAAAGAATAGCGATTTTGTAAAAATGGTCCCTCGCTTATGGATCCCCGTGTGATTTCAGTCCCTTCTCGTTTTCTCTTGGCACCTTTTGCTGCAAATATGAAATATCTTATATAATGCTCCCTGTGCTTGGCGGATTTTTTTGCTCTAGAGCTTGCTCTTTGGACTTCTCGTGCATTAGCTCTCGTTTCTTGTGCATGCCAAAAAGGCGACGGAGGATGTGTGAAAGTCATCTAATGATCGGATTAAAATAAAATGTGACACACACATAACTATGTATATTGAAGGTAAATTTTTATATCTAGATTTCACTTTGTTTTTCACTTCAATCGTGCTATGTATACAATCGAGGTTGACAACCTCTCATATTGGGAAGGATCTCACAATAAATAAATAAATCACGGGTCCCCCTCTATGTGTCTATATTATCAATCGAGGTTGTCAACCTCGGTTGTACGAGTAGATTAATTTTTTTCCCTCAAGAACTTTGTATTCATTTAATGATCTTTATGTTGCGTATGAGCTATTAAGGGCCAATTTGAGCCACATTATTTCCCATTTTGTGCTCATTATTAGAAGAAAAACGATCGTTGCCAGCTGCAGGATGTGAGAAGCAAGTCAAACATTTCGGTTGGTCGGGGTCTATAACGGTTGGATTTCTTCTAAAAAATGGCAAACAAACAGAGCCTAAAATACAAAAATTTATTCACGCTTGATCATGTTATGCTTTGTTAATTTCCAATTTCTCCAAATGATGGAAGTTGTAGATGATTGTTCAATATATTGTATACTAATAGTGTTATGTCTTGAAAATAAGTGATTGCAACAATTTTTAAGAAGTTTTTTTTTCCCGTTTAAAGAACTAATGCTATACGTGGGAGATTCTCAAGTCCGTGCAAGGATGAGATAAACCATTCTTAATTTGGGAGACAATATAGCGTGTTGGTAAGCTTACAAATTAAATTAACGGATTGCTTTAGAAATATCGAAGAAAAAAAAAAGCATTTTTCTATAGAATTGTATATTTTATTCATTATATTATATTTTTTTTTTATCGTTGCTATTTCGCATAGAAGAAAAAATCCATGAAGTCGATTTCCATAAATTAAACATACATTCTTAACAATTTTTTAAGTTGCAAATTTACTCAAAGTTAAAATAAATAAGAAATTAATATTTAACTGCTAAATAACAACTAGTATCAAAAAATATTTTAATTGATTTTTAAAAAAATTATTCGTTAAACAAAGTATTAATTAAAAGATAGCAATTAAGAATTTTTATTTATTTTATAATATTTGAAGGATCAAATGAAGTATTTGTTTTATATTTTCAATATTTTATTAATTTACTAAAACTAAATTTTATTTTAGAGTTTAGGAAATTAAAATGTTAGTTTTATAAATCTAAAATAAGGGTATTTTGTTTGTTCGACTATTTATAATGGTATATAATAAAATTTTCACATAAATTTTGTAAATATTATTGAAAATATAGTACGTAAAATGTATTTATTTATATAACACAGTATGCAAGGTCTAATTTCACTCAATATTAGTGTATATTTTGTTAAATTTCTTGTAAAAAATAATAGTGTTAATGTCATTACTCTTCAAAAGCACTATTTTCACGTATTCAGCATTGGCTCATAGCTAAATGTGGAGCCTTGGAGGAGAGATCTTGTTCAAGGGAAAAGTACACACTTAAACTTTTTTTTAGAAATAGCCTTCCGTTTGATTGCACAAATTTATCATGGGATTAGAAATTTTTTTTTTTTTATCTTTTTACTATTTACTTATTTAATTGCACAAACTTTTTAATTTTTTTCCAAATTTTTCAAGGTACAAGTTGTTGGATGCACAAAAATTGAAAAATATTTTTCCACCAGATTTTTTTTTATAGTAATTGGAACATATTCCAAAGTCAATGGTAAAAAAATTTATCTATTTAATTGATAATTTGCGTAAATAAAAAAGTCAAACGAAAAATTTATCAGGTGAAAAATTATACCAATCAAACACTTTTACCTCTCAAACAAATTTCAGACAAATCACTTTCCTGCCAAATATTTTATTTGTCATTCATTTTCTATCTTTCTATCAAATGGACCCGTAATTCTCAACAACGACATCGATCTTAGGAATGATTATTCAATTATCAAAGTAATGAATATAATTTGATATTACAAATGTCAAATCCATCATTCGAGGAATTTTACATGAGTTAGTTTCTGTTAAAGGATATAATCTCATATCAATTAAAGATGTAAATATAAGCCAATTTATAAGGTCTTGGGCTACTCCTCTTAACAAAGTTGACCTTTTAAGATGGACCCCCAAGTCTTTACATGGTATCAGAGCCCATTAAGTTCCAACGAGCGATTCGATCATTGTAAGACTCAAAAAAGTATGAGCATATGGATTTCAAGATTGGCCTGCTCAAACGAGCCACCATCTTGTGGGGGCATATTAAGGGATATAATTCCACATCGATTAAAAATGTAAATATAGGCCAATTTATAAGGTCTTGGACTACTACTCTTAATAAGGTTGATCTTTTAAGATGGATCCCCAAGTCTTTACAGTTTAACACAAAGCTTATAGCATATTGGTATCTAATCTATGAGATTGCTACGCAAATGGTCCTTAACCTTCATATCTTGACGCACACCTTCATAAACTTTCAGTTAATATGAGGAAGTGGTCCTAATAGATTATTTTCATTCAATTGGCATTAAATTCTTGATTAGAAGACTGAAATGCTGTTACTTTTAGTAAAATAATAAAATAATATTAGTGAAAAAAAAATTAATGATAAAAAGAGAAAATAATGCATCCTATCGATCAATCTCTTATAATTAGAGCATCTCCCTGCAATAATAGCTCTTAAAAAATTGTACCGTATAATTGAAATAGAAAATATTCTAAAAGATACTTGTCTAATGCAAGTTTATAGACACTCTATGCCTAATAGAAAAAAAAAAAAAAAAAAAAGATTTTTAAAGATTTTCAATCTTTGTGACATTCATGTCTAATGTGTAAACACTTAAGTTCAAAATTAAATTTTAATCTATTCTATAAATTACTCTATAAGTGCTTTTATTTTCTTAAAATAATAAAAAAGTCTGCATGTGAAATATAATTTTATTAAGATAGCATGTCTAATTGAGCTTTTGAATCTATATTGATATCTAGAGAAAATATATTTTTCTTTGTCCCATCATTTTGACAGAGTCCATATTAACTTGCATTAGATATAATTTTTTTAAGAATTAGGGTCGAGGTTGGGTGGAGGTGGTTCCGGGATGGAGTGTAATCTTCATAAAAAAAATTTAATTTCTGAATTTTTTTTATAAGTTGGGGTGGGTTGGAGTAGGGTGGTGTGGGGTGTAATTTAGAGAAATCTTTTCAATTTTTGAAAAAAAAAATTATGGGCGATGGGTGTGGGTGGATATCATTAATTTGGTGGAGGTGGGGTGTAATTTCTAAAAAAAAAAAAAAAAAAAAAAAAAAAAATCAATTTTTGAAGATTTTTTTACAAGTGGGTGGGGGTGAAACTCGTGAATAATTGATATATTATTAATTTGGTAGGGGGATGGAAATGCTATTAAGTGAGAATAATTAATTCTAATTAATTATATATTATTAATTAGAATTAATACAGTTGATCTTAAAAAATGTACATATGAGCTGTCAACAGATCTCAGGGTCTCTCACATCCGGTTCAACCTTTCTTCCTACGCACACTCCGATGAGTGTGGGAAGGTTAAAACGTGAGCTTCTAAAGTATATAAGAAGATCGGCCTTGGAGAGATAAATAGAACGATAAATATAAAGAGAATTGCTAAATAGTTGTGAGAGTCCAATTTAGCATTACCTTCAAATGACACAATGTGTGAGATTTTATAGTAAAAGAGGGTGAGTAAGAATCATTGAATGAAGAGACACGTGGCCTCATCCTAGCGACTGGGCCTCTTGTCATAGGTATCAATCCATTTAATGTTATGATTATTTGCAGACCTAGGTCTACCATTTAAGTCTAGGATTGACTTGTATGATTGATTGAAGCCGTCATTACAGTGTGTTGTTACATCACCCACTTGCCATGAGATCTTGTATGAAGATCTTCCTTGAGATGCCTTTATCTACCTCGCCTCGTCCATGAGAGGTCGGCTCTCCATGAGAGTTCGGTTAATAGAGCTTCGTCCAATTGGGACTCGGCCCATGAAGGCTTAGCCAAAGGGGTCGGTCAAAACTCAACTATCGTGGGTTCGGAATGATATGGGTTCGACAATTGATGCAAGTGTCTGCCACGTGCCAAACGGTCATAGCTCCCATTTATGGGGGCATAACATTAGTCCCCGAAATTCATGTATGATTATTTATATAGTGCGTAGATTTGAAGTAGAGAAGGAAAATGGAGTCATAACAAATACTTTATTTTTAAAATAATTTAACGGATTTGTTAGTTTTGAAATTTGATTTTTATATGCATGAATTATGTAATGTTCTCTATTTAGTTTTAGCTGCATTAAACAAAATAAATTAATTATTTTGAATTTACAGATGTTTTGAAATGATTTGCTTAAAAGGAAATTTAAATTAAATTATTTTGAAACGATTTTCAGGATCAAAGTATACGTAAATTCAAAAATAATTTCGTAAAAGCGATTCAATTAATTGTTGTGGTTTGCCGATTACGATGTTCACACTCAACTTGCCGAGTGCCAAGAATAATGGTGATTAGTCTCAATATAAGAAAGTTGTTTTTTATATAATTAATTGGAATATATTTGTCATTTCCAGATCCTTCTGTTGTAATGCTGATTAATAAGACACATGTCATTCTTTTATTCATGAAGACTGCAGTCGTAGGCTGCTATTAATGTTGTCGTGAGTTTGTAGGAAAATGATATTCTACATGCATGAGTAATCGTATGTGAATGTGCAGTTATTCCTGCGATCATTCATGATATTCCAGTAACATGACTCAAGTTTGTAACCTTTTTTTATTGGATACTTTTAGGTTTTGTTTGATACACATTATTCATCCATAAAAATGAAAAATATGACAATTATCAATCACATTCAATCACAATGTATTATTTTACATTTTTTGTGTGGGGTCCATAACGACTATATTTTTCATTCTTATTTTACAAATAATGTGTATCGAATAGGGCCTTATATGAATTTTTCTTTTATTTTATTGCGTTTGTTTGGACTAATAAATATTTTATTGTACCTCGAATTCAACTGGTAATTATACTGTTGAGTATTGACACCAACTCGAATTATCGCTATACTAACAACATTATCACAATAATACTGACTATTATAAGGCCACAATTTTTTTCGATATCATTAACTCATTAAAAAAGTACACGTATTAACTTCAAAATTCTCTCAATCAAGTCAAAAATTCAACTTTAACTTAAGCTTTTCAATCACAGTGTTTAGATCATTCTTAGGAGCATAATACACAATAATTGTGATAACATAATTGACAAGTTTGATCCTTGTAAAAGATTTACTATGTTCATGTAGTCCATGTTCGATGATAGCTTTTTTAAACAAAATTTGATAGATATGCAGGGTTGGATTTAGTGTGGGGGCAATGGGATCAACTGCTGTTGATACACAAAAATGAAGCTCAAGTAAATAAATCAAAGGACGAAGTCCAATTGAATGGCCCAAAGAAGGGATGCCAATTCGAAGGAAGAATGAAACCCGACTCGAAGAATAAGCCCAAACAAGATCATCCAAGAAAGAGTTATATTGCAGTGGTCCATAATCGCTCAACCCTGCAAGACATCGCTCAACCTCGTGAGACGCCCAAGATTTGTGCAAGCGTGATGTCTTATTGACGTTTGGAGCGACGATTATTGAAGCAGTTAAATTGACAATCTTATCACATCCCACGATCCAATAATTTTGGCCACAAGCGGTTGAAGGGAGTAGGGACAGCAGTTAAAAACGACAGTTTCTTGACAAGTTATTCATCATGGAGAAGGTGGGTAGTTACAGGGCGATGAGCAGTTTTCAAACAGTTTCACAAAAAGAAACTGCTTAAAGACTATAAAAAGGAGAAAAGAACACAGAACCAGCACCGAACAAATCATTCTCAAATAGAGAATTATGTAATTTCATTTCTTTAAATTTTCTTGTCAAACTTTCAATTACTTTATGTGCTTGTATTCCTTGGAGGCATTTCGTTCTTTGTGAAATTGTAATATTCATAAATAAAGCACCACTCGTTGGGGTTTTGTCTCGAGATGTCGTTGTTCCTTACACAATCATGTGAACTTTTCTTTTAATTGTTAGTGATTTTCACGCGAAACAGCTGCCCAACCCTCAATTTCAATATATCTTTTATACATACTAAAATACAATATTTGTATAGGTATTAGTCATTGCCACACTATAGCAAACCTACTTTTACTTACATGATTTAACTATTCTAACTCCGTCCCTATAGTTGTGACTTCGGATATTTCAAATAAAAAATTGAGACCTCTAAAAACAATAGTTTGTATAGGGTTGACAAGAATATTCATACTATTCCTCTAATACCACATATACCCCTCAACAAGCGGGGTTAAAGACCATAATGCCCCCTCTCAATAAATTCACAAGCTATGAAACATAATTATACGATTCACTGAAATTCTATTAAGGACAAATTCGACTTTATAGTAAAATACTCAAATGATAAATATTCATTCTTTACTGTTATAATGGACCTGTCATAATATATTATGAAAATCAAATTGAACTCAACATCATTGTTAGAGAAAATTGCTTGTTGACGAAGGAAAAAAAAGAAAAAAAAAACGATGGCGAATACCCTTTTACATTTGTTACAATTTTTTTTATATTTTGCAAGTGAAATGAGACCGGTCATAGTGATACAACTTTGAAGTCTAAACGTCAAAATTTTAAGCACAAAGACTGACTGACTAACTCAGCCACCCACCTTGTGCATTGTTGTCATCGCCTTCGCTTGGATCCAACTCTGCGATTCCTCTGCATCATCAGCCTGGTAAAATCTCTCTCTCTCTCTCTCGATTCCACTGCATCATCAGCCTGGTAAAATCTACTCTCTCTCTCTCTCTCTAATCTGTATATACTCTCTCGATTATTTATGCTAGAAATTTTCTGTATCAAGCAAACTCAGTTTCGTTGATTGTATACCAGATTTTATTATCATTTACAGTCTAATCGATTTTCAATTGGGACATTACTTCCTGTTCAGTTGAATTTTAAAATCGACATCAGTTTTTTATCACAGTGGTATCTATTGACATTTAATTTTGGGCCTACTCAGTTGAACTTGAAGGCACCGTTACTGGAGCGTTAGCTTAAAAATCCTAGAGAAATGGCTGTGTAAGTTAATTTTTAATTTTATCAAATCTAAGACATTGCCAGACAATGGGAAATTGTGTATTAAATAACTACTTTTGATGGTTGATAGAGTCGCTTCTGCTCCTGGAAAGGTTTTGATGACTGGGGGTTATCTTGTTCTGGAGAGGCCTAATGCTGGAATTGTGCTTAGCACAAATGCTCGTTTCTATGCAATTGTGAAGCCACTTTATGAAGAAATCAGACCTGAAAGTTGGGCATGGGTGCGTATGACTTAATACACACATATTTATCTTCCTTCTTTTTATAAATGAATTTTGGATTCTTTTAAATTTTCTTTTTATAATCGGTAGTTGGTTGGTCAGTTAATATTTTTTGGGAATGTTCTCTTTCTGATTAGACATCAAGTGTCAAATCATACAATTGACCAGCTTTGCATGTAACGTAGGACCAGAGTGGGATTCTGGTTATGGTGGACAACAGGAGAATTTTTTCCTTGTACATTGCTATACGGGACTGTGCTTAGGCCTCAAACAATCATCTTTGTTTTGAGCTGCATTGGGAGCAACAATGCTGCTCTTAAGCCTTGGGATTGGGTCATTGAAACGATGGTGGTTGAATGCAGTTTAACCTTGCTTCACTAGAGACCGATTGGTTTTCATATGAGATGGATAAAGCCAATTCTAACGAGCTGAATGAATTTTGGGATATTGTAATGATCATGGAGTATATAATGTCTGGATTTATTTACAGATGCAGTTTGGTCTACTTTAATTTCTTAAAGAGTTATATTTCCTAATGTTTACTTGTGTATTTGGGTTAGGAAGTTTCTTTATGACCCCCTCCCTCCTGTGTGAACATGAGGGTCTTTTATCTGCTTATTTTAACAATATATGTTAATTCGTTGTGTTCAAACAAATTTTAGTTTTACTAGATATGTTTGAGCTCGTGGCTTCCTGTGGAGTCTGGAAAAATAACGTCAATCTACTAATTTGAGTATACATACCTGTCTCCATCTTCTTTAGTGTTTTGGGGGTCTAATGAACAAATCAGAAGCCCTACTATTATACTATTATGGAGTGAGAGAAGTTCAAAATCAAGTGCAAGATATTGCAAGGTTTAGTAGGACAAATTATTATTATTAGCTTGATCCTTAAATATGTTTCTTATAAAAGTTTATGCGAACATGATCAGAGATTACTTTTTGTTGAGTTGATTAAACATTCGAGATTCTTTAATGCTTGATATCCTCTTGATCAATCCCTATGAGATAATTATGCCCTTTCTAGTGTATTATGTCACAAATCTCTTCATCACATTTCAGGCATGGACAGATGTGAAACTAACTTCTCCTCAAATGGGAAGAGAAACTATGTACAAAATGTCACTTAAGCATTTAACACTTCAGTGTGTTTCTTCAAGGTAAGCACAAATTTGTACAAACATTACTTTCTTCTCTCGTCTGTTTCACTTCTTTGATTTTGCTGGTAATTGGGCATCCAACGCACTCTATTCAACCAACAGCTTTAACATTCTTATAATCAATATAAAAAATACATTGTACAATTACTTTTTGATGTGAAGTTCTGATGCTGATCTCTGATTTCAGTCCATCGAGGAATCCATTTGTAGAATATGCAGTGCAATACACAGTAGCAGCTGCATATGCTACATTTGACATAGATAAGCAGGAAATATTGCAAAAACTTCTTCTGCGAGGTTAATGTCTGAATTTCACATCCACATTTCTCTATGTAGATAAAATAATTTAAAAAATTCTTATGTCTCAACTGGATTCGTCATGCAGGTCTTGACATTACAATATTAGGTTGCAATGAATTTTATTCATATCGGAATCAGGTATTTCATCTCTTCTGTTTAATTTTTATTCAGTGAATGTGCAGTGGAAAATGTTCATACGCTCTTTCATTTTTGACCGCCTCCGCAGATTACGTTTAGTTACATGTCACTTCAAATAATGTCATAATATTTTTCCAAAAGTTAGGCAAATTTGGATATTATACTGCTCCTCCTTCAAAATCTTGTATGGTTATAGGACAAGAGCTTATATTTGGCCAAAATATATTGCAGCACTTTATTATGAAAAGATGTGCAAGCATTTGTATTCTTCAATCTTGTTTTTATCTGAAGTGCAAGGGTACATGAGCAGGACCAGGGGCGGACCGACATGGGGTCAAATGATGCCACAACTTTTTTGATTTTTTTATAAGATAGTTGTTTTGACCCCTTTACGACATATTTTGACGCACTCATTATGAGATATCAAATGAAGTCAAAACATTGCATTCTTAATACCATTTTGTAGTGCTCATTAATGGCCTGTGAAATGATCGGCTGTAACAAAAGTTACGATGTATCAAAATAGGTCGTTCCAAACTAGTATTCGAGAATTTCAATAATATATTAACTTAAAAAATTCGCCGGTGATCGTATATTATCCGAATCAACAAATCACTTACGTCATCTAAACGCTTGTTCGAGAACTACGTAACTCAGTTGGTCAGCCATTGAGTTTGCTTCCCAATGGTCATCAGTTCGAGTCCCTTCAGGGTCACTGAGGTGAGTATCCGACTGTAAACTTCAGGACCTCGTGAGATTAGTCGAGGAGCGCGTAAACTGACTTGAATATTCACGATCATAAAAAAAAAGAACTATATTGTAGTCATATTGAATGGTCCAAAAGGATACTGAAAAAAGTTAAACTTGTGTCAAACGTTCGTCTTAAAAAAAACTTCTAACTCGTCTTTTCTTTCAAAAATTTCAATTATTTCATTAACATTTATTATTTTTGCACGATAAATTTTTCAATATAATTTACATCATTTTATTAGAAAATTATGTGGAATATGACGTTATAATAGGATCCGTGCTGATTAATTTAATTTGAATTACTTTTGCATTAAATTTAAATTTCATTTACTTCCTAGATAAATGTGAATTTTATTTCAATTCATTTACTTCTTACATTCAATTTGATTTACTTGCCGTCAGCTCAACATTTGTCAACGAAGTGGTAAACAAAACTATATAAGCAGCAAAATCCATTTAATAATATTGATAATGATATAATTATAAGACGTTTTCAAAGTATCAAAACGCGCAATAACTTATTTTCAATAATATTATATTATTTTAAAAAAAAATTACACTCTAATTTTTGACCCCATAACACAAAAAGACTGGGTCTGCCCCTGAGCAGGACTCTTTAGTTGCATACAAACATTTGTCACCTTGATGCAGATTTACAATTATCATATATCTGCGGATGTTTGTTTCCTCTTATTTTTTTTTTATTTTATTTTTTTTCCTAGCACAAACTTTAGCATGTGATAGTCATATCTTTCTCTTGTTCCATTAGAAGCTACAGACTATTTTGACAAGATGGGCTACATGATAAGGCCTATGAATCTGAAATGCGGAAAATTATTATCACAACCTAAGCCTTGCTGCACACGAAAAAGAGGCAAAATAATTGGGAAAATGGTGCAAACAGGAGTCATTAACATTTGGAAAATTGAAAGTAAAGATGAAGTCTCTCTCTTTCTTCTTTTTCCTTTCTAGGAAGTTTAAACCAAAAATTGCTTATTTTAAGTTTTAAAGAGACGACGCAATTGAAGTTATGGATGTATTTCTTATAGATTCAGTTATGCTGATTTCATATGTATTTCCTATGTGTATGACATATATGGCAGCAACTTATCACACCAAACAATATTGATGCTGAAGTTATTGTCCAGAACTGTACTCTTTAGCAAAACGACATTTTTTTTAGCTCTTCCTCATTTTACATACTGATTTGTCACCTTGCAGTACCGAAGTCAGCACTGTATTGGACATGCGACCTTTCAGCTATCATTTTCTTTTTCCCTAGTTTGGGGTGTTGGAGGGTTAATGTTGATTCATTGAGTTTCTATCCACTTGTTTTTGTTTTTATGTAGACATGTAATTTGGGGGGGGGGGGGGGGGGGGGGGGGATGGGGGACTATAATATTTTAGATTTTTATTTACCCTACAGATGTATTTTTCACGACTTCAGAATGTTATTTTTTAAAGATTGTGATACATACTAGGTAAAATTTGACTTTTAAGTGTTGCAATTATTCTGTTACTTTGGACAGTGTAGCATTTGTTATAATGATGAAGTATTCTAGTCTTGGGGAAATTGCACGATAAAGAAAAATGAAATGGCGGCAGAACTTTCATATTATTCATGTTGCTTTTCATAAGAGAAGGACAAGATACTTTGTCATAGTCATATGCTTGTGCACATGCTAAATAAGATTCATACAAGATATGCACACATACATGTGTAATATTGAGATTTTTAGATACTTGTCTAGTTATACTATTCAATTTTCAATAGTTGTCAGCATGCTAAATGAAATTTATAATTGATAGGTATACATATGTGCATGTGTCACACACATGCACATACACATCTTGATGTATATGTACTTATGAAGACTAGCATACAGACACTCGAACATGTACTTTAGTGGATTTTCATTATTTCTAGATGATTAATCGTGAGAATATCACTGCTCTGTTTCACAGATTGAAGCACGCGGGCTTCCACTTACACCAGAATCACTGGCTTCCCTTCCACCCTTTGCTTCAATTACCTTCAATGCAGAAGAATCAAGTGGACGAAATAGCAAGCCTGAAGTTGCAAAAACTGGCTTGGGATCGTCAGCAGCCATGACAACTGCAGTTGTTGCTGCTTTACTTCATTACCTTGGACTTCTCAACCTTTCCTCAACTAAAGGTCAAATTGAACAAAAAAAAGATGCTAGGGAACTGGAGATTGTGCATGTGATTGCTCAAACTGCTCACTGTATTGCACAAGGTAAAGTTGGCAGTGGTTTTGATGTTAGTTCTGCTGTTTACGGCAGTCAGCGGTATGTTCGGTTCTCTCCGGAAGTGCTTTCGTCTGCTCAGGTATCCTACTATAGCTTCCTATCTAGCTCTTTGATTATGCATTTACTCGTATAAAACAATAAATACATCCTCTATCTTATATTTGGAAGTTTTGGATTTGGACATCGGAATGAAGAAGTAACTCTATTTTCAATCTTTTTGGGATGACTTACACTTTGATGTTAATGAACGTGTTTCGAAAAAAGAGCTTCTCAATAACTTTCAGGAGTAAGCAAAAGTCAGTCGAATAGATATCTATCATTAGCTGGAAGGCATTTTTGCAAATATTATAACGTTATACCCGATGAGAACCTAACAAGTTAGTAGTTTTTGATGTGGTTAAAGAAATGAAAAGAGATAACAAATTGAATCGACATAATAAGATGGCGAAACCTGTAGGAAGAAATACAAATATCTTCAAATGATAGATTTCCTATATATCTTGCAGTTTGCTGACGATTTCTCGTTCAATTGGCAACTTGACCATTAGGTTGATATAGCCCATGTTTGAGCCCCATTCTTTCCAAAAAATACATTCTACAACAGTGATTTGATATCATTTCAACCACACATTCTTCAATAAAATATTATTACACGTAAATCCAAAACTTTATCTTCTTTTTTAACCACACATTTCCTATTAATACACTATTCAAAAACACATTCTTGTGAAAAGAATGGGGATCAAACGAGGGCATAATAAGTGCAGAGTAGATAGCTCTCAATCACATGGAAAGGCTAAGAGTTGACATGTTTGTCCGAATTTTGGTGGTTGGTTCCACTGAAGAAGATTTCAACATTTAGTGCAACTGTATTAAGTGCTTTGTTTCTTTACCTATGCTTCCTAGTTTAGTAATGCTGATATGCTGAATGCAGAGCAACTAAAAAGAAGTGATAGAGTGAGAACTAACAGACCATTGAGTTGAATAGCCCATCACAAATTTCTGGGGTGTGATGGATTGTAGTTAACCACTATGATGGTTAAAATCTTTGACTTGACAATTGGAATTGGGAAAAAAAAAAAAAAAACTTCAAGGGGAAGAATACGGAACTGGGTCGTTCTATGTTGTAATAAGATGCATCATATCTGGTGTCTAGATTCATAATGAAGGTTAATATTTCATGAAATGACTGCGTTTAAATGATAATACTGGCAATTGATTAACAGGTTCTTCAGTAGTGTCCTGACTCATAAAATAGTTTTTATATATTTTTAGGGTCTATACAGAACATGACCAAGAAGATCATGTTCTTAAGTCTTCATAAAGGGCACATTGAAAATGTCCCATTGGATTTCATTTCGCAAAAGCATTATGTCCTTTCTTTGCGGAGATCAATTCAAACTTATTTCTGAAAAGCTCATTGTCATTTTCTATCCTTCCACCGTATAGGGAACAACTAGTGAGGGTAGCATACGTTCAGGGGCTAAGGTTTGTTGATAGACAATGTGGTGCATATTTATGTTCAGCTTTCTCTTTGAGATAAACCAAGAGTCAATTTAGTCATCACATAATAACATACTCTGCTGTAAAATGAAATTCGAAAAAAGTTCATGAACTGTCTTTATCTCTTGTTTCTATCATTGATTTCTTGTTATTTACAGGGAGGGATGATAATAGAAGAGGCCATCAACAATGTCCTAAAAGCCAACTGGAATCATGAGAGAACTAAATTTTCACTGCCTCCCATGATGACTCTTGTAAGTCCTACATACATGCCCTGTAATGCTATTTTAATATGTACATGTTGAGATGCTACAATTATTATCATTTTAAAAGTTTCTATTACATTTAGTCTCCTACCATTTCTCTGTCTATCAGCTATTATTATTAGAAGCTACCTTCTAACAGTAGACACATGAAACACGAACATATGCTTCTGTAATCAACTATGACCTTTGTTGCTGGCGACTTATATAAACTACCAGAATATTGACTTCAAGATTAGATCTCTGATCGTATATACCAGTATTGCTGGTTAGGATATTCTTTTGTAGATAAAATTTGGATTTTCTAACTTGAAACTGTAATGAACCTTTGTGATGAATTGTTAAAGGTCAGCAGCTTTGCTGTACCATCTGCAATTCCTCCTCCTAGTTAGATATGTGTAGTTCATTGTGTTAAATAAGAGAGTATATTACTAGACAATAATTGATATGGAAGAATGTGTCAGTCTCACAATACCAGCACTGACCTAGTATCATAAATAAATATGAGAAGATATTTACTATATTATTCTCCCTCAACCTTGAAGCATGTATGTTGTATGCCCTTAACCTGTCGAACATTGAAAAGAACCTTGAACCACCCAAACCCCAGATAAATTTTTAAGCTTGTTCATCTGCTGACTTAATATGTGATCTAAAAATTATCCTTATAAAATGTTTACTTGTTCAAAGTGACAATCAACTTGATATGCTTCAGGGTTAAAAGATATATGGCAAGCTGCCACGTTTTATGACGGTTAAACGATATGTGGCATTCTGCCAGGTTTATCACATAACCTCTGACCCTCTATACCGTGAGAATTAGCAAACGTGATGAGAGACCTAAGTCCTAGTAGCCCCGCTAAATGGTGATTCAACATAGATCTACATCTTGAAACCATTTCCTATTCTTTAAATAAATGTAGCATGTGTGGTGTGAGCTATAGCCTGGACTTTTATCCAACACTGGATATAGCAACAACAACGTGCTTTTTAATTCTCCAAAAGACTAAATGAGTGTTTGGTGGGGATTAAAATTAGATTTTTTTAGTAGATTGTGGTAGAAAATTTTGAAATGTGTGGTTGAAAAGTTGTGGAATCCATGAAAGATGTGGTTAATATTGATTGTTTGAATTTGATTTAGATTAAAATCAAATTTTAATCCAAACCAAACATGCTGTAAGCTATAAAGAAAAATGATGTTGGACAGGAAACAAAATGAAATTTACATCCCACAAGCTAATGGACGGAAGCAGGGAAAAAGAATAGTCCAGTGTAATAGAATTAAGATAGGAAGTTGGAAAATTGGGACACCTGCAGAAAATCTGTAAAACTAATAGCTGTGATTTCGTAAGAGATAAGTGAATATATTTTCATACAAGAGGTCAAATGGGACAAATAAAAGAATAGGAATGGGTAGGAATAATTTTTGAATTGGATTAAAAACTAACTTGGGTGGTTGGAGATGTCTTGCATAGACCTTATTAGTCCAACAGTGGATCCAGCAACTATAATGTGACTAAGCTGTAAAGGAAAATGATATTGGACATGGACACAATACTAAATGGACATCCCTCAATTTAATGGACAGAAGCAGGAAAATGGGATAGTCCAGTGTAATAGAATTAAGAAAGTTGGAATATTGGGACGTGCATAGAATCCATAGAACTAGTAGTTCCGATTTCATGAGGAAAGAGAATATACTTGCACACAGAGTTCAAACGAGAAGAAAAGAATATTGGGGTAGGAATACTTATTAAATTGGGTTAAAAAATAACTTAGGTGGTTGGAAATATGTCTTGCATAGACCTTATTAGTCGTGCCAACAACATAACGTGAATGAGTGACTTCAACAGAGGACACGGATACATATTAATTTGTTGCAATTGTGCCTCTAACACCAACGGAGCAGAAGAATTATGTGCTATTGTAACCAGTGGAACCAGGATCAATAACACAGGGCTTAGAAGAGAGAGAACAGGATGAGAGACATACTGTTGGTTCACCTATTTGAGTGTGGTCCACTTGGAAGATACGCTTAGCGAAAATCAGATCTAGGATTATTAACTAATGCACTACAGACTAACACCAAAACATTTCTTCTCATACTGTTTCTCCCTATATATTTCTCTCTCTCACCCTGATATGCTTGTCGTTGCATAAGTTAAGCGTTGAATGCCATTGGCTAACTCCCTATTCATACTTATATTTTTCTAGGATTATGAGTCTTCTGAAGGAACATCCCTTTCTGCCCCAATGGATACAAAATGACTAAGTTATCCAGAACTGATCAGCTTAGAAGTGGAATGTATGGACCAAATAGTAGAAACTAAGGGGGTGTTTGGTTTGCCCTTTTTAGTTTTGTAAAATACCCAAAACTTGTTTGATTTGATAATTTGGAAATGCAGTGAAAACAAGATTAAATTTATAAAATGAAACTCAAAACTTTTTTGACGTTTTGAGTTATTGTCATTGAAACACTCGAAACACGGAAATAAAAGCAATCAGCATCCTTCTTCCAATAGCAAATTAAACCCACCCAAAGGCAAAAAAAGAAAAAAAGAAAAGGAAAGAAAATTAATACAAAAAACAAAAAAGGCACACCCCTCCCCACTCTACCGCATCATCCCTTCCATTTCTCCTTCCACGCTGCTACCACTATTATCACTAGTTTATGCCGATTTTTTGCCACCTCTACACCCAGATTCCAAATAGACAAATCAAACTTGAAAATGATCTCTCTGATTCTTGAAGAATGCCATAGAACTCAACTGTTACACCTGCTTTTTTTTTTATGACCGTGGATGTCCGAGCCAGCTTACGCACACTTCTACTAATCCCACGGGTCCTGAAGTTCACAGCCGGATACTCACTTCAGGGGACTCGAACTGGTGACCATTGGAGAGTAAACCCAAAGTCTGACCAATTGAGCTACCCCTTAGGGTTCACTGCTACACCTACTTGTTCAACGCTATACTTTGATTATGCTTTATAACTACGAAAAGGAAATTTATAGATCTTGTGCATCTACTTAAATTGTGGGAATTCTTCAAGCTCTAGCAAATGTTACATAACTACTTTTAATCCATATCATCTTGTAGCGACAATTGTCTTTTTGATTGGTACTATAGTAGCCCCCAAAATTGCAACTCCAATCGAACTCGAAGTTTCAGAATCCAATAGTAAAACTTAATTTCAAAGCAAAAATTAGAAGCTGTAAAGATGGATACATCCACAATATCCCAAAGGTGGTGGAGTGGCGTGAAATTGGGTTCTTCAATTCTCAGTTTACGTTATTATTTTTAGATTTTTTATTTTCTATTTTTTTTTTTCCAATTCAAATTATTATTTGTTTGTATTTTATTTTGTAGGGAAAAAAATATTGTAAATTTACCAATTTTAAAATGTATATTACTTGACAATACATTAACGTAAAATTGTTCTATTTTTCCTAAATAATCAATTCGTTAAATAAAATGTCATATAACAATTTTTAAAAATTCCAAAAAAAATGTTATTTACAGTTTTCTGTTCTGAGAAACAATTTTAAAATAGACATTCAAAATAGAAAACTGAAAATGAATTCAAAACTCGAAACTAAAGATTAAAACGTAAACCAAACAGGACCTGAAGTCTTCAACTTCCAAATGCTCTTAATCTTGTGCCCCCAATTATCCTAAAGGCAATGAAGTGTCCCCTCCCAATTTTCCACTTGCCTGTCAATTGATACATCACTCTCTCTCTTGGTACATCTTGCATCATATTTTAATAGGTGGACAGCACAAACACTTGCACGGTGTAAATGAACTTGAGTATGCAGTTCATTCTCTCTTTTAATGTTGCTTTGAAGTAATCATGATATACATGCAGTTACTTGGAGAACCGGGAGCTGGAGGATCATCAACACCGTCAATGGTTGGTGCTGTAAAGAAGTGGCAAAAATCTGATCCTGAAAACTCCCTAGAAACATGGAAGAAGTTGTCAGAAGCAAATTCTGCACTTGAAATGCACCTCAACAGCCTAAGCAAATTGGCAGAGAAAAATAGTGATGTTTATACAAGTGTCATCAATAGCTGCAGCAATCTTACTCCCGAGAAGGTATCATATGTTCATTTATTAAAGCTATGAGGCAAAAGAGGTTATAGTAATTACTACTTTTTAAATATACGCTTCTTATCTGTTAACTATAATGGAAACACTTGCTCCCTTGGTATGATTTTACGTCATGTACATTTTTTGCTATGTAAACAGAACCCTCAAGGAACACACACTATAGAAACATCTATGATTCATGAAGATAATATAACAGAACTTTCTTGGTTCTTGCTATCTACGTATACAAATATCTTCCTAACTAAATCGACATTGCTTGGAATCCACTAGTAGTGTCTGATATGATCCACATTAGATACAGCACACATGCAAGCTCAATTATTTATTTATTTGAAGGATAATGTTAAAGAATCTATTTCCATTCGAGGGATACAGAAAGAGTCAGGATTAAGTACAGGGAAATTGTATAAATAGAAGATTGCTAGTCACTGGAATTGAACAATGCTTTGAAATAACTAATACTAGTAAACTGAATTTTAATAGGATTTTCTTTCTTTCTTTCATTTGTTCCTTTCTTTTCTTTGGTTGGGAGATTACTTAATTAAGCATTCGTATTTATTAACAGAAACTAGAAATACTGTAGAACATAATGGGGGCATACCCCATTGTATAGAATGTATCCAATAGGAGCATAACCCTTGCAAATGAATGGTTCCAACACTCTATAAGCACCATTTTAAAGAGTCACATCTGAAAATATTAGCTGAAGTTGAAGCAATTGTGCACAGATTGACCTTTTCATTCTGATTCTGGGCAGATATCCTCATGTATATTTTGGAATGTTTTAAATTGAACTTTTGGTGATTTAACAGTGGAATGAGAGGGCCAGTGAGCCAAGCCAAGTAGAAGTTGTTAGAGCATTGTTAGGAGCTAGAGATGCGATGCTTGTGATCCGGTATAAGATGCGCAAGATGGGAGAAGCTGCCGGAATTCCTGTGAGTTCCCTTTTTATTCAAGTGGAAACCTTTGTGTGTGATTTTTGTGTGCGCCCACGTCTATAGTTTTCTCTGGTTTAAGTTAATTGTCTTTTGCATTGGAGCATAGAGTAGCTATATTTGAAACTTCCACATCAATTTATATGTTGAACATTTAGCCCCCGTTTGGTATTGATTTAAATCAGATTCCAATCTAAGTTAGTCAAACAATCAATATTAATCACATCTTTTCTGGGTCCAACAACTTTTTAACCACACATTTCAAAAACTTTTATCAGAATCTACTAAAATTCTAATTTTAATCCCCACCAAACAGGGGCTTAGTTAAAAAATTTAAAATCTGATGTTTTGAGGTGAATCTGTCCCTCCATTGATAAGACAGTTTAAAATTTCTACTCAGTAGCTGTTTTTGGTGAAAGAAGAAACTGGGATTTCAATTTAGAGTCAAGGTGTTGTTTCCTGGTTTCGTAGGGACAAGGTGTTAAAACTTGTATCCATCAAATGCAAATCCATATTCTATGATTTCACACACATTTTGTTTCTTAACGTCCTTCCTGTTCCTGTCCCCACTGATCGTAAGAGAAAGGGTATGTATGTGCAAGGTTGAATTATGCTCCTGGCTCCAATCCCTTGGGACCTTCCCTTACAATAGAGCCAGAAGCTAAATGTTAATCATAGCCGTATCTCTCCTACCCTGTGTTACTTTACAACGAAAATCTTAGGGGTATTATGTTTGGCAGAGAGAATTAGATCGTGCTCGACGTGCTGGACAAACATGCACTAAAAGTCATGTTTATCAGTGTCTTGTGATACCTCATCATATTTTTTTGGTAACACTGCCATTTTCAGATAGAGCCAGAATCACAAACCCGGCTTCTGGACACCACAATGAACATGGAAGGAGTTCTATTGGCTGGTGTGCCTGGTGCAGGTGGATTTGATGCCGTCTTTGCTGTCACCCTCGGGGATTCAAGCAATAACGTGATCAAAACATGGAGTTCACTCAATGTTCTCGCATTGCTAGTGAGAGAAGATCCACATGGCGTATGCTTAGAAAACAATGATCCAAGAACAGCAGAAATTACATCCTCTGTTTCTTCCATCCGGATTGTTTGAAAATTAAGAATAATACTACATTAGGATTAACACTTCAATTTCATGTCATAAATTTTATTTTCTTGAGTTACGGTATTAGGTTCGAGTGATTCCTATTGTGTGATGAAAATAGTTCTTTCCCAGAAAATAAAAACAGTGCCTAATGCATCTGTAACACTATCTCAGAAAATAAATGTTTTGGCTTTCACTTCACGTCTCAAAACTTAATTCAGATGCTTCTGCTTTTCCCTTTCATTTGAAGGCATGAGCTCGGCATGGCCTGTGCCTTTTACATGTGGGCAGCCTAGCACATTTTGATACCTCTAATTTAAGCACTTTGTTTAAATTTTCCATCACTCTATACAAAAATAATCAAATTGCATAATCCACTGTCAAAATAAATAAATAAATAAAATATTTTAGTACATGCAAAAAGCAATTTATCTATTTTGACATTCTTATTCAAATATCACTATTTCACTCAATCCCCTTTCAATTGAAGTTGGTCACCAAAAGCAACATATGCCATGGAGAATACATGAAATCCAGCCACAGACAAAACAAAAATGGCATGGTTGACTTTACGGGACAAGAAACTACGAACAAGATTGTGAAAGATGGAAAATTCTTTCGCAATTGTAATACCTTCTGGCACTACGTACTAAAATGTTATTGAACAAAATTGTGAAAGATAAAAATCTTGTATGTTATCACGTTTAGTACTAGACACAACAAGTAAGTCGACAAAATTGTGAAGATAATCTTTTCTCATTTACAATTCTATCTGTGTTGTGCACTAAACAATGGACTAAATGTGTAAGATAAAAACCTTATATGTTATTATTCATTATAGTGTACTCGAACGTGCCAAAGATTTTCAAGAAGAGTAGGATGACTAAATCAAGCATCCAACTGTATAACTCAGGTCAGGTTTATTATCGATGCAATTCAATGGAGGTCCCCATATGGCATTGATTATGTGGTCCTCTATACTGTGTCCCATCCCAAGTATCCATTGTTGCATTATGGAACATTTAATATCTGTATACCAACTTTGTTAGCCTATTTATTAGTCTCACTTTTTTTGGGATACTAGTTCCACTTTTGAAAGTAACACATAGGATTGAGTTGAACATTGAATAATATTTATTACATATCTTTTTTTAATCTAAGTCTATTCTATCCAACTCAAACATTTTAACCGAATTTTGGTTTCAAGATTGAAATTCAATGAAACTGGTAAGGGGCCTGCACAAGGTTGAGTTGGAGTGTTGGACTTTGAATAATAAAGGTTGAACCCAACTTTGAGGGTCCCACACCACTCCTACTCTGGAGCATCGTGAGAGAAGTAAATCGCAGGTTATGCCTCCAAGAGTACAGGATGGTGGACTTTGAATAATATGTCATATTTATTACGTTCATCTTTTTAAATCTAGTCTATTATATCCAATTCAAACACGGGATAACTCAATTTTAACAATAGTTTGGTTGCAAGATTGACGTTCAAAGAAATTGGTGGGTCCTGTTACTCCTGTACAAACAGTGGAGTATGTAGTTTAATTCGATACAATTAGCAAAACCTTATCGACCTTTGACATATGAACAACAAAATCTCCATTCTCATTTGAGGTCGAGAAGTTGATTGGCATTACAATTCGATCATTCTGTCCATCTTCGTTAATTTAACTCACTATCATTTATCCTTCTCTGGTCAATTTTAAAAATATGGAAAATTATATTTGTGGTACGTGTCCCATCCCGTTATCATTTGCATTAATGTAAGATGTAATGAATGCATATCAAGCTGTTTTGTTAGGTGGACCTTGGAATGCCCCTACTCAAAGGCCAATATATTTTTATTGAGAGAAAAGTGAGTACTAAGTCAAAAGCTAACGGGGTTAAACGCAAGTTGAGCACCCTATATTATCAACTTTCTATATTTCGGCACTACAAAAATGTTAATCCTTATCCTATTTAACCATTTTTTTTTTTTTTTTAAAACTCGTGACTAAAAGAACTGTGTCAAATTAAGTATGTCTCTGCATCTAAGTGATGAATATTGAGCTTGTACACATGTATGTACGACTGCACTCAAATGGACATTTATCCATATTGCTTTTCAAAAGTATCACGATATTAAAAGGAGCAAAAGGATGACATAATTGGTTAGAAAAAAAGTTTTCGATATCATTATTACTTTAACACGAAAGATACGTAATTCAAACCAGCAGACTTATTATATTTTGACTAATAGGGTGGCATCACTTAGAAATAATACGCTTGACGTTTCAGGAAGTAAATCATCCTCCAAACAAATGTTGATCAATTGAACTATAATCATTGGATACCTTAGTAAAAAGACCACGCTTGAAGGCGTGGATCTTTTGTACTAGTGGTCATCCAAACCCTAACCCGTAGATTCCTACTAAAGGTATAAATTGAAGAGTTAAAATGCAATTATAACTTTCACTTTTCAAATCCTTCACCACCTTAAATATTGACCACAAATAATTTTCTTGGCTCCTTCCGATGCAATTCACAAAGATGGTAAAAAATATTATTGATTTCTTTTCATTTCAACGGCAAATTCTTTAATAAAACAATATTACATACAAATTTAATTATTTTTTAAATTTTTTAACCACACATTTTTCATCAATTTATTATTTCAAAATACATTCTTTACCAAATAATGGAGCTCAAATAAGGGCATAATCGTAAACCACTATCAGTACAATGACGTGTGCTAAAAGTTTACTAACACAGACAAATATTATTGACATAGAAGAACAGATTTGAAAGACAAAGGATAATGGCAAGAGATGAGATTTTAAATATCTTCTTGTTCATGCAATTCTCACATTTTCCCAAAATTAATAAATAAATCAATAATACTAAATAGCAATGAATTGGGCGTAGTTTAGTTCAGTTGGTTTTATGCATCAGAAAAAATATTGTAAACTTTCGTGTAAGTTTTCTATTATTGTGTAGCTAGAAGCAAATCAATATTCATATCAAAATCGTCTAGTTCTTAGTTTTATGATTCAGAAGTGTCAAACTCAACAACTCAATTTCTTTCTAATCCGAATCGAGTCAAGATGGCGGCATTCGGCCATCGTTTGAATGGGACATTCACTTGTTTGGTTACCGCAAAATAAAATAGGGCTATGCTACATGTACACCTCATGCTCTACATAATATCCTACACTCCCTCACATGGAGGGGGGCCCACAAATATTTTATTATGTGTGGACCCCCCTCCATGTGAGGGGGGTGTAGGACATTATGTTGGGCATTGTGTACATATATCATTTTCCAATAAAATAAGAGTTACAATTACTATATGGAGCTCACACATTATTTATTTTTGAGATTTAAGTTTTAATCATAAAAATAGTAAGTCCCAACACTTATAAGCTGTCCAAATAAGTATCATAGAACAATCTTGCTATAGATACTCGGTGTCACCCGCCATCTCTCATTGGAAGCGGAGCTCGCACATTTGTTGAAAGTGAGGCCCGACCTCATGCGAAGACGTCGATGAGATCGAATAATTCGAAGTGTGAAACTTCGAGTACAAATGACAAAATTTATTATACAGACTATTTGCTTCGAAAACTCCCACCCCAAAATACATATTTTAACCAACTCAGTCAAAACCCATCATCAATCGTGCCTCACGTGGACCCCATTTGTTTCCTATTTCTATTCAGCAAATCATCTATGTCATATCATTCGAATGATATACACACACCTCTTTGTACCTATATTAATCCATTATTATCTTCACTTCTTCAGTGTGTTCTTCTTCAAAGGTAGATTCTTTATTAACTGTTTGATTTTCAGCTTTTAAAGATAAAAAAGCAGTTTTTTTAATTATGATTTTTGCTTTTTCCATTTTTTAACTATCCCTCATGTTAAAATCTTTAGCTTGTCGCATGCTGCTAAACAACTGTATTGTTAGGGAGGTGTATTTAATTGAGACTTTTAATGACTTTTTGGGATTTAAAAAATTTAGATGTATTCAATGTAGACTTTTAAAGACTCTCTAAAAGTTATGATGTATTCAATTGAGACTTTTATAGACTTTAAAAAGTCTCTAAAAATCTCGGTGTATTCAATTAAAATTTCTTAGAAGTCTCTATAAGTTTTGGGGTATTCAAATTTTAATGACTTCGGGAGACTTTTATAAAAGTCTCTGGAGTACTAACTTTTTAGCAGAAAGTACTCATATAAAATCTCAAAAATTGTCTCTCATTAATCACGAGATTTTGGGAGGCTTTTACAAAAAAAAATATATTCAATATTTCTTTCCTTTTTCTTTCTACGAACATTAGATGTATGATTAAAATTAATTTTTTCTATTGATTCTCTCTCCCTCCCTCTCTCTTATCGTTTATTTCCATTTTTTATGAAAAAATTAAATTAGATTCTTGTAACTTTTTTCATTCATTTTTTTTTTTTGTGAAAATTATCTATTTTTTATTAAATTATAAATTTTTATATGACAAATTTATAATTAAATGTAAATATATTTATTTTTAAAAGTATATTATATTAATAATATTGAATATTAAATTTATTAATTACCATATATATGTATACTTTTGATTATTATTTATTTAATTAAGATCTTAAATTTTTATTATTTTTAAAATATTTTTTAATTATATGAGGAGAGGAGGAGAAGTAGAAGGAAAATTGTGGAAACTACAGGATCCACGTGAATTCTACTTCAAATGAAAGTCTTTAAAAGTCTTTTGAATTCTACAGAAGTCTACAAAAGTTTTAAAATGAAAGTCTATAGAAGTCTACGAAAGACTTCCATTAATTCTATACAAATCTATGAAAAATTCACGAAATCCACGAAAGTCATCACTTAAAAAAAATCCACCAAAATTTTCAAAAGTCTCAATTGAATACACCCCCCTTAGACTTTTTTAACACCTTTGGTACAAACTTCTTTTTACTTACTGTAAAGTATTTTTTGTCAACCTGTTCGTGCAGTTCTTTGTAGCCATCTTTATCTTTATATATTTCATAAATAAATTATCTGATAGACCGTGGACTCATAGAGTTGGTTTGTTTTTGAAATTGATGGGTTTGGATTTATCTGATGAAAGTTTGACTCTGCAGATTAAAAATTCAGAATCTTGAAGATTTCTTTTCAAGATAAGAGGTCTGAATTTTTAGGTATGTCTGTGTTTTTAAAATTTCTTCGGCGGAACCGCCTCCTTCTTGGACTGTTGAATTTTCCGGGGTTTCAAGAAGTTATGTGATTTTTTTAGCTTTGAATTTTGAACGGATTTTTGTGGGGCTGCGGTTGTCGTCAGGTGTTGAACTTCGTTTTTTGTAGGTTATTCAAAGTTATTTAACAACCCATTTATGCAGCTGTTCCTCTATTGATAATTTTATGAGATTATTGTGATATTGACGTGTGCAATTTTTATTGTCAAGAATATACCATAGATTTAAAAACTGAGGTTGGTGATTTTGTTTGAGGAAAATGGAGAAAAATGGGGAAGAGGGTTGGAGGGAGATGGTGAGGAAGATGCTTCCTCCAGGGGCTCCCATTCCGGAAGATGATAACTTGGATTACTCCATAGCTCTGGAGTATAAGGGCCCCCCAGTTTCCTATGAAGTTCCGCGAATAGAACCTATTGACATGAATTTGGATGGGATTCCGACTGCTGAACCTCTTTCAGAATCTAGAAGATCATTTGCCCGTGATGCAGCCCCTGTAATAGAACCAATTCCTTTGCCGGTGTCTCGGATTGCAAGTGTCACAGGTCCAACTAATCAAAGTCCTAGGATATCAGGAAGTTCGGAGTCTGTGGTATCCGTCTTGCAAAACCCCGAATCTTCTTCACGTTCCCATTCCGCTTCTCCAGGTTCTGTGCACAGTAGATGTAATAATGCTCCAAAAGAGCCTCCCGGTGAAGGAAAGAGAGCCACAGTGGTCACCTTTAATACTGTTGATAGATCCGAAAGAAGAGTGATTGATGTGGAGAAACAATTGTTTCCTGAGTTTGTAAGTGTGATCAAAGAGAAAAAGAAGAGGAAAAAAACAAGAGTCTGTTATAGATGTGGAAAAGGGAAGTGGGAAACCAAGGAATCCTGCCTAGTTTGTAATGCAAAATATTGCAGCAATTGTGTGCTAAGAGCAATGGGTTCCATGCCAGAAGGGCGCAAATGTGTTACCTGTATAGGCGAGCCAATTGATGAGTCAAATCGATGTAAATTGGGGAAACATTCAAGATTGTTGTCACGTTTACTTAGTCCTTTAGAAGTCAAACACATAATGAAAACTGAAAAGGAATGTTCTGCTAATCAGCTACGGCCAGAGCAGTTAATTGTGAATGGATATCCTTTAAAGTCAGAAGAGATGGCGGAACTTTTTGGATGCGCTTTGCCCCCAAGGAAATTGAAGCCAGGAAGGTATTGGTATGACAAGGAATCAGGTCTCTGGGGAAAGGTAATTCATTAAGAATGCTAGATATTGAGCTGTTATATTTATTTTTTTATGTTTGTTTGAAAAGAAGAAATGCCAATAAAGTTTGTACATGTTCATCTGACAGGAGGGAGAGAAACCAGATAGAACTATAAGCTCAACTTAAACTTCACCGGGAAACTTAATTCCCATGCAAGCAATGGCAATACTGAGGTTTACATCAATGGTCGAGAAATCACGAAACTTGAACTGAGAGTACTGAAGGTTAGTTTATAGTTTCATGGCCATATGTATAAATCTTGTAGATATTTTACGTTTGGGGGTGTCTCTGTATATATGCATGTAGATGCTGATATCTTATAACCAAAATTTGGAAAATATGCAGTTCAGTGACGTGGTGCCGTGCTCATTATTCTTTTAATAGAGGTTATTATATCTCTGGTTTTTTTTCACATGCTTATATTTAATCCCCTGTTTCGACTCCATTTTTTCCAAAATTTATTTTCAACCACACATTCTTCCATAAAATAATATTACTCGTAAAACCAAAACTTTTCTTTATGTTTTAACCACACATTCTCCAAAAAATCACTACAAATACATTTTCTCCCAAAATCACATTAAAATGGAGCCTAAACAGGGGCTAAATAGTGCATCAGTGTATGTGATACGTAGATCATATTTTCCTTAAAAAGGAGGGCTATCTAGTCCTTCCTGATTTCCTGAAACATTGGTAGCTTGAGATTAATAATCACTTTAAGTTCTTTGGGGGTTCACCGTACATCACCTCTTGATTGAGTTGTTTGTGCCCTTTCTGTCAAGCAATTTAAGCTGTTACATATTTTGTAATTAGAGGTTGAATATTGTAATACATGTCCAAATAATCAGTTGTAGTGGTTGAATTCTATCCATCATTTAAGGAATGAAGTAACTGTAAGATTGTTTGTGTCTTGTTATTGCTCTGAAAGAACTAGGAAAGGAGATATATAAAATGGCGCACCTTATTTATATTATGTAAATTTTCTCGTAATGTTCTCCTTACAATTTTGTCTTTGTTGTCAGTATGTTTATTCTTGGGAGGCTCTAGGATTTATGTTGGCAAGGCCAGTTATTCTTAATTCAATTTAGATGCAATAGACAATTAATTAATTTATATATTTCTAGTAATGGAATTCATCTAATACATGAATAACAAAACAGAAGAATTGACTAAAATCTAGTCTTCAGATGGATTTTATGAATTCTTTTTAAATAGTTAGATGACTAATCTCTGACTACTGTTGTTGTGCTTGAAATTTTACAAAAGTATATGAGAATGACACAAATGGTTAGTTCAAAAAGGTTTGTAATACTCATTGGTGTTTTTATGGATTTGTCAATGACGAGTTAATAAGATCTCTTTACTTATTACACAAGAAGATTTGGTGCCCCTGAGATAGAAGGCCTGTCAATAATGCTCCTCATTGAATACTACTAATCATTCTTATGATTACTCAGACTTCTTCACTTTATGCTAAATGATTGATGTGAGCCCAAACTAGTAGTTAGTAAAATAATTGAATGTTACCCTATCAGATAAGCTAATAACTAATCCTGGCATATCCTTATTGGGAAGGGAATAGTTGTTGTGATTTTTCTGGATGACCAAGTGTAGCCATACAAAATTCAGCCAAAAGATTGGCACATTATGTGGGGGAGGGACATATCTGATTAAAATTAGTTAAACAACAACACTGGAAGAAGGAAATATCAACTGTAAAGGGTGGACCTGCGTTAGGTTTAAGGAGCACCATGGAACCCAGTGGATATGGAGATCCTTTCTTTTGCATAAGGACTCAATTGCATAATTTCATTTGGCAGCGCCCTTTCAATTTTCATTGGTATTTTGTAGTCTCCAACCTTCATGTTTCATTTTCTTTAATACAAAATGCTAAAATCACGATTAGTAGCAACTAGTCGACAGAGGAAAAAATAATGTTTTATACCGAGGAAATGGAATCAAGCAATTACGCAAGCTGTAAAACCTGGTGGGCTCTTTGAGTTTCTCTTAAATTTGGTATAGATTAATCACAGGTGTTAAGTGATAAAACATTAAATACACCAGACAACTGGGCTTGAAAATTCATCTCTTTCTGTTGTTTGATGCCCTCTAAGTTTTCTTTCATTGAGAGATTGTATGACCCAGTCCTTTCGGAGAGTAAACATACTACAGCAATTGAAGAAGGATGCAAACAAGAAGTTTATTTATTTATTTTTTTGCTCTACAATAAAACTAAAGCTACTTTTATTTGAATTTTACATTTCATTATGTGCGTGAATGTGCTTCTAGTTAGTATGCCGTAATAATACCGCACAAGAGCTTATGTAATGTGAAGTTTTTGATAGCATTTTGTTTATTGGGATGGATACTAATTTGTTCATCCCATAGGCTAATCACATGAGCTAGAGGAATCTATTGCAATTTATGACCTTTCTTTTTCCTTGAGTCCAACTTTCCTCCTCACCCTTTATTTTGTTGTGAAATAAATCAATAAATAACTGCAAAAAGCATGTAAATAAAGGAGTTAAAAAAAGGCACAATTCAGTCAGTCATTATCTTAAAATTTGGAGTAGTGTGGATTTCTGCTTTGAAGTACAAGAGACTCAAGCAGCTAGTCTCCTCCCTTCATCATATTTTGAAGTTGGTGTAATTTTGACTTTATGCTTCACCTTGTGAAGTCCTTACGTGCTTGATTGGGTTTCGGTTCATGTGCAGTTTGTCCTAACATGTTGCCATATTGTATATGTGGTTCAGCTTGCAAATGTGCAATGTCCACGTGATACTCATTTCTGGGTGTATGATGATGGTCGTTATGAAGAGGAAGGTCAAAATAATATCAGAGGCAATATCTGGGAAAAGGTATTTATTATTATGGAAAATTGCATGATATCTGCATTCTGTATATGCTATACAAGTTGGGGGGATCTTTTCACAAGCATTTAATGTTTAATTTGCAAGGCATCAATACGATTTGTCTGCTCCTTGTTCTCCTTGCCTGTGCCCCAAGGTCAACCTCATGGACAAACTGATGACGCCAGCAATTATACTGCCATACCGAATTATCTAGAGCAGAAGAAAATTCAGAAGCTCCTTCTAGTTGGACTTCAAGGTTCTGGAACCAGTACTATTTTCAAACAGGTAACCAACTTCTGGTTTTCCAAAGAATCTCGTATCTAATTCCAAAATAATTATGGCGTTTATTATTGGTGAAAACTTTCCCTAAACATTAGTAAATCATTTTCATGATTAGAAGAAGTTGGTTGGTGCATTAAGACAATCATTTAATGATGATTTCTGCTTGTGGTGTATTAAGACAATCATTTCTTTTGTTTCTTTTCGGTAATGATTTCCTTAAGACATTTCATTGATTTTGGTTTTGCATGTTGCAATGAAGCAATCATTTTCCCCTGTCCTTTATTCCTCACAGTCCTCACCTGCTATTTTTCAATTTTGGTTAACTGAAGGCCAAATTCTTGTACGGCAATAAGTTCACCGCCCAAGAGCTGGAGAATATTAAGCTTATGATCCAAAGCAACATGTACAAGTATCTCAGCATTCTACTCGATGCGCGAGAACGCTTTGAGGAGGAGTCCATGTCAAATACAAAGGCAGAAGGTCCTCATGATAACATCTCTGAAACAGGTAATAGATGAAAAGCACTGAAAATATGCACATTAGTTTTTTTTTTTTTTTGACTGATCATATTGCATTATTTTACTATTTAAATTTTATGTTTCGATGCTAACATGACATGCTAGGATATATTCTATTGACTAACATTCTATTCGGAAAAAGAATTACATATACTGCGTTTAACAAGTGAAAGTCTCGTCATATCCTATTCACATCAAGTTGCTCAAGATGTCAGTCTAAAATCGTGCTGCCATAGAGAATAGAACTTGAATTGAATCCATTTTTTGCACAAGGGAAAATATTTTTGGTAGTTGACACCTTAAGTTTGTGTAAATCCCTTTACAACAACTCTTGCTTTATATCTTTCAACCGTCCCATCTGCTTTATGTTTCACAGTGAACACTCATTTCCATCTATCTAATTCCTTTTGTGATGGAAGATCAACAAGTTCCTAAGTATTGTTCTTTTTCAAAGCCCTTATTTCCTCATAAATAGCTTTTTCCATTTTGGAACAGCAAAAGTGTCCTGTATAGTCCGGGGAACAGGATAACATTATGACAGATTAGCAGTAAATGCTTTGAAAGAAGAAGATAACCTTAGATAGGAAACCTTAATTTTAAATAGGATGCATAGTACAAGATCTAACACCTTTCCCATGAGAAATTGGAACATCAAGATCAAATATATCAGTCAAGACTTTTAGAAAGATTAGTTACATGCTGTGATGCAGATGATGAGCAAATTAGAAATTTGTGTCGGTTGCTTCTGTGCTTCGAAGCAGTATCTGGATTGAAGATAAATTTGGGAAAATTTGAGGTTATTCCAGAGGGAGAGGTCGCTAACGTGGATGAACTGGCTGCTATATTGGACTGTATGGTTGCGCAGCTGCCTATCTCATAACTTGGGCTTCCTCTAGGCGCATGATTTAAAAGTACACATATTTGGAATGGTATCATAGGAAGGGTGGAGAAGAGGTTAGCGGGGTTGGTGCTTAGTTGAGGGTCGTGGCTTGATGGCGTAAGCTTGTGGAGATATATCAGAAAAGGATGGAACGATTTTCAGAATAGATTGACTTCTGTAGTGGGGAATGGTGACAATGTCAGATTTTGGGATGATTGTTGGCATGAAGATCAATCACTAAAGATGAAGTTTCCTTCTTTGCACCGCATTGCGTTGGAATCCTCTGCTATGGTGAATGATGTATTAACTATACAGAATGAGAGTCCTAACTGGAACATCGTCTTCGGAAGGGGCTTACATGATTGGAAATTGGATGATTATGTGCTATTTTTGACCTCCTTGTATGAAATGCATATCCAGGTAGGAGAGGACGATTGAAGCAGGTGGAGGGTGGCAACAAATGATATTTTTTCTGTTCGCACATATTTCAGATTTTTATTGGAACCTGTGAAGAGTTCATTCCCTTGGAATAGGGTATGACAATGCAAATTGCCTCCATGGGTGATATTTACCGTGGACAGTTGTGAGGAGGCAAGTATTAACAGTGAATAATCTTCGAAGAAAAGGCTGTTATGTTAAAGAGTGGTGTTATATGTGTAAGAGGGATGGGAAGATGATTCTCCACCTGTTTCTTCAATGCGATGGTGTGCGTTGGCTGTGGAATGATATTCTGGCTGCTCAACAGATGAATTGGGTGTTGCCAAGGCGTTTAGAGGACGCGATACAAGCATGGAGGAGAAAATTTAGAGACAAGAATAGTAAATTTGTCTGGGATCTCATTCCAAGGTGCATTATATGGTGTGTGTGTGGAGAGAAAGAAACAAACGCTGTTTTAAAGATCAAATATGGTCGACAGAGCAGTTTAGAGAGTTATTTTATCTGACATTGTATAATTGGTTTAAGGCGGCGACTACTAACCCGATAGAGGGGCTGCCTAATTTTATTGTGTTTTTATCCTGTTTAAATTAATTATGCACACCTTGAGTATTATCATTTGATTAATAAAATAAGAGATTACCTATAAAAAAAAAGAGAAGAAAGATTAGTTACATGTGTTTTTGAGAATCTTTGTGCTTGGTTAAGATGATCAATGATGTTGAGGAAGATGTGTCTTAATCCTTCTTGAATGAGCCATTAATTCTTAGTCTCTATCTTGAAAATACTCGAGTGGAGTTGCAAGAACTGGAGGAGGACGGACTACAAGAATTAGAGAGGGAGGCACTTGAATTGGAGATGATGACTGAGAGTTCTCAAGAGGGATCTCAAAAATGTCAGAAATTAATGCAGATAGAACATGAGAATCCCCTCGAGGATAGTAGGATGATTAGACCAAAACGAATCTTCCATACGGCTACTCTCCTTCTAAAGAGAGGTTTTGGAGAAAAATGAAGTATTCCAAAAAATATTTACATCCATGGACACAAACATTTTCTTTGTCAGAGGATAATAGCACGTATAATCTTTTTGAGTAGGAGAATATTCTAAGAAAACAAGAGCTCCTGGATCTAATTTTCAGCTATTATGGTCGTGTATGTGGATAAATGCTACATACCCAAAAACTCTAGGTGAAATAGAAGAAAAAATGTGATGATGGATATATGTTTTTTAGTGTCAAGTGGGGTTTTGAACTCCGGGACCATTGATGGCATCCTATTGATAAAGTAGGTAGTGGTAACATTTTCTCACCAAAAATGTTTAGGAACTGCTGTGGTAAACATTAACGTTCTAACCACTTCAAGAGGTGGACTCAAGAACTAAGGTTACAATCGTATGATCAATTAGATACGAACCTAGAATTGAGGAACAATGCTCTCTCTCATTACCGGTCAAAGAATTTGGAGATAAGCTTAAAATTGAGACTTGACCATGTGATGAAATTTTGAAATGTTTTTTCTGCTTTAGATTTTTCTTTGACCAAATAGACCTAACTCACATGAAATGATAATCTATAATGTAATGAACCGCCTAAAACCAGATGCATTGGAACATGTGAAGGCCCCAAATATCATTATGTTTCAAGGAAAAACGATTGTTACTTTTTATATTTATGTGCAGGAAAATGAGCCCGATATGTTTGGATAGCTCACATACTTCAGACTGAAAATCATTGGTATCCTTATTCTTTAGTAAAGTAGAAGCTGTCTTTTTTAAATATGGAAAGTTGGGGTGGCCTAATCTTTTATGCCAAAGTTGAATTTCTTGATTTTAATTTAATTGAGAAGAACTCAAGTGTGTATAAGATATATTACTTGAATAAAAAGGTTCGCCATTTGCATCAATCACCTTTTCAATACCTATCACCTTTCCCAAGCTCAAGTCCTGAAATTCACAGTAATTAGGGAAAAATTTAGCGACGCACTCAAGATTTTTAGTGATTATACTAATTGAAAGGATATTACATGAAAGTTCTGGGACTTGTAAAGTTGAATCAAGTGATATAGTAATTGAGAGAGGAATACGCCCTTTTCAAACAATTGAGGATAGAGATTTATCTGCAATTTTCTCTCTACCCAATCAATAATCTATGAATCTGTTGAAAGACAAGCAACATTTAATCTCATAGAATGAGCACACTCTCAAAAAGATGACATCTTGACTCGCTGAAGCTGACAAAAGGAAGCACCATTGAGTTCTGAAGTGATTAATAAATAAGATGACAAACAAGAGTTCAACTACATTAAAATTTTCCTAAGTAGACTTGAATGAATAAAGAGATTGCCTAAACCAGAGTAAAATGGCCAAAGAAAAAGAAGAAACCATCATTGAACAAGAATAAATCGGCCAAAAAACAGGTGAACCAGCCTTGTCAAGATGTGATCTGTACTAGAAATGTGCTGAATCGGCCTGAAACATGTTGAACCTGACTGGAAATAGGTTGCAACAGACCTGGAACTAGATCGAAATGGCCTGGAAATAGGGGGCTATTGTGTCTGCTGCTGGCTGCCCGACAGCATCATGACCCCATCTAATTTTTGGGTCAATTCCGTTTTCGTACTACCGAAAGATGTTCATCTAGGAAAATTTTGATTCAAAGAGATGAGTGCTTGTTTCCTTCCCCTATGGTCTTGATCCTTAAAGGCCGGGTTATAGAATAGCAAGTAGGGTCACTTCCGCAAGCAAAGAACTTTCTTTTTCAAATTAAGCAAGCAGTTAGGGGAAAAAAGGCAAACAAGTCGTACCCCTATCTATCACGGCACGCTATTCTCTATCTTTTATCATATAGAGGATGAAGATGAAATAGATGAAGACAAGATTTCTTTCTTTTTACATTGTCTCTGGGTTGCCCTAAATGCTGAAATAGAGATTAAAAATAATAATAATAACAAAAAAAAAATCCATTTGCTGAAGAAACAGTATTCCGGCATAAAACAGCACTAAAAAGACCTAAATTTCGGCAATTTATGTTGGGGATAAATTAGATAAGAGCCTCGTCTCTGGTACCATGTAGAAATTTAAAATTATCATTTCATTTTCATAGTATATAAAACATTACCAAAGAGCTGGTATATATGCTCAAAACTAACATAATTCCTTCAGACAGTTAAACTACATCATCTCTCCTAGAATTAAGCAGAATAAGCCTCTCCTACATCTAAGCATACAATTGAACATAATTAAACCTAGTCAACTACAACTATATGACAACTAATTTACACATGTTTTCCACAATAAGCCTCCTCAAAATCCTTCTGCGTATGCCATCGAATAATATTTTAATAGTTGTGATACATTATGAATCGGAAGCTCACGGGACTTGAAGACTTCTCTCTATCACAGTCAAATAGTCCACGTTAATTTCCTGTACCTCAAAGGTCCTTTCCAACTATTCATTTTCATCCCTGTAATGGAAAACCACTCTAATTGGAATAAAGATTTCTCAAAAAACTAAATGATTTGTCTTTCAATACCCTCATCCTCCTAAAGCACCTTGCCTCCTTCACCTTCCAACTTATTAATCACACTTTCAGCCTTTGTAGAACTGACCAATTCAAAATCACCTTGCAACCCTTTTTTTACCGATTCATAATTTCTCTACAGTTTGTACCCTGAGCTCTATATGATGTTGGATCCACCATATAGGAAACATGTGTAGGATATGTTCTTTACACCGCCTCACTTCAGCTTGAAGCTAGTTTCTATTAATATTCTTGTTTTGTGGCTTTGGAGACAATCCCACGTAGATTAAGTATGGCTTTGCTTGTCCGCTGTAGGATAGGATAGAATACGATTTGCTTTATTTAGAATAGGAATTTGCTTATGCATCCCATAGTTCCCAAACCTTTGTTCTCCCATAAGTAGGAGCTGCCTTTGTTATTAGGATTCATCCCAATTTATGAGATAGTGAGGGTCTATTTTGAGGGTGAGACTTGTAAATCCTTTGGAGTCTCATGCGGTATATGTACTTTATGGTGATTTTGGTTTTGAGTACTTTATACTTTTTTGGTTATCCCGTAGTATGTATTTTGCAGGGTGTTTGGGATTATGTATGTTGTACTTTTTGTATTCTCCCTTTTTATTTGGCAAAGTTATTCTTGTCCCTCATGCGGATGTAGGCCACGTGTGCTACCACATAAACTCGTATGTTCGTTCTTCCTTTAATGTTTTGCCTAAAATCTCAACCTTGGGGCTTCTGCATAGCAAATAACTCATCTCACCATGAATAGACCAATAGTCTGTCTAGTTGCCAACAACTCTTCCTTTACTATAGGACCAGGTAAAGTTTCCATTATCTTAAGGGATGTCCATTAATTTAGACTCTGATAAATCACACAATTTCACATTTTCGGTCGATCTAAAAATTGTTTTACATGCCCAAACGTAATCACAGTGAAATCAGTCCCTCCACAGCGACTAGGGCCACGAATGACATATGACCCTGCTAACCCCTTCCGGAATAATTTATATTGTTGGCCCTAAATGGGTCATACCTGATAACCATTAGAGACCAAATGAAGATTCTATTTTTCTGAACGCAGAGAACTGACCCACCAGTACATCTGAATACCTTATCTGACCTCACGTCCCAGAGTGTACCGCTTTTCTTCTAACCTTCCTAGAGTAGGTAAATCTATCCACTCCTAGATTCTCTCCAAACCCTTTAACAGTTATCTTTAAAAGCAAATTATATTTTCCTGCTTTAATCTCTAAAAGTGGCGAGGGGTTTTCCATTTGGTAATTGTAATGATGATACGACAAATTTGGAAATATATTTTGCGCGAAATGAATACTAAGACGAAAAGATAACTTCAAATGTTCTTTACCTGATCTAATTTCTTGAGTTTGAACTTCAATCAGGTCAAGAGGTTAACCTCAATGAAAGTAATCACAGTGTATATTCCCTCAATGCGAAATTGAAGCATTTCTCAGATTGGCTTCTGGATATTATAGCCACTGGAGATTTGGATGCATTCTTTCCTGCAGCAACACGGGAATATGCTCCTCTAGTTGAAGAAGTGTGGAGAGATCCTGCTATACAAGCTACATATAGGAGAAAAGATGAGCTGCACTTCCTACCAGATGTGGCAGAATACTTCCTGAGCAGGGTATCTTCTCTTGCCTGTAGTCGTACACTGAATGTGATAGCTGTTCTAATTTTTTAAAATCTGATTTTGTCTAATAGTTTCTCTAATAGCAAGGGTTTTTGCATGGATCTTTCATGTTTTTGGATGCCAACGCTTTTATCTATTTTATGCAAAACAAGTGACATGTCCTGTTGATATTTTCTATGATGCTCGGACTCGGGGTACGTGTATCGGGTACGGGTACGTGTCTAAGTGTACGGGTACGTGTATCCTGTTGAATATACCAAAATCAATTATTCACAAAGAATGAAATTAGTATTGAATAAAGGGTTAAGACGAATAAAATAGAATTTTGGAGCTTAGTCTTCAATTATGAGAATCACTAAATGTTATATAAAATAGAAAATGAGGGACTTGATTGCAATTTGAATTTAGTGGAACTCATTTTTATTTTATACAAACAAAACCGAAACTATCGATACATAGAGGGAAAGAAAGAAAAAAAGAAGAAAATGGAAAGAAAAATGAAAGAAGAAGAAAAAGAAGGGAAAACTTAGAGTCGCCGCCTTTCTCTACCCTCTCGGCGGCAACGCTATGTTTATAGAGAGCGGAAATGGGAAAGAAGTAAAGGGAAAGAAAAGGGAGAAAAAAAGAAAGAAGAAGAAGCAAAAACGATGAAGTGCCTTTTTGAAACTTGGAGGATCCGACACATATCCCATACCCATGTCGTGTCGTGTCGTGTCGTGTCTGACACGGGGACTCCTACTATTTCGAAGAGTCCGAGCATCAGAGGATATTTTACCCTGGATTGTGTCCCAGTACGAGAGCACTGTCTAGCATGCTGACAGACTGCTACAACATTGCTTCTCTATTTTGTTATTTCTGATTGTCTCGCAAAGAACAACACTTCCCAAAAATTGAAACATTGACACTTAAATTCCAAATTTTGCTTCTTCAGACTGAGTATTGAAAAATTGCGAAAACATGATGTGTACACATTTATATGCATTAAAAAACATATGGTAGAAAGTGGATGGTAGAATTGAAGTTTGAAATAGTGGTGTTGAGTCGTTAAACAAATATGTAACTTTTGTTAAACTTTGTGCTAAGAGATATGGTGTAAAACAACGCGTGACAGTAGTATAGATGGTGAATTACACTAATAGAAAAAGTTTCATTTTTCTGCTTGCAAAAGTTAAGTGCATTTCTTTTGATAGATGCCTACTCAGACTGTATATGCCTCAGGCAGTTGAGATATCAAGCAATGATTATGAACCTTCAGAACGTGACATATTATACGCCGAAGGGGTCACTCAAGGGAACGGTTTGGCTCTTATGGAGTTCTGCCTGGATGATCATAGTCCAATGTCTGAAACCTATACGGACAATTTAGAATCTGCTCCCCCACCTATGACAAGGTAATTATTTTCCTATAATGCTGTTTATGATAATTTACTGTAATAGTTTATGAACAGTATCACTATCTGGAGTTTTGGGTTACTGAAAAGCATCTGGCAGCTCTGCCGGCCATGTAATTTGTACTTTTGAAGTTTTTATTTTTGACCTGACAATTTTAAATGAGGGAAACTTTTGATAAATTTGATGACCGCAGCAGTAGCACCTTTTAATGATAATGTTCTAAATCATATCAATATGTGAATAGTAGAACTCCCAAGTACCTCTTCCACTATGGTAAACTGTGGGATAGGCTTCCTCAATAGAACACTCCAATAGTTATGATCTGCCACCTAACATTCTGGCAATAACATGTGATATGCTAGTTGCAAATTTTCTTTGCTTTTTATCTTTGCCAGTTTGTTAAAATTTTATTCGTTTTCTGAGCACCAGGTATCAACTTATTCGAGTAAATGCCAAGAGGATGAATAAAGCTTGCAAGTGGGTCGAGATGTTTGAAGATGTTCGTGTAGTAGTCTTCTGCGTCGCCTTGAGTGATTATGATCAATCCTGGCTTTCTGTAGAGAACAATGGTAGTGGTGTGCTGCTTCAAAACAAGATGATCCAAAGTAAAGAGCTATTCGAAACAATGATCAGACACCCGTGTTTCAAAGATACTCCTTTTGTGTTGATTCTGAACAAGTACGATCTCTTTGAAGCGAAGATCAATCGTGTTCCTTTGAGCACTTGTGAATGGTTCACCGATTTTAGTCCTGTTCGACCCCACAACAACAACCAATCCCTCGCACACCAATCTTACTACTATGTAGCTATGAAGTTCAAGGACCTCTATACATCCCTTACGGGTAGAAAGCTCTTTGTTTGGCAAACTAAAGCAAGAGATCGAGCCACCGTTGATGAAGCATTCAAGTACACAAGGGAAGTTATCAAGTGGGATGAAGAGAAAGATGAGAACTATTATGCTGGCCAAGGGGACTCGTTTTATAGTACTACAGAATTGAGTTCCTCACCATTTATACCGCAAGAGTAATATAATTTATGGTTGTATATAGATGGAGAGAGTGTGAATGATTGAATAAGGTTACTCGGTACATCTTTTTTGCACCATTGAAGCTAAAGATTTTAAAGGTGGAGTTTAAATGACTCTGTTGGTATTTATCTTTAAGCAGTCTGAGAGAAGGTTTTTATAGATGGTACTGTTGTCTGCCATTATGTTTTTACTCAGGGAGGTTAAACCAAAAAAAGAATGGACCTTGTTAACATTAAATTGGGGGTAAAGCCATTTGTACGCTCATTTATTACATTATTGTTGGCATTTGCTGTGTTGTCAACAAATATTTGGTTGAAAAAACTGTTTTTTTCAACAAATATTTGGTTGAAAAAACTGCTTTTTTTTATTTTTATTTTTATTTTAACTTTTCAATTGAATATTGTCATGTGACAAAGTGTAAATCATGATGTATATCAAGTATGATTGTTAAATTAGAAACCAAGCCGTAAATGCAAAATATGTGATTTGAGTTTGATATTTTAGAAAAAAATTTAAGTACAACTTCATAAATTTTGATATTTTAGAAAAAAAAATTGAGTTTGACGCTCTTAAAAATACAAAATTATACATATATTTTTAAAGATTGTATTGTTGCTCCTGAATAAGGATCTAAATATTTTTGAAAATATTGTATTATAGCTCTTGAAAGAGCACAATTTTTTATATTTATATCATACCGTACATATGGTTTTAATTAAATTAATCTTGGAAGGAAAGTATTGATTAATTTTATATTAGAGTTGACATATTTTGTAACTTTTACATATTGAATTACCTATAGAAAGTAAGATGATGCTACAAATATAAAATTCTTGACAAAATAGTTGATAAACTCGACAAGTGGCGCTCCTTATTGGAGCCCACCAACCGCCCCTCCCATAAGGGCGCTACATGTTGAGTTTGTCAAAGATCTTATAGGTTATTTTGTACAAATAGAATTTTTCTACAAAGTAATAATCTCCTAGTAGATAGTCTTCATGTCTTAGACTTGTTATTTGTTATGTGTAAAATTGGCAATTAGTGTGTTCTTGACGATGAAATTCTATTGATTATTCATGTCATTATTTTTATACCAAAATTTGTAAACATTCCATTCATAATATTCAATATACCCTTGTTTCTTAGTTAGTATTGTACCCAAATATTTATAATGTTAAAATAAATAAATATTTTGAATTATTTGAACTTTTATATCAATTGAGAAAGTGACAATAGAATATATTTGTTCAATCATTTATTTTTAGTAAATGACGCATATGACTATTTAATTCATCATGTCACGACTCCCTGAATAATAAAGACAAAATGATATAAATTAATGATAGCGTAATATTGATTCTGTAGATTTGATTGAAAGTTCCAGAAAAATCAATATTATGTAATATGAATCGACAAATTTTACTATTTCTAATTATTTTTCTCTATTAAATTAAAAGTGAACCTACTAAAAATTTATAAAATATACGTCATGATGGGTATTATACAAATATTAGTATAATTGAGCCTCAAACTGCATATCGAATAAAAAAAAAATTCAATTATTGATTATTTTATTATCTGACGTGACCTATTAGACCATCTAAAGTCAATTATGATGGAAATAATTGTGGATAATATCTACTAAAAAATCAGTAGATTAATCAATATAATGAATTCTCACATATTATTTGTTAGGTCAGTAGCTATTCAATAACTAAAGTTAGGATTAAATTCCATATATTTCTAAAAATTATTTAGGGTGATATATGGTGTCCAATTATCATCTATGTCAATCATTTATGTGATATTTTTATAGATATCACAAAATTTGAAAATGAACAAAAATTTGTCACTTTTACAAATGTTGCTAAAAAATGTAACTTTTTGGTGTGAAAAGTCTAAATCACCCTTTTTATACATGCACTACATGTATTATACAATGGGTAATAGAATTATTTACCAAAAATAAAATAAAGTCATTCATTCATTAATTTGGTTGTGTATAAAACAAGATTTTCTCTCCAAAAAAAATAAAATCGCAACTTTGACTTCCTCTCCTTCATTCTCATATCAAGAAGAAAGTGGTCTTTGACTTATCTTCCATTTTGAGATGTTAGCGTTTACAAAATGTTTAAACTTTTTATCTTCTTAGTATTTTTCAATTGTTAAAAACAACATACTCATCTTGATTTTTAATTTCGTAAATTAATATACATTCATTAGGTTTGGATTTGCAAATATTTTTTAATGAAGATAACGTTCTCTATAAAACGTTGTGGAACATTCCATATTTAATTTAGCACGTTCAATGATTTGTGAATTTTTGTCATTTGGTAGTTGAGTATTGATGAACACAATTAATAGTATGAAGAATGTATGTTTTACAGCAGCCCGTAAAATGGGCAGTTGAATTGTCGACTACAGCCTGTCGACTTTGACAAATGAAATGTCGAGGCCAACGTTTAATATAGGGGTGAACACGGTTCGGTTTGGGCGGTTTATACTATATTTTCAACTCAAACCATTTTAAGCGGTTTGGAATTTTTCCAAACCAAACCAAACCATTTTATTTTTCAAACCAAACCAAACCAAACCATTATTTGCGGTTTGGTTCGGTTTTAATCCGCGGTTTACCTATCGACATTATAGAAATATATTTTAAACAAGTTAACATATAAATTTAAACGAACACTAATAATGTTAAATATTAAATTACATTCATATTTGTCTGAAATTCTATATATAACAAAAAATCAAAAAAGATAGTATTAAACTAGCATCACTCAAACTTTTACAAGCAACAATATCAGAATAAGTATAAAAGTACTAACCTCTTAGGTACCGGGCGTCACTAGATCAATCTTTTACGTGCCTCATAATTCCCTTGAACATATCAATCTTTTCATTTCGAAGGATGACAGTAGTACCGGACATCACTAGATCAACTAAGAAAGAAATATAAACAAAAACCAAATGGTTATATAGCTGAAAACCAAAAATGAAATCATCCATATTAAAGAAATACTCTAAGTGACGGAAATGAGTACAATAAACCATAATTCATTAAACAGATGAAAATTATGAGATGCATTGTTTAAGGTTCACACGATGATTGATTGAAACAAAGACAACTAAGACGTGATAAAACACATAACACAAGATAAATCAACAATTACTTTTGAAACATGTATAGTAAAAGCAGCATCAAACATTTATTCGGACAATGTTTGACCCATTAAACAAAGAAAGTTCAACATCCCTTGACATGATGACTATTGGACAAAAAATGGTTGTCCACTTGAATTTCTTAGTGGTTTAAAGTAGGAAAATTCAAATTCTAAATGACAAATTTTCATCATATCCCTGTTTGGTTTAGAGAAAAATCAGATTTTAGTAGATTTTGATATAAGTTTATGAAACATATGGTTGAACAGTTATGAGTCCAATGTCCAATGAAACATGTGGTTAAAATTATTTGTCGACTTCTTAGATTTTAATTCGTATTTATACCTAACCCAAACGGAGGCATAGTAATCTCCTTCCTAGATGAACTTTTCATGTCAAATATATTCTTAGATGAAACTGTTTTCAAACTTATCTTCAGGCCGCCAGGCTCAAGTCAAAGACAAAAAGAACTAAAAATCTCCAACGCCCAAAAAAAGATAAATCAACGATCATATACATATTACAGACCAAATAATTGACAAGAGAAAAGTGTGCGTCAAAAAATTATTTATCTATATCTTTAAAGCTAAACATATTAATATGAGAACCCTTATTTCTACCCCCCAATAAAAAATATTAATCAAGGAAAAAATCTATTATTCAAAATAACAAGCCAAAAGAATCAAAACCCGTTATTTACAATTTTGCAGGCATAGAAACTCATTCTAATAACTGAAATTTTCGGCCCACTACATTAATTGTTTTCCACTTGATTATGAATTTGTGTTGCGTTATGCAAGTATGTCTAACTTATGTATACAACACATGTATGCATACCTTGGTCATTGCGAGCGGTGAAGAGGATAGCACCACTCTCATCGCCAATAAGGCAGTCATCAATGCGGGTGCTACGCATGTGGGGGAGACGATACGGCCTTTCTGCAACACCATATTGGAATTAAAAAGAATCTAGGTTTTGGTTTTGAGACTTTGAGTTGGGTTTTGAGTTCTTCCCCCTTTTTGGGGGGGGGGGGGTTTGGGTTTCGACATAAATTCAAAAATTGAATTTTTAAGTTTAGTTTGGAGGTATTATTTCTAATTAGTTTAAGTTCTAAAAATTATACTTTAAATAAAATTATATATGAAAATTTATAATTTCATTAAAAAAAATTAATTAAAAAGTGCGGTTCGGTTTGGTTTTTTGCGGTTTTTGAAAATCAAAACCTAAACCAAACCATTTTGAAACGGTTTGGTTCGGTTTGAGGAAAAAAAATCGCGGGTCCACGTGGAACCGAACCAACGGTTTCAAACCAACGGTTACGATTCGGTTTGCGATTTCGCGGTTTTTTTGTACAGCCCTAGTTTAATATATGCCGGGCTCGACATTTAATCTGTCGTATTCTCCAGTTTGATATTGTTTGTTATAATTTATTCATTGGTGGCAATTGCATGCTAATAAACCAGATATTATGATTGTGTTGAATGCTTATCATTGCTCTCTCATATTTTCAAGTGTGAGTAATAATCTGTAATTCATTGTGTCGCACGGGGAAGATTTCATGCATGTAAATGATGAATGAAAGTGGTGTGGGAACAAAACCACTTCACTTTTAGTTCCAAGTAATATCACTATAGTAGGACTTGTGTTACAATTGATGGAGAAGTTTCATATTCATGATCTATGCTCTGAAATCGAATTAAAGTTCAAAGCCTCGAATATGAATATACTTCCCGTGGAAATACGCAAAGATGAAGATTTGAATTGGTACATTTCATTTCATAAGGAAACTGCCCTTTGTGTAAGTTTTCACGGAACTGAGCTTCCAATCGATTCGCACATAGTGAGTGATACACATTTTGAAGATCCTCCATTTGTCACAGAGGATGGTTTTTGAACCCCGTTCCAACGTCAACTACATAAAGTTCAATGATGTTTAATGTTTTGTGTTGTATTTTTGTACACGATAACGACAATCATCGTTTTTCATGTTCTATTATCCATATAATGTTATTATCGTTGTAGTTTACATTCATATACCATTGAAAATTTCGAATACTTCAAAATGTAGTTGTTCATCAACCACCATGCTCCAAACTGTCGAGCTCTAAAATTCTCAATAGTTTGTTCCAGGTAACTGCGAAATAACTGTAGATAAAATTATAATTGCGGAATTATGGTTTATCATGACGTAGAGAGATTTACAATACAGATTAAACATATGATTTTCATAACAAAACAAAAGTGATATAATGTCAATAGGTTGAACCGATATCACCCACTTCATAGGTCGTCAACATGTGACTCTTCACTACCACTTTCTTCCCCCTCCTCGTTATGACAATGATCTTAGGAGGTGGGAAAGTTTTAAATCAAAGCGTCGTTGTCGGCTTCATGTTCGTATGGTATCATGTAGTTGAAAACATCATCGACTACTTCGTTTATGGAATTAGATACTTCACTTGAAATTTTATCTAAGTTTGAATACGAAATTGGGGAACATTTCTCCTACCACTTTACACGAAGACATCATTATCATCTAGCTCAAAGATGATTGGGAAGAACGAGGACACATCGTGAGTAGGAGGAGATGCATTAAGGTCTAATAGACTGTTGCTTTGATTTAGCGAACCCATGTAGTCGAAAATAAATTTTGAATTTAAACAATCGTTGTATATAACCTCCCTAATGTGACATACAAAAGTATTAGAGATTTTCCACAATAAACTAGAACAATGAACTTTGAAATAGAACTATCAACTCATAACTATTTATAAGCAATTTTTTTTTAACAAAATTCAATTGCTTCATGTTTTTCTTCTCTTCCTACCACTTCTAATGTACGAAGTTCGATTAGAAGCAGATGGTATTCAAATTCGCATTGAGCATCGCTTCTTCGTCACTACCACTTCTTCATTTTCAATTGGATCGATAATATTTAAGGGCACTTTCGGGACATCTCATTCACTAGAAGATGGTGCTAGCGTGCCCTTCAAACACTCCTCCAATGGCATCATAGTTTGTCCATCTATGCAAAAATGAGATTTTTATTGTCAAGCAAATTTACTAGGAACTTGAGACAAGAATTTTGGAAGTCCATTTTCTGACCCGAATCAAGAACTGTCTTGATGAGCTACAAATTATTGTACTAAGATATGTGCGCACGTTGATGTTCCTCTTCTGCCAGAACAAATGTAAAATTCATCTAACGAAACTAATAACACGAACAAATACCAAAATGTCAAATGATAATATGTAATACATTTCTTCGTAACGCATGTAGAAAAGCAGTTTAAACAAGTTTGACATTGTATCATAACTTCGAAAAACAATAACCAACTATTAAGAATTCCAAAACATAACTGTTAAGAATGACACGTCATCTTGATAGATGGGTTCCATAAGAACTACATTTAAACTCTCCATATGCTAACATGAATCCTATGTCTAAATCCTCAAATTAAACCGCATTGCATCAAATTTAAATATTTCAACTCCCAAATTCAACCTACATTTAAATTAAACTCAAAATTTTCATTTGAATGATACGTGAGCTGACCATAAATCGATTCAACAAATCACTGTCAATAAAAGATAAAAAAAAAAAAAAAAATGATCCCAACATATGCGTTTCAATTATTGTATTTATTAATCGAATAATCAAGTCTTTAAGAAAACATAATCACAAAGCAAGCATAACTCCTTATTCATCCAAAATTGAACCAATGACTCGTAAAAAATATCAAAATATGTAGATAAATGAACAAGCTTACAAATAAATGTAACTAAGCCAATCCAAAAATTAAAAAAATGAGACTAACTTGATACAAATTCAAAACCATATTCATAACACAAGACAACAAGAATTTAGCTTAAAGATAACCTCCAAAACATTAATAACATATTTGGAAAGAAATCCTCTATAAAATTTAAAACCAAGTAAAATGGTCAAAATCATACAACCAAACTAAACAAGAGCGTACTAAATTTTCTTATACTCTCACCTCCAAGTGCAACCTAAATGTAATCGACCAAATAAAAGTACACTACATTTTTCACCTATTTTCCTTTTTTTCATGTGTAAAGCACATATGCTATTATATATTAAGTAATCCTAGTTACGAATCTAAATGAATAAATCTAGTTCAAAGAATAGAAACACCAAATAAAAAAGGGAAAAATAAAGGAACATGTCTAGGTTTTCCATAAACCAAAAAAATCAAACAAACTATAAAATTCTACCCAACATTACATAGTAAATGCTTGAGAATCTTTTTTTTTTTTAGGAAGTTGAGCTCTTGTTTGGCATCCTTTAAAATTTTAATACATTTTCTCTATTTCTTTTCAACCACACATTCTTCATTAAAATAATATTACAAGTAAATCAAAATATTACAAGTAAATCAAAATATTTTTCTTCTTTTTTAACCACACATTCTCCAAAAAAATACTATTTCATAATACATTTTACCAAAATTTCTCATTATAATGTGTGTCAAACAAGGGCTGAATATGGTCACTCATTAAATCGAAACCCTACATATGAATTGTTTTTCCTCAATTTGAAATCACAACCAACCACAACACAAATAAATCACAAATTATCCAAAACATTTAAATCTAAATGAACCTCAATTTGAAGAAGGAGTCAAATACTAACCATCGAAGATTGAGCTTGAAATGTACTCCAACTGGGTGTGGATTATCAATCGTGAGATGGAGAAGTGGTTACTGTCAGGTGAAAAGTCTTTAAATTCAAAATGAATGTGTGCATCTTCTTCTCCATTATGTGTAAAATGGTTTAGAAAGTGAGTTTGAATATAAAATGGGGCATAAGTACAAAATTGGGAAATAGGTTTAGAAAGTAGGGGTACGGTGGGCTTAGAGTGGGTTTGATGTGATAATTTTCCACTTTTTGTACTATTTTTTCGTTTAGTTAAATCGGTTTTAATTAAGGACATACAAAATATTTAAATTTTCTAAAGGGGCAAAAAATCCAAAAATCACATTCTTGTAAAGATTTTTAAAATGTGACATTTTTTAAAATGTCAATCCAAAAAGTTATATGGGGTGCAATTTCCTCATCATTTATATGTTATTTCTATCAAATACATATATCTACTCGATGATTGCGTGTTATTTATCATATATTCATAACTTGAACTTTACGAGATTACTTGCTTAAATTTTAAATTATGAGCATAATATTCAAAGAGCTACACTTGGTGTACAAATAGGGGTTCTTAGAACCCCTACAACATCTCACATACAGGGTGGTTGGGTTATTTTTTTTGTAATATTTTATTCTTGGTGGCCCCACATATTGTGAGAATTTTGGCAGCTTTCTGTGAACAATTATTCTGTACAAACAGAATAATTATTTTCAATTTATACAATCAAGACAATGTGTCTTGTAAATACTAGTGAATCTACATCCCAAATTTATTATAAATGTTAGTTGACATGACAATAAATAATTTCTCACAATTAATAATTTAAATGCTTCCATTTTGCTTGAGGAATGATTACAAGCAGTAACAATGATATGCATGATGCTAACACTAATTTCGTCTGTTATAATTGACTTATAGTCAAAGCCTAATATTTCTCCTCTAAGTATATTTTAAAATGCAATAAATGTGTACTCGCTCCATCACAGTACACTAATATGAGACTTAAAGAATACTAAGAATATTTAGTTTGAAACTTAATACAATATCTTAAACCTTAACAGTGATATTTTACAACACGTTTGTAATGTCATTTTTATTGATGATTTTTTCAGCATTAGGGGGAATACTTAAACAATTAGAAATGCTAAAGATAATGCATTATTATATTACTTAGATACTCGCACAAAACTATTTGAATAAGAAGTTCGAAATATAATTTATTTAGATGTATATATTGACCAAATAGATTAATAAAATAGTAAAGATAATATTGAGGAGGCATATACTCTTGGAGAGTACAACTAATTATAAAACATAAAAGAGGTCAAGATACCTTAACATAATTGAAATAGTGATATCTCTATAACTGAAATTTATATGGGTAAGAATTGGTATTGAAAGAAAATTTTGTTGATAACACTTTTAGACATGATGCGGTGCTTCATATTATGAAAAATAGTGATGACATCGAAGGAAAATCTTTGAAGAATATGGAAGTACAAATGATTAGCCAAATAAAATGACATAATCAAGGTAAAATTGAACTGACTAGAAAAACTTGAAATTTAGACCTGCAGTCTAAATACCCAAAGATGTAAAGTCAATAGTATTTATGCGAAAAGGAAATGAGAACAATGAAATTGTAAGATTTCATGCACGATTCTTAATATAATGAATTTTGAGACTTGTACATATAATTTTCCTATGGTGTATGCAATGAAGAGTTGATATCTTGGTTGTTAGTTAGACTATGCATGAAATTTATGGGTGTCTAATAAATGTTGTTATACCAATCCATCTTATATGACCATTGATGCTATTAATAGAATGAATATGCACGAATCATATAGTACAAGTAAGATTATTGTTAGGGAAAGTAGATACACGTACTATTCTTCCTTGTCAAGGTTTTGTTTCATTAGACTTTTTTGACAGGGTTTTTAATGAGATAACTTTTGTACTGCAATAAAAAATTTTTTTATAGTTTTTTCTTAACTATAATTTTTTTCACATGATTTTTCTAGTAAGATTTTAATGAAGCTTATTATTTGAGTAATGAATGACTATAACCTATAAGACATTTCCCATTAATATAATATGTTACAAATTCTACGAGACTCTTGAAGCAATCAACAAAAATATTTGTTTTTCGTCAAACCATAATGCTGATTACAATTGTCAATGATTGATAAGTATCTTCAAGGAAGATGATATTACTTGAAGGTTATAACAAGACAACATGAAACATATTTCATCATAATTGTGACATTGCAAACAATGGCGCACAAGACATTGATGACTCAATACAAGAATTTTCATTAATTAAAATTAGGAAGAGTAAATATACTCTTTTTCCTTCATTTAAATTTTATACCTTCGAATTTTCTTGACAAGATTTTATCAAGACGACATATTATTACTCAAAATTTTTTGTACTTTTTTTTTTTCCTTCATTTGATATTTTTGTCTCATCGAATTTTTGTTAAACAAGATTTTTAACGTGATAGTTGTTCAAATAGTCAATCAAAGAAGAGTGTTACATATGGATTACTATTTGTGAATGACCATTGTAATAACATATGTACGAGTTTTGACTCTTTCTATTTTTCTTCTCTTCTTTTCCATGTTCTTTTAGTTTTATAACATACAAAAAAGTGTCACTGAATTTCATGTGACCTATAATTTTTCAACCATATATTTTATTAATTTTTTTTTTCAAAATTTACTAAAAATCTGATTTCAATCTACAACAAGCAGTGGCTTAACTAAAAGAAATGTTAAACAGGAACTTGTAGTTTTAAGAAAATTATAAAATAAAAAAAAAAGATTTAGAATAAAATAATTTAATGAAAAAATGATAATTCAATTAGCTTATTAAGGAACTAATATCATTTTTAAGAAAAAAGATTTTAAGATAATTCCATAATTATTTGCAATTAGATTTTCATATGATTTTTTTTTTCAATCAACTAGATGTAAGATGTGACTAATGAAAATATTATTTTGAACCTCATGACAAGGCTGAAGGGATTATACAAGGGGAAAATTCATATATCAGGTGTCTAGTATACACCAAATCACAGTTCCGGTATATAGTTACAAAATGCAAAAAAAGGTATTCCATATATATATGGAAATAGATTACGTTGCATCCGTTTCTTATATTTTAGCTCAGTTTCCTTCTATAAACAGGATTCCCAAACATTACAGAATCGCGACTCCGCAAATTTGATTTTGGTAACAAATTGAACCGTTTCATTCGAGGAAAAGAGAATTTCGCGTCACAAATCGCCGGTGAATACAATCCAGGTAAATATCCCATGTACTTTTCGCCGATTCGAATTTGAAATATCGAATTGAATGCTGTAATCGTGAATATGTACTGGTAGTCACATGAGGTTGCAAAGCTAATTTGAAATCTCGAATTGATTGCTGTAATCCTGAATTCGTTTTACACAATATCACTGCACTAATTGCGATCAATGTGATCTTGCTCTGACCTGATTTGAAAGACACATATGTGAACTATTTTTCGAATATGTGACATGCATTATCAATTTGTGACCAATATCGTACTCGTTATAATATGTTGGGTGACCATTTTTTAAAAACATCTGTACGTTGTCGCCATATGCTGTGTCATGAATTGGATAATACCTGTGTGATCTGTGACCTACGTGCAACTCGTGATATGACTCTGTGACCTACATTTGTCCCATTTTGATATCCTCCATTACCAATTTTTGAAGTGAGGCGACTGTGACCTGAATTTGGTGTTTTATATGTTATTATGATGAAACTGTGACCCGTATTATATTGATGTGGCCATTTTCGGATGATACCCATGTAACCTGTATTATCTTGCTGTGAGATTTCAATTTGGGTTATGTGACCTGTGATAGGTGATCAATGCTATATCTAAATTGACAAATGTGTCCTGTATTCGTTTCCTGTTTTACATTACTCTCATCAAATTGCCCAGTATTGACATTAGTTATGATTTGCAGGAATGGTGTTCTTTCACGTTTGTTTATTGTACGGATCTCAGACGTCGTTGGCTTTGATAGATCGCAGCTGCAGTTACATTGACCTTGTGGACATAGTTATGACTGAGTTTGGTCTGGACCCCACAAAGGTATCAATCGCTTTGAACTATGTACTCAAAGAGGACTTGGCACCAATCAGGATTAAAAATGACAATAATCTACTATCCTACATTATGCTGAAGGATATGCACCGTGATCCTGCTAGATATCTTTTACTCGTTGATGTTGCTGATGCTGAAAGCCCTAATACATCTATCCAGATTCCACTTAATGCACAATCTATTGGTGAGTTGTGTACGTTGCAGGACATGGCCTTGGCCATATGCAAATCATCAGTAGAAAAGAGGGGTCGCATATGTGATACAGAAGTTACAGTAGTGTCTGTTGCAGACGAAAGAGAGGTAGAAGAAGGTAGAGTCTTCCATAATAAGGAAATTTTGAAAATGAGCCTGTCACAATTTGCCATACGGAACTTATTTGAGTTCATGGTAGAACGGTCTGACAAAAAGGAATATGTTGTGAGGTGCTCACATGATGGATGTGGTTGGATATTTAGATCATCAAAATGGGGCAAAGCGAACCTATTTAAGATTCGAAAAATTGGTAGTCACACATGTGCATTGAATGTTGTTTTGGGGTCACACAGGCAAGTATCATCTACAGTTGTGTCATCTACCATTAAGTACAAGTACATGTCATCCCCTATAGTATATACTTCGAAGGATATATGCAGTGATATGTTGCATACTTATGGGGTTCATTTGAATTACTCTAAAACTTGGAGGTCTCGCGAGCAAACTTTAAAAATTATTAGGGGTGACCCAACCGATTTATTTGGTAAGATACCAAACTTCTTCTATGCCCTGGTACGGTCACATAATTAGAGATTGATAGTCATAGTAGATTCAAATATTTCTTTTTGGCATTTGGTGCTTCAATACGAGGCTGGAAGTATTGTCGACCTGTTGTTGTGGTCGATGATACTTACTTGAATGACCATTATGGTGGTACCCTTTTCACAGCATATACATAAGATGCAAATAATAGCATATATATTCTTGCTTTCGGAATTAGCGATAACGAGAACGATAAATCATGGAGATGGTTTTTCGAGCAATTTAAGAAGACATATGGCTACAGAGAAGGACTGTGTTTTGTATCGGATCGTCACACTAGTATAAAGAATGCAATAGAAATTGTTTATCCAGGGAATTATCATGGTATTTGTTCCTATCATTTGTTACAAAACTTGAAATCATATTATGGGAAATCATGACAAAATATTACACATGCCTTCAATTCAGCGGTGTGCGCCTATACATTAGAAGAGTTTGAATATAATATGCGGCTATTGGACACAATGAATGAGAAATTCGTGAATACCTGGTAGTGCACTAAAACTGAATATTTTTCGCAGTACATATATACGGTTACATATCTCATTTATATGATATAGATTGATGTGATAAGTCTCTGCAAGATAAGGTTGGACCCGAAAAGTGGTCACGGATTCATATGCCAACGAACAGGTATTCTACAATGACATCAAACATCGTCGAATCGATCAATGATGTCACAAAAGCAGCCAAGAATTATCCTATTGTGTCCTTGTTGGAGTCATTGCAGCAAACAATACAATCCTAGTTTTGTAAAAATAGGGATGACGCACATGGAACATTTACGAAGTTGTCGAGCAAGTACGAGAAAGAGTTGAGGAGGATGAGTGTAGATTTAAGGAACATGAGGGTAACATTACTTAGTGTGACTGAAGATGCATGTCTGTAACCATTTTTTTTTTATGTGAAATGACCTGAAGCGTAATAGACCTGCATATAAACGCTTTTTATGTTTACGTGACCAGACCTGAAGCGTATGTGACCTTCATATAAACGCATGTCATCTAAAATGTGACCATTTTTTGTTTATGAGGCTTGACCTGAACCAAATAGACAACACGTGACCAATTTTTGTTTATGTGACCTGACTTGAAGTATAACAGACATCATGTGACCACTTTTTCTTTATGTGACCTGAACATGTGACCTGGATTGTGAATCGGTTACAGAGTGTATGATTATGTTCTGTACATCGCAATTGTGACATAATGGTTACATGTTTCACTTGCAGGTATCTGCTTCCAACCAGTCGGTGTTTACTATCAGCGACGACCTGTCCACTTTTGTTGTGGACATTGAGCAGCCTACATGCACGTGCAAAGTTCTACAAGTTGATTTGTTACTGTGTCCATATGCATTGGTTGTAATTGCCAGTACAAAGAAGGATCCATATGAGTATTGCTCCTATTATTACACTAGAGATGCATACGTGAATGCATACCAGAATTCGATATATCCGGTTGAAAATCAAAACGAATGGACAGTGTGTGATGAAGTGCAATGCAAAATTGTATTACCTCCTAATTAGAAGTGTAGTTCTGGAAGACCTACTGAGAAGAGGAAGAGGGCGTCAAGAGAAGGGAAAGTAACGGTGAAATGTGGACGTTGTGGAGGACGTGGTCACAATCGTAGGAGATGCTCCAATCTGGTCCTGTTAGGCTAGTAGATAATAAACAGGATACAGAGACATCATAAACGTATTATATTCTTTTATTTGAAACATTCATTCGAAGAACACAGATCAAAAATATCTGTGCCCATTGTTTTTACATTTGTACAATTGCGCTTCATCCTCTATGCAATTGTGAACTGAGTGAATTACTTCACAATAACATTTGACCTCAGTTTGAATTCTAAAGTTAATATCATAGGTATCTGTATTCTCCGTCTACATTTGTGACCAATATTAAAATGTGACTACTTGCCATAATATGTGACCAATCTGTATACACAAGATGTGACCAATATTATACTGTGTCTACACAAGATGCAAATATTGAGTAATAATGAAATGTGACTACTTGACATATTATGTGACCAAGATGTGACCAATCGTATTCTATATCTACACAAGATGCAAATATTGAGTAATAATGAAATGTGATTACTTGACATAATATGTGACCAATCTGTCTACACAAGATGTGATCAATCGAATTCTCTGTCTACACAAGATGCAAATATTGAGTAATAATGAAATGTGACCACTTGCCATAATATGTGACCAATCTGTCACTCAAATGTAATACAAAATCCAGTCAAGTCAGGCAACAAAAAAAGGCAATATGCAGTCATTCCGCGGAATGCTTTAATAATTGTACAAGTTAGCTCCAACTTCTTATACAAATTTAATTTCAAATTTCACTCTATAATAATCCCCGCCCCTATAGTAGGCGGCTTCGTCCTCTTTACGTATGTCTCCCGGTGTTTGTAGAGCAGTGTGGCAATATCCAGTCTGCACTTCTGGCATCGAGATTCTGAGGTATTGACTGTCTGCCATCTCGGAGGAAATATAACTCGTATAAGATGACGAAAATCCCACAATCATGGCTGTTGAAGAACATAAAAACAGATTGTTTTTAGTAATATATTTTTTGGGAAGTTATACATGAGTTAAACTAATAACAAACTTACCTATTTGACTGCTGTAGTAGTGTGTCATCAACATAAACCTTCAATTCCTTGCACTCATGTTCATCAAAATTAGGATTTTTTTTTTTATATTTCCAAATTTTTCATTAAAGCAGGCAACATGTTCACGTATGACTCAATACCCTTTAGAACCTTCCATTCACGATAACTTTTCTCGGCTGAGTTGAAAACTGTCAATGTATGACTTCTAAATTGTAGCACACCGAGCAACCAATGTGTTTTGTTCGTGGGCAGTAATGGCATAAACAAATAGTCAATGTCAGCCCATGGAGTGCTCATGGAAAGGCTGTGACCCGTTACAACATCGATCAGGCTGGACTCGGACATGAGAACATTAGGGTCCTTCCGAAAAGCAGGATACATCTCTTTCAGCTTATTTTGGAACCAAGAGTTCGTAGTGGTAGCCCTTAATGTTACTATCTTTGCAAGTTTTGCAACTTGACGAATGTAGTGGAAGCAAGCATCCATGTGTTGTTTCAGCAAAGAATGAGTGCACTAATTATGAAATGAAACATGATCAGGACAAAAGTAGTTTGTAACTTCGTTCTAGACAGAAATATGACATGCTGTGACCCTTATTCGTGTTGATCTGTGACTGAATATAGTATACAATATGTAGTTTGTGACTTCGTTCTAGACAGAAATATGACATACTGTGACCCTTACATATGTTGATCTGTGACTGAGTAATAGTGAATTGTGACATATATTAGTAGAGAGAGTGAAGTCATACCGCGCTGCTGAGTGAAGAATCTGGATCTATAAGCTCATAGAACCAGATCTTATGGCCTACTGGGTACGAAGCAATAAGAAAAGCGAGGTTAATACGATCATCCTCTTCGCTAAACTTTTTCCTGTGACGGAAATTGAACATTATCTTAATGAGTTACACAGTAACGATCACAAATAGATTCGAAAATGCGTTTACCTATTTTTTGGTTTGTCCCATCTGTGGAACCAGACCATGAACGCCGATCTGTCCATATCTTCTACTTGCCCTTTGTAGTTTTCGAAAATAACATCGTCAACACGCTTGAATAACTGCCCTTCTCCAGCGACAAACGGAGACTTCAATATCTTTGTAGGCCTTGATACCCTTTTCAGCTCTAATTCAGAAGTTGGTGATCCCTGATAAGGATACAAGCATGTTAGTTAACGTATGTTGTAAATTGTTTGCAATACTCGTATTATCTATAACCTACATTCATGGTCACAAATGGGACCATGAATGTTTTTTTTTTTTTTTGGAAAAAATGAAAGATTCGTGAATACCTCAGATTCAACATTTGTGGTTGCAGTCACCACATCAGCTATGATGGAGTCCACACGCTTTCCAATGTCTTCGGATTGTGAGATATTGGGTTGTGTCGGTCCGAATCCCAAATCAAAGGACGGTGGTTCATGGGTATATGGGATAGCAAAATCATCACTTGGATCCATTTTTTCCTTCCCATTTCTACCCACTGTTGCTTCAACATTTGTCACCTGCATATGCATTATGGGCATTAAGGAGATTGTCGAATGCAAGTACAGTCGTATACAGAATGTTAACATATCATGTTCCTACCTCATGAGCCGTAGAAGATCCTCTAGCAACTTGGTGTTCTTTGTCTACAACTCTCGTCGCACTTGTTTCCTCACCAAACCTTCGCAACATCTCATCCATTGTATTAGAAATCATTGCAGACACCGATTCGGAAAGAAATTGCACGTTCGTCCTCAGCTGCATCAGGTCACTTTTTATCTCCCCTTGCGTGTGAACAATGTAGTTCATTTTCGTTGTCTGCCCAGCCATCGTCGATGAAATCTATGACTTCATGTCCTCGAACTCTGCAGACAGAAGGTTGTTGCTTGACTTAAGAATGGCTATTTGAGTACTCAATTGCTCGAACGCCTGAAAAATGGAAGACAAATTATTAATGTTAATCACATGTAACCAACAGTAAGATGTTATGTGACCAATAGTAATTATATTTTATAGGTGATTGACATAACATTTTACATCACCCCAGTGAGCCTTATGGGAATGAATATTCTTTGGAGAGTGGTGATCAACTGACGGGCCATCGTCGGACTGTGATTTTTTGGGGGAAGATGCCTCCTGCCATCTTGATGGAAGATCAACAAAATCGTCGTTTGGATCGGTAGTCTGTCCAGATCTGCTGTCAGTTAAGAGAAGCACGGAAGGTACATATTCTCACTTGTACCGGCACTGTCAGCTGGCCTTGGCGTGCTGCTCTTATGTCTGCAGCCTTCACGTGCAGACCGTGGTCACTTGGGTTTGACGTACTCAACACCAATCATGTATGGTATGGCCATTTTAGCGGCGGACGGTTCCAGGTCACATATTTCAATCTGTAGAGGAAATGTAGGTTAGAAACATGTAATATCAACACTTGTCTATCATACACATAACATCTAAACAAAAACTTTACATTCGGGTTTTCGAAGCAGTCTGCCCCATCCAACTTGGCGATAGATGGAAGCTCATCTACAAACCAATTCTTGATCCGAGGTGCGTTCTCGATATCCAGGTGACCAAAATTTCATCAAGACTCGAAAATGTCTCATATATCCATATTTGAAAGGCTACTAACATACCCCGTAGCCTGTAGTGGGGGGTCCTCCTGCTTAGACCATCTTTCAATGCACCCAATGTAATTTCATAAAGTAACTTGCTCCACGGAAAACTGTTCATTGCATTGAAGTCCTCAACAATGGCAAACAGGAAGTTGTCCACAACCTTCTTGTAGTCTCTAGGAAATAAATAGGTAGTGATAAAATACAAGGCACCAATCGTAGTGACATCCTTATCCGGGAGGGTTTCTACAAGGTCCAAATCTGACATTTGGCATGCAGATATAAATGTGGACTTGACATCCTCATGCGTGACAGTGTCACTTCAGAGAAGTATTTTGACTTCAACTCTGATGGTCGATTTTCAAAAACTTCAATATCTGTATTTTTGGAACGTAGAAGTCCTGTCATTGAACAGAACTCAGGTAGAGAGAATCTGACATATCGGCCACCAACATAAAACCACATTTCTTCATGGTTAGGATGATGAACATGCCGAAGAAGGAAATAGTGAATCAGTTGAGGCTGAATCACAATTTCTTAGCATTCAAGAAAGTGTGCAAAGTATGTGCCCTTCAATATAGTCTTCTGTCGTTTACTTAAACTTTTTTGCAGAGATGTAAGAACGCCCTTGTACATAGATGTGGTGATCTTCCCTAGAAACCACCTTTGTTCTGGAATTCTGAATTCTCAGGCCGACATTGAAATCATATAGCATTGTAGTAAGTTGAAATGGTCACATATACACGTTCAAGTTTCACGTAGGTCACATATCTAGGTGTATGTGAGTATAGGATCAAAGTAACTAGGTCACAAACATAGAAACAGTGGTCACGGACATATGTTAATAAAGCAAATTTTTAGAACCTTGGTAACATTCAAATGTTATGGTCACATAAGGACATATGGTTACATATGCATTCAATAAACATGTTCATATGGTCACATATGTAGGCACACAACTCAATAATATACTGAATGTGGTGCACTGAAGTCACGCGGTCACATATACACATCATGGTCACATTTGGCCTGTTGGATATTGTAACACATGGTAATCAGAAAAATAAAAAATAAAACTCCCATTTCGATAGCACATTTGATTGAAAAATCGAAACCATAGGCGTTTCCAATTAGGTCACATATGTATAGTATATCAGTCACAAATCGCATATGATAAGAGACAATTGTTCACTGCATTCAAAACGAAAAATCCTAACCCAGGCAAAATCGGGTAAAGATTCAATAAAAAATATGGCACATTCGCAAATCATCACAAATGCTCAATGTAACTTCAATACATCTTGCCCATATACTTTTGCACATATATCAATTATATTTAACAAAAACCTCCAAAAAATAGACGGAATCACCTTAATAGATGGCCCTTTACGTGACGGTACGGACGATACGGGCTTCTTCTGTGGTGTTCTCTTGGGGCTCTCTTCATTTTCCTCTTGCGTGTTGATGCGACGTCTCTAGGTTTGTTACCTATTCTGAGCCCTTACGTTTCGCCATTAATCTCCACTTGAATATTGAGTTTTCAATGTAAGTTTTGCAACCTTAATGATAGGAATTTTGAAGAAGGGAATGAAGTTTTTGTAGTAATGTGTAGAAGAGAAGAGAAGACAAAGTTTTTGTAGTAATGTGTAGAAGATAATACAGTGTATTCGAACTGGCCGATAGTTAATCAACGGAAAAGAGCAGATGGGTGAAAACATGGGAGACGATTTTGAGAGAGATGGTTTCGATAATTATGGAAGATACGAGATTTTAGCAACCGCCTTATATATATTTTATTATTTAACGAATACCTGAGCATTGCATAAATAACTTCATTACCTGACTTTTGCATTCGGGTCTTCAAACACCTGGTGGGGTGTAATTTTCACATTATACAAGGACACAGTAATACCCGTCTAGCCCTTGTTTGAACTCCACTAAAATGAAATTTCGGGAAAAACATAGTTGAAATAGTGATTTTTAGGGAATGTTTGGTCAAAAAAGAAGGAAAAGTTTTTAATTTATATGTAACATTGTTTGGTGGGAGAATATATGGTTAAAATGAGTTTTGAAAAAAATACAATTTTGAAAAAATGGAGCACAAACAGGGATCGATAGAGAATGTGTCAACCTCCATTAATGAAAAATATCAAAAAGACAGAAATTCTAAGGCAATACATTATACATACCTTATTGTTTATCAGATAAGTTTCTTAAAAACATAAATGGGTTATTACGATATGACACTTGTAAACATTATGTTTGATATAAGAACACAAAATGATGTGAAAACGTTGCCATCCACTTAATCTTATGTGGGTAGAAGCGAGAGATTGGTGTATCTCTTTAAGTTTGTAGGAGAATAGAGGTTCCCGATTTATTTATTTTGAGTCGTTCCATTCTGTCTTGATGTCAACATGGCATTTCTTTTTCGATTTTTCAAAAGAATCAACTTACGTCTCCCTTCATTATTACCAGTTGACAAGTTCAACTAGTCACCTTTCACCTTTGCTATCATAGTATAATTGTGTTGATAAAGACTTGACGAAACTAACAACTCACCCTCACCTCTACAACTAGATTGGCGTCAAATTTATTTTATAATTGATAATTTTTTTTTTCTCTTTCAATTATTTTGGGTAGAGGATTTCTTAACCTTTTTTTCCTTCCTCGTTAGAGTTATTTTTATGGACTTATGATAATAAATATTGAAGACACGCACTTAGAGAATATAGTATACCAAAGAGTTTTTAATAGTCTGAAAAGGATGAATCGCTCTGAAAGAAATACTTAGGTACTCTCCAAATTAGTTGAATTGCAGGTGCCTTGTGAGATGAACAAGGTTTCTAGTTTAAATCCATGAAAATAATATTTGATTGCTCATGCATGCTTTGTATGGTCAAGATCGTGTTCAATTTTAATGTCCGATGCAACGGTATGATAAAAAAAAGGTAATGCCTAGATTAAGAAATGAAACTAAATGACACAACAATTACAGTCTCCTTCCAACCGTGCTTATTGTCATTGATTGCGTCCCTATTTAGAAAGGTCCAATGCCTTTTCGTGTCATCAATTGTACAACTAATATATTTTTTTTTCTCTCTTTGTAAATATTATTCAGAACTATCTCATCTACGTTACCAAATATACAATCAGATGATAAAACTTGCTCAGTACATTTATGGCTAAGTTTAAAAAATCTAAACAAGTTTTTTTTTTTAAAAAAATTAAATAAATTTCTTATCTTCATTGCTCAAATTTGATAATGCAACTTTGAAATACCAAATCGGACTCAAGTTCCAAAGTTTGATCTCTACTTTCAGTCAAAGTCTGAATATTTTTTATTAAAAGTCAAAATGTCTAACTTTGACTTTTACAAGTTCTTTCTTTTTGACTCTGTAAAACATACCCACAAAGGTCTACTTTAATTGGCAGAAATGTAATAGGAAAAAGACACGTTGAAGTTGACAAATTTTCTTTGGATATTACTAGTTACCCAGTCAAAGAGAAAAAAAAGAAAATGGCCTTGCCTAACTTGTGCAAATTTCTCTTTTTCAATAATTCTTTTAGACTTGAAAATATTATTTATAAACAAATAAGTTGTAACTAAATTTGAATATAAAAGTTATTTATTTAAGAACGTTTATTTTTATCGTCAAAATAAGACTTTTTTTTTTAATATTCATAATCTATTCAAGCGTATCTGTACTTACATACTTACTTTTAAGTTTATCTAATTTTTTGTATTTTACCAACTTATCACGAGGTTTGCTCTTCTTTAGATGAAAAGAAGGAAATGCAAATTTATTTTTAATTCATTCTTTAAAGATATAATTTTTGTTTTGTTTAATTCCATTTTAGTTTAGGTTCATTATGTGAGAACGAATATATTATAGAATTGTTCATGTATCCAACTCAATTCTTCTCTTGATTCAAGCTTTAGAGGTACCTCGTATACCTTTTGGCTTTTGTAATACTTTTTTTTTTCTTGAACTTTTGGAGTACTAATTTGTACCATAAGAAACATGGTAACCAAATACAAATTTGAGGAAGTTGTCCAAGAACAACTAAATTGGAGAGTGAAAATACAAAAAAAAAAAAAAAAAAAAAAAAGCGATTTTATTTTATATGTAAACAAGTTTATTTCCTTTGGCAAAAATTTAATATATTCATTTTTTTCCTTATCCGTCCCTATCTTTTCATTTTCACTAAACCAACTCCGTATTCTTCCCATGAGTCCTGACACATATTAGAGATTAAAGGATTGAGACTTGAAATTTTATCTTTTCAGCATTAAATTTACTGATATGACAACGCCCTTGATATCTCAAATGACAAACGCTCCACAAATCCAAAGAATTCAATACAACAAATTTAAATTCTGTTAAGAACTCAAACATAATTTTTTGATCAACATGGTATGTCCATGCTTTTTCCTCTTAAGAATAAGGATATGCGAATGGAGGAGCACGCGTAGCTGCAGCCCATAGCAAAAAATGAAAAATCGATTATGTGTTTGAAAATTTTGTTAAAATTTTATAGTGTTTTGATTTAAGATATTTTTGAAATCAATGTTAAATTTAAAACATAAAAACTTGAGACACATTTTTTAAGTTTTGAGTGTTTTTAGTGAAAATTTTAATAACACTCAAAACATGAAAAATAATAGGGATGACAAAAAAAATCTGTCATATCCAATACCCACGGGTTCCGCTCTGACCGGGACAAGGATTATCTGCTTAATCAGGTAATTGGGTCGGGGCAGTGATTTTCACCTCGGGACGGGTATGGGTAACAAAGACTCCGCCTTGTTTAGCTTTTATTTTTATGAATTCAATATTCTAAATAGAAAACTCTATGAAATTTCATTAATTTTAATATAATATTACAACTAAGATTATCTAAAATATGATAAACAATAATAACTTTAGTTTACCAAATATATTCGAATAATTTAACTTTTCAAAATAAAAAAATTAATTAAAAAAAATTAATAACCATATTATTATCTCACTTGAATGAATGGGGCAATAAAATGAATTATCAAAAAAAAAAAAAAAAAAATTAAAACGGATACGCAAACGGGGTAAATGTACCTGCTCGCCCCTCTTTAAACGCATAACGGGAAGGGAAAAAGCTCGGACAGGTACGAACACGCTCTATTGCCATCCCTAAAAAATAAGCATTTAAATAAAATTTTAAAATTAAAAATTTTAAAAAAGTAAAATACTAAAAAATAAAATTATAAAAATATAAATTTCAAAATTAATAAATAAAAATAAAATATTATGAGAAAATAAAATCTCAAAAAAAAAAAAAAGGAAAAAAAAAAGATTCTTAAAAAATAATTTCTAGAAAAATAAAAAATGAAAATAGTTCAAACTCCTTAATGATTATTTAAATAAAAATTCAAAAGAAATATTTAAACAAACATAGATAAAAATATTCTCAATTCACACCATTAATTTTTATTTATTATATTTTGAACTCAATTTAACTTAAAAGAAAGACTGAAACACAAATCAAACAAGCTTATATTATTCCACTTGCCTGTTGCGGGAGTCGTTCTAGGCAGCCCCGGTGCATATGTCAAACATTCTTCATCAACTGCGTAGAGTTCTTTCATTTCTTTATAATTTATTTTTTCCGGTTTGACAACCAATTTCAGTAAATAATTATGATTACATGGGCCCAATGTTAACCAATAATCATAAAAAATAACAGAAATAATCATAAATTGCTAACGAAAGAGACGACAAAGAGAAACGGCTATAGAGCTGGCGAATTTTCAGAATTGTTCAGGTAAAGGAAATTTCATATAGGGAAGACCCAAACCCAGATAAACCCAGAAAACTCTCGAATTTTAGGTAATAATAATTTTTTTTTTTTCAACTCATATATTTTGGTTTTTACTCATTTATCCTCCTTTTTTTTTTTTTTTTTTTTTGTTGGGTCCCGACCCCTTTTTAAGTTCTGTATATGGATGAATTTTGCCTATTAGTATGTTTATGAATATACGTGATCTGAATGGTATCTTTAATATCGTTTTCGATTTGTTTTTGGCTTGAAAGAGTCTCCTCTCTATTATTATTATTATTATTATTATTATTATTAGTACTACTGACTTATGATTTGTTTTGTATGGGTTTCTTTTGTTTACTAGGATCTGTTCATTCAAATGCTGGAAGTAATTTAATATGAAAACTCAAAGGGCGAAAATTTAAAAAGTTCCTATTTTTCTGAGTATTTGGACGGAATTAGTTTATAACTTTGTGGATCTAGTTGAATAGATAGCTGCTGAAAGATTGGAGATATTATGCATATGATCGAGTGGATCCAAGACTGCCTATTGTCTAGTCACAAGTGTGTATTTTTGCTTCTTTAACCTCACCTATCAGTATGTTGTCAATTTTACTTAGTCATCATAGGTTGTAATGTTAAATTATGGGAATGATGAGTTAGGTTTTGTGGTATTTATCGTGTAAACCAAAAGAATCTCATGCTTAAGAGTAATATTTATAATAGCATAATTTAGAAAATTGAGAATTAGATCTTGCAGTAGATGTAACAAGAAACAGAGTGTACTGGAGTAGCGGAATTCATGTACCCAACCTCAAATTAATCGGTGATAAGGATCAGGTTGTTTATTATTAATGCGCTATATGTCTGTTACATGTTCACTAGTGAAATGTGATCCATGAAATATGATAGTGACAGATGTGTTTTTCTATGCTATAGAGTGGGTTAGATGCTCTATCATTCTTTGAAAGTCAATCATATTAACTCTGTTTTGGCAACAAATTATGTACTTCTTGTAAATCCTTTTCGACTATGTTGTGTGGATCACCATATCACGGACTTCTATGGAGGTTTCTTCGCTGTCGTTCCAGGATTCAATTGTAGAACAAAATCAAAGAAATTGTACTGTAGCTTCTAATAGTTATTATTTCCTTTCTTTTATTCTTCTCTTCCTTCTTGGGAAAGAGAAAGTGTGATAGACCCCCATGCGCTTTAGGTGCGTTAGACGAGCTAGGCAGCGCAGGGATTAATTCAAAGTTGCAGTACTGGGATGTCTTTTTATTCCTGTCAGTCAGTTTAAATCGGGGGGAGGGGTAATTGGGGAATTTCATGTAACATCCAATTGAGCCCCAATTGAATAAATAGGGGGGAGTTGGGTATTCTGAAGCATTCATAAAATTAGGGAATGTGTGGGTGAGTCGAGCCTCTCGAATGCTTGACAGAACTTGTAATTTCCTTTAAGTTTCCTTTGCAATTTCACTCCAGCTAAATTCAATTAACACACATATAATTCTGTGGCTGGGATTTGATATTAGGGAATGGGTTGCGGAGTGAGTCGAGCCTCTCAAATGCTCGACCAAACTTTGTAATTTCCTTTAAGTTTCCTTTGCAATTCCCCTCCAGTTGTCACTCAAGAAATGTACATATAAATCTGTGGCTGGGATTCTATCGAAGTGTCCGTGTAGCTCTTGATGACCAATATTTTATACTCAATTTCTTTGTTGATTTGAATTACAAATCTACATTAAATTTTTCTCTATTTCTTTCTTTAACTGTTTCTTTATGTTCTGTCATCACCTTGTGTTTCTGCATGAATAGTAAACTCAGACTATCACCGCCTCCTTATTTGAGAAAACAATTTCAGTCACCTGCAATTTAATATGTAGGATTCAACAAATATCTAGTGACACTTTCTTAAATATGCAAATAAACATGGGTAAAATGAGCGAGACAAAGGTCGCAATATCAGATACTTTTAGTGTGCCTCTCTATTCATGAATAAACAATATCCCCATGTAAGTGTTGATGAGTTGCATGAAATAGTTTTATTTGTGGATTATTTATGTAAGTCCATGTCATTGAACCATTTTTCAAACACTTGATTGAGCAGTAGATTCAATGGCTTGTTCCTGCAGTAACTAATAATTGTGTTATTATTTTTAATTTTTTACTAAGAAAAAAAAACAAAAATTTCAAACAGAAAATGATCTTTAAAGGTAACTTTATTTATTTTAGCTTAGTTTAGCATATTATTTAATGTAGCATGCTAGACCTTTTATTGAAACATATGCAGCATATTAAACTTTCCATCCCAATTTTAAAGGCTTTAAATAAGTCATGAAACCTTGAAGTTAGTCTCATCAACTGACGTTCGGATCTCTCACTAAATGTGATTTGAGACAATTAAACACTTCTTATTCTAGTACAATAATTGTCTTGAAATGTAGGTTAATACGTAATGTTGATATAACATGCTTCCTTTTACATGAAGTAGTCATAACTCCTGCTTGCTTTAGTCTCTTTTAATCAATAATATGCCATTGTGTTCTTTTATTCTCTTAACTTCTTTGTTTGAATTAGAGGCTTTTAGTACATTATTAATGTTAGATTGATATTCTTAATTAGAACAACAGAATCTGTGTGGTTTGATATTTCATATCTCGTACCTATCAATATATATATATATATATATATATATATATATATTTCATATCTGGTAATTCAAATTTGCAGTTCTTATAGAACTTAAGAAATTATTGTGAGTCTCTCTGAACTAGGACAGTTCAGGAGCCAATTGGGAAACAGGATATACAAAATAGGATTCATTTATTTGTTAACACTTTCCTTAACGAACTGGTTGAAACAGAGTGATCTGTATGTTAAAACTTCTGAAAGTAATATATTTAGGTTTTTACTTATTTTTTATCCGCTAATACTTGGTATTGTCCAACTTATGACCTCTAAGATTAGATTAATTGTTCCTCATGCAGAAAACATACAAAATATGACGTTTCATTTGGTAACTTTGATGGCTCCTTGTTTTTTCAGTCTTTATTTTATGAATTGAAAGCATGACTTATTTTCTATGTATGTGAACATTTATCTTGGTAAGCTCTAAGGGTCCGTTTGATTGGAAGAGTGGAATTTGGGTGAAAAAGAAATGAATTCTAGGGAATTGAATTGCCTATAATTGTTTTACCGGGAATTGTCAATTAATTGTGTTTGATTGGTATAATTTTCCACCAAATACGTTTGACTTTATTTCTTCTGCAAATTGCTATTTTTTGAGATAATTTTTTTTACAATCTGTATTAAAATTTGTTTGGATTGCCAAAAAGTAAAAATAAAAATATTATTTTGAATTTTTTTGTATTCGTTTGACTTCGTTTTTCATGTAAATTGTCAATTAAATAATTTTTTTTTTTAACAATTGAGTCTAGAATTTGTTTTCATTGCAAAAAAAAAAAAAAAAAAAAAAACCCAAAAAAGAAGAAGATGAAATTCAATTACCACCTAATAGGTGGGAAACCATTTTCAAGCAAAACGTGCATTAATAGGTTGTATCTAGAAAACAGTTGGAATTCAATTCTATGGAAATTTTGGTGTATCAAACACCAAAAATTTGGGAAAAACTGGAATTCAATCGCCAATTCCATGGAATTCGTCTGTATCAAACAGACCCTAAATGCAAAACCTATTGTTCTTCACTATTGTGAACCCTTCTATAATGCCCTTTGGATTATTAAATTGGTTATTCAGAAATCAATGTAGTATTTTTTTTTTTTTTTTTTTTTTCATATTAATTAGCTGATTCACCATTTGAAATATACTGGTATATCATAGCTCTGTTAAACAAAACCTCAGTTTTGCATAAAGATAATATGAAAGAATATTCTTCTGGTTTATGATTTCAGTTGTTTCTTAAGGATCAATTATTATCAATTATTTTTGAATTGTGAGGGATCAAATCTGCAATATCAAGCTAATAAGGTTTGCTTTCTTTTTACTATGATTAGCAAGTATTAATTCTTATATATATATGGCATAATTATTTTATCTGTCACAATATGTGCAGATGGCCAACATTCTTTCATTCAGTGTCGTTGTTATTGTCAAATGTTTGGGTTTTAACAATTTTAAATGGAGATGTTTCACCTTTTCATTGGCACCACCAACAAAGCAACTAATATAGGAATGGTAGCTTTCAATTGTTACAGAAGGAAAGGAAAGAGATTTACCTCGAATCCACTGATGCAATTTAGGAAAAGTTCTGCAGTGCATGTCAATTGAGGCTAACAGAAAATCCATTTTGAAATAGGAGATATATATTGTTTCCATAGCATGCTATGGTTAGTGTTAATATGATACCTTTTATGATATTGTCACACACTAACTCCGTTAGTTTCATACTGCTTCTGAATTGAAATATCTAAAATCAACTATCAAACATAGTGTAATTTCTATTTTGAATAGAAATATCTAAAACCAGTATGATTAAAATTACTCGGTTCTCAATCCACTTAGAAATATCTTTTTATTTATTTATTTTTTACATTTTAAATACCTAAAATTAGCTTTCCATAATTTATAACAATCAAGACCCAATAAAACTCGTCGCCCAACAAAATGGAGTAACTAAACGCTTACAGTTAGGCTGGTGACCCTAGGACCCACATAAAATCCTAGCTCTCTTCTGTTTTTGTGAATAAGTGCAATCTCATTGTGATTCATGAAGTTTTTAACAATTTTATTTTCACCTCACTAGAGAAATATGTGTGCACTGTAGGATTTTATGAAAATTATACTGAAGCAATGTAATTAGGTATGTCCTTGACCTAGTAATCATTTTTAGTTGCCCGATATCCTTAACCTAGAGGAGTATGTACTATCAACCTCTAGATTACATCTTAACATTTCAGCGTTCCTTGAATCATTATTCTCGTATGATTACCAGTATCATATATTTCTATTTGAGTAATAAATTCTAGTAAAACATTTTATTAGACTTACTAAACACATAAATTTCATTAACACAATCATCAAACTATCTCAAGGGATATAATGTTCTCCAAGAGCTATTTGTGTCTATATTATAAAAATATATTCTTACTACTGTAAAGAATAATTACTCGAGATATTGGGAGTATTGACAGTCAATAAAGTCTCGCATTGGTTGATATCACAAAATCATCAATCTTTCTATCTAGATTAAAGACATACATAATATAGTAATTAAGAGAGAACCGACCCAAATTTAAGTAATTTATACAAAGGGTTTTCTCACTATGCCCTTTTAATTATATCCCTTCTCATGCAACACACTACTATGTCAAACCCAAAATCTCATATTAGTCACCAAGATAAGTTATCACATGGCCATGGATGCCAATGTACTACAACTGTGGATGACTAATCAAGGTACTAGAAACAAGTGATTTGTTTCTTATGTGTATGAGCTAATTCTCCATACGCCCAAATTAATTACAGTGTAAACTTGATGGGAAGATTCTCATATTAACAATGTGGTGAAATACGTGTACTAAGGGTCCGTTTGATTGCAAGGGTGGAAAATGGGTGGAAAGGAATTGGATTCCAGGGAATTGAATTGCTTGGAATTGTTTTACCGGGAATTGAATTAAAGGTGTTTGATTGGTATAATTTTCCACTTTTCTATTATAATACGTTTGACTTTGTTTTTCATGCAAATTGTCAATTAAATGGATAAGTTTTTTTTTACCATTGGGGACAAAATATGTTTGGATTGCCAAAAAAAAATAAAAAATAAAAAATAAATTATTTTTTATTTTTACGTTTGACTTTGTTTTACATGAAATTTGTCAATTAAAGGGGTAATTTTTTTTACACTTTATCTTAGAATTTATTTCTATTGCTAAAAAAAAAAAAAGTGGAAACCAATTCTCACCATATAGCAAGGAATTGAATTCCACGAAATCACGCTTCAAGTGGTTGTACCTTGAAAAATGCTGGAAATAAATTCCATGGAAAAAAGCTATCAAACAGCGCAAAAGTGGAAGTTGGAATTCGATTCCAACTTCCTGGGAAAATTTTCGCCTATCAAATGGAGCCTAAGTGTATACAAAAAATAATGAACCTCATTCACATGCATAAATGACTTATTTAAAGGTCCATTTGATTGCAATGGTGGAATTTGGGTGGAAAGAAAAAGAATTGTAGGGAATTGAATTGCCTAGAATTTGTTTTAGAGAGAATTGTAATTAATGGTGTTTGATTGATATAATTTTTCACATAATCCGTTTGGCTTTGTTTTTCATTTAAATTGTTACTTTTTGGGATAATTTTTTTTACAATCTGTATTAAAATTTGTTTGGACTGTCAAAAAGTTTTAAAAAAATAATTTTCGAATTTTTTTTGTCTTCGTTTGGCTTCGTTTTTTATGCAAATTGTCAATTAAATGAATAATATTTTTACCATTGGGGACAAAATTTGTTTCTATTGTCAAAAAAAAAAAGGTAAAAATGGAATTGGAATTCCTCAAAACCAAGGAAAATGTAAGTGTGGGGGAAAAAGGTGGAAAACCAATTCCATGGCATAGTTGGCAATCAAACAAGGGAAAAGATGGAAAGGGAATTCATTTTCCATGGAAAATCTCACCCTGTCAAACATAGTCTGAGAGTCAATCCTAACTCTTTTTAGCATTATTGTTACTGGAGTTTTGTGATGTGTAACTATATCTGTTACTATCAGAAGTCACTTTCCTTTTTTATAAAAATTCTTTTATTGCTTGTGTTTTCATTTATTATATGCTATGGTGACTTTGCATCATACTTAATTTGCTGAATGATTTTAACGATTTTATTTAATTAATTTAAAGTGGGCTCTGTTAGCTTGTTTGTATGTGTATTATTTCCTAGGAAAACGAATTGTTATTTTTTATGGAAAACAAATGTAAATATCCTTTTTTTCCTTAATTTGGTAAGTTCGCTCAATTTTAAGTATTGACCAGTGTGTGGATATTGATAATCTTCTTTGAGAAAAGAAGATAATAATTTTGTTTGTTTCTCCTCAAGAAAATGGAATTACCACTGTTTATTATACATCGGATTCATTCTTTTTCCTCTATATGCTTATTTTATATGGCTTTCTTTCCTTGATTCAAGTGAGCCATCCAATGATTTGGCTGGCTCACTTTTGTTTAAATTTCAAGGACAGTTTTGTGCTTATCAAACCTCTTCTTATTAACTACATTCACCCAAATGTCTTGAGGGAGTATTGGAGATCCCTTAATTAGAAAAAGATGTATCACCATCTTTGTTTTCATTATAATACAAATTTCCTTAGTGCTGCCATTCTTGAGGTAATCGCTTGTTCGTATTAACTACATTCACCCAAATTTGAAGTAATCGCTTTGCCTCTGTGTTCGCAACTCCTGTGTATTTCTTTACTAATATCCACTAAATGTCTATTCCGAGGTTGCTTTATTGAGACCAGTACTTGTTTTGATGGACCAGGTGATGGAGATATCATTGCTTGAATCGCTTCTCAACAGCTTTTCTTGTTTTTTCCAATTATCATCTTGTGATCATATAGAATGTGAACCAGTTCAGAGGTACCATCAGAAGGTTGAGGAGATACTGAAGTTGCTAAAGGAAATCCTTGATGTCATTATTGATGCTGAAATTGCTTCAAATGAAATGCTTCAAAAACCATTTGCTGGACTTAGTGAGTCTGTTGGTGAACTAAAAGGGATAATTGAAATCTGGCAACCGTTGATGAGTAAAATTTACTTTGTACGTGATAAGATCTATAGTTTTACATAAAATTTCTTCTTATCCTACATAAGACAGTGAATGTTGGTAATGATGAAAAGACATAAAGAGGCACGTGGAGTTTCCATTTATGCTGTTTCCAAATAATTTTTTAAGTACATGTTTGGTATGTAGTATTAAATAATTCTGGACAATGGAATAGACAATATCTTAGCTTCTTTTCTTTCTTAATACTAACCAGACTTGGCCACTTTACAATAAATGAGATAACTGTACTTCTTACAATGTGAAACCCAATGCTATTTCTTGCTGCCTCGTGTATGCTAGTGAAAATAGTTGTTATCTGACTAATTTGTCCTTGATATCTAGGTTTTACAAGTTGAACCATTGATGAAAAATATCCAACTTTCTGGTTTGGAAATTCTTGAGTTGCTGAAATCTTCTAATCAATGTTTACCTGCTGAATTAAGTGCTGCCATTCTTGAGGTAACAGCCAGTAACGGTTATTTTATCCTTGCTCATTTCGGGTCTAAAATATTTGATTTAGGCATCTATGAGTCTATGACTGTACGATACATGAAGTATCCTTTTTGATGTCATATGTCCACTATTACAGCACTGTGTACAGAAAATTAAGCATATGGAATATGATCAAACAACAGCAACAATCACGGTAGCTATAAAGGATCATGTTGAGGGCCCTGGAGCCAGCTCTGAGACCCTGGCAAAAGTTGCTGATAGCTTGAGCTTAAAGTCAAACCAGGAACTTCTGATTGAGGCAGTGGCACTTGAGAAATTGAAAGAAAATGCTGAACAAGCTGAAAGATCTGGCGAAGTTGAATATATTGATGAAATGATTGCTTTGGTTACCCACATGCATGAGCTCCTTGTTATCAAGAAACAGCCGGAAAGCTGTAACCCGGTTCCAATACCTTCTGATTTTTGTTGCCCTCTCTCACTTGAACTCATGACAGACCCTGTAATTGTTTCTTCTGGACAAACATATGAGCGAGCTTTTATACAGAAGTGGATTGATCTTGGGCTTACTGTTTGCCCGAAAACACGGCAAACTTTGTCACGCACTAATCTTATTACTAATTACACTGTCAAGGCACTGATTGCAAATTGGTGTGAGTTGAATGATGTAAAGCTGTCCGACCCCATGAAGTCTATTAACTTGAACCAGCCTTCTCCATTTCTTTTGCATGTGGAGTCAGGTGGAGCCAGAAGGATCAATCATTCTCCCACACCAGATCCAACTCAGTCATTGGGTTCTCCGATAAATAATTCAATCTCATCTAATGATGTCCGACGAGAAGGACTTTCTCCATCTCATCTTCATTCATCTTCAGAGGATTCGTTGTCAGGAGCTGATGTGAATGGGAACGAGTTGGACATTGATAGAATCTCTCTCAGAAGTTCTGATGACAGGTCGGACCACTCGGAAGAGAGAAGTTTGAATTCAGGTGGCCACCTCTTGACATCGCCATCTAGAAATAATGTTGCTGGTGCTGATGAATGGTCATCTCAGGGCCATAATCGTACTAGTTCGGCCCCCATCATGCATTCTAATTCTAATATTTCACAAGGGACACCTGCTGATAGTAATCAGGTGCCATTGCAGGGTGCATCCCATGGTAGAAATGCTTCTGAAGAGCTCAAGTCAGAGCCCCAGCCTGCTTCTACCTTGAATGCCCCGCAAAGAGAGCCTGACATCCCATTTAGACTGGAGACAATATCTCGTGTCCCAACAATCTGGCGGCGGCCATCAGAGAGGTTTATGCCAAGAATAGTTTCTTCTCCTGCAGTTGAATCTAGGGCTGATCTTTCGGAAGTTGAGGCACAAGTTTCGAAGCTGGTTGAGGACCTGAATAATACTTCCCTTGATGCACAGAGGTCTGCTACATCTGAACTCCGGTTTCTTGCTAAGCATAATACGGATAATCGAATTGTAATCGCGGATTGTGGGGCTATTAGCTTGTTGGTCAATCTACTTCATTCAACTGATGCGGAAGTACAGGAAAATGCAGTTACTGCTCTTCTCAACTTATCAATCAATGATAACAACAAAACTGCCATCGGAAATGCAAATGCAATTGAACCCTTGATTCATGTCCTCCGGACAGGGAGCCCTGAAGCTAAGTCGAATTCTGCTGCAACTCTCTTTAGCCTCTCAGTGACAGAAGAAAACAAAATCAAGATCGGCAGGTCTGGAGCAATTATACCCCTAGTTGATTTATTGGGGAATGGAACTCCAAGGGGCAAGAAAGATGCAGCCACGGCTTTGTTTAACTTGTCAATATTTTATGAAAACAAGGCCCGTATTGTGCAGGCAGGTGCTGTAAAGTTCCTTATAGACCTGATGGATCCTGCCGCTGGAATGGTTGATAAGGCTGTTGCCGTTTTGTCTAATCTGGCTACTATTGAAGAGGGAAGGACGGCAATTGGTCAGGAAGGAGGAATCCCGGTCCTGGTCGAGGTGGTTGAGCTTGGGTCAGCAAGAGGCAAGGAAAATGCAGCTGCTGCACTCCTGCAGTTATGTACTAATAGCAGCAGATTTTGCAGTATAGTTCTCCAAGAAGGAGCTGTTCCTCCATTAGTCGCATTGTCGAAGTCGGGTACCCCAAGAGCTAGAGAAAAGGTGTAGTATTAATGACTTTTAGTACTTTATTGGCATGTTTGGTAATGAGAATTGGCAAGTACGGGAGAGTATTAAATGAGAAAAATTTCATAATACTGTCCAGTATGCCAAATATCTTCTTCTATACTTGACAGAGTACTTAAAATCGTATTTATCTCCTGCAGGCTCAGCAACTTCTTGGCTACTTTAGAAGCCAACGCCATAATAATGCCGCTAGGGGCTGATTTTGATACACTTTCTTTCGGGTGCTGCAACATATGTAAAAGGTATATGGTATGTGCAGCGTTAAATGTTGCAAATAATACTGAGTGGGTCCCCCCCCCCCCCCCCCCCACCCCCCCCCCCCCCCCCCCACCCCCCCCCCCCCCCCCCCCCCCCCCCCCCCCCCCCCCCCCCCCCCCCCCCCCCCCCCCCCCCCCCCCCCCCCCCGGACCCCCCGATTTTATGGAAAGGAAAGAAGCATTGATTAAGGAGTGTTCGATTTGAGTCACTCTCAAATGACTTTGAATTTGTATGTGAAAAAGTATTTGTATACTTTTAGGTTTCTCTTGTCTAGCATTTTATTGCTGTGATTGGTAAAGACAGCAGCAAAGATCAATCATTTTCAACCCCAGAAAAAAAATATGATCATACTTTTCATTTTTCAACTTTTTTGGGTAATTTTTCTGCACTAATTTAATTCAATTAGCACAAACATTTTAGTTATACATTTTGAGTTCTTCGAGATCTGATTCATCAAGATATTCGGGGAAAAGTGAGATTATCTTCACCTTCAAATGTTATTTTCATCTGGTCCTGATACCCATCCATTGTTTGATATTTATCGGTTAAAATGGTGTAATATGCAAATGGTCTAAAATATGAGAGTTGCTCTGTGTACAAAATTCTGGTTCATTCCTCCAGACAACTCACAATAGGAGTGCGTGGGGCAATTTTTTTTGCTATTTTTTTTATCACAACATGGGGCCCACACGTGAATTGTCTGGTGAAATTCTGTGAAGTATAATCTTGTACAGATGGCTTTAGTGCTAAAATATTGTCTGCTATATGATTATGAATAATAAAATAAAAAAATAAAATAAAAAATATTCTTCTGTGTCAATCTTTACATCTACTGGTGGGGTAATAGCTATCAAATGAAAATTGTGCTACGCTAACAGGGCCGATGGGGCCCTATTCGCTCCGCATTATTGAACAATTGTGAGAAATTTACTTACTATATTTTTAGTTGACATTTATAACAAGAAGTATATATTTTCAACTTGTATAACAGGAATATAGGTATTTCATGCTCATTATTAGACAATTACTTGCTCACAAACTTTGTACATTATTAGTGATATCAAGCCAACATATGTAATATCATTTTACTCATGCAAGTTTGGGCCTCCTATTATATAAACAACGAATTTGAGTTGTTGATGGACTTTTTGACAATATCTTGGTGACAAACTTCATAAAGTTTCAAATTAATTGGTCATAAATTATTTATCAATCACAACTTAATAAAACACAAGTCACTATAACATTTTTTAGGTTGCATATAATTTATTTGATATAAATTAACAAATTTATTGATCACAACAACTAAATAATTGATCACAAACACATCGTCCCACCCAATCCCACTACCACAACCACCACACCGCTACAATCACGACGACGAATACCACCAGCTCTATATCCACAACAGCAGCGCCAAATTCAACGGCACCATTGATAAGTGTGTTTTTTTTTTTTTTTTTTTTTTGCACTCTTATTTAAGATCTAAATATGCTATTAATTGATTAAATGAATGAAATTTTATTCACAATTAGATAACATTTGCTTTTGTATGCTAAAAATCACCCAAAGAAAAAGAACAAGACAAAATGAGGAAAAACATACCAAAATTGTAAAGTTGGGGACCAAAATGTACAAGGACAAAAAGTGGAGTATTTGAGATGCAATTTATGGAGGGCAAAATTGACATAAAAGTCAAAATTTGAGGATAAATTGTGCAAGATCAAAGTTGAGGACCTGATGTGCAATTATCAAAGGGGACTTATATACAAATAACACCAAAATAATTTTTTGGTGGCTGTTAACAGAGTCTCGGCGCTGCAGCGCCACTGTTCTGGTGCTTCAGCACCACTTCAAAAGTTTGGGGACCATTTTGCTCAACTTTTCAAACTTTGGGGACCAATGCTACAATTTTCTTAGATTTTAATATAAAACCGCAGATCCGGCTTCTTCTGCTGGGCGTTGTCTACTTCTGCTGGTTTTCATTTTCTTTTCTCGCTTTTCTTTTTTCTTTCTTTTTCTTTTTTTTCTTTTGGTAATTTTTGAGGAACAAATCAAAGAGTACATGGAACAAACAAAGGATTTGACAAAGCTTTGGGGAAATCAAGAGCAAACAAGTTCATCTTTAAAAATCCAACAAAAAAGAGTTTTATCTATAACCTTGTATTTTCTCCATTATTTTGTCAAACTTGCAATATATTGAATGAATATTCTCATTTGTAATCATATATTTAAATTAGCTAAATTTATTGTGTTGGGATTTATGGTTTAAACTTAACCTAACTTTTAATTAATTTTAATATTTGCTCTGTAATGTTAAGTTATTTATTTTCATGTGTTTTTACAATTGTTATTATTGCATTTTTATTTATGTGGCCAATGAATGAATGTGTATAGTGATTTGTACATCGTTAGAGAAAAGATTGTGCATTTTAGACCAAATAGTATAAATCCTAGGTTTGTGTAGGGAATAAAGATATATCCATAACCCTAGGTGATTCATTGAGCTATTTTCACAAAGTTTTAATGCGATTATTTGATTTTAATCGACATAGAGATATAGTAGGTTAAACCAATCAAGTATGATTAATTTCGTCCGAGAGAGGTAATTAATTAAAATTGGAAGATCGAATCTAACATCATAAATGAGTAATTTTTTAATTGGCTTGTGAATAAATTAATTAGGCGATGGTTAAACGAAATCATGAATTTCAGCCACTCCAAAATTTTCAAGTGTTTTTATTTTCTTAGTTTGTAGAATTATAGTTATTTTTCTTATTTTCCAAATAAAATCTTTATTGTGTGTTTGTTTTTTTTTATTGTTAAATTTAAATTAATTAGAGTTGTGTAATCTAAAGTAAACATTTATCGAGGGATCGACAATCCAAACTCAAAAGGTTCACTTTATTACTTGAACGCAACTTGTACACTTGCGGTTTGCACTTTTAGCGAACACCATCGCCGATAAAACTACCATAATATCACCAAACCGTGGAAACCACCACCACCACTCCAATAACCAACGAAAATCAACCAAATCTGGCGTGGCTGCCATCCTTCACGCCAAAAAATCATCTCAAAACCACGACAGCATTCTTTATCCTAGCAATCCAAATAAATCACAAACAACAAATCATAGATCATGGCAACGGCTGCTTGCGCACGGTGGTACCACCCTTTCTGCACTAGTTTTGAGCGGTGGCCCTCGCGTCACTGACGAATGATGGGAGATCTGCCCGCGACTATGGAGCCGCTTCGAGAGAGGAGAGTGGCATTGCTGGAAGAGATGGGCGATGGTGTGAGGCTGCGACGTCGACAAATAGGAGGAGAGCGACGTCAAATTTGAGAGGGATGTCGGTGCTATGAGTGGTAGGGGTTGGTAGATAGAGTGAAAAGAGAGAGGATGGGGAGAGAGTAGATAGCGATGTCAGATTAGAGAGGGATAGTGGTGCTGTGAGTGGTGGGGTTGGTAGAAAGAGTGAGAGAAAGAAGATGGAGAGAGGGAGAAGAGGGTGAAAATGGTTTTTAGGGTTTGGAAAGAAATTGAATTGGGTGGGTGGGGTAAATTAGCTTAATTTTATATTATTATTATTTAAAATGTTAATTATATTTGATTTTGGAAAGAAAAACTTGTAACTCTTAATTATGAATTGAGATTTTGAAAACACTTAGAACTTTGAATTTCCACTTCTAACAATTGATTTTATTATTATTATTATTATTATTATTTTGTCAAAACTTGAAATCAATCTTATTACTTAGGCCTATGTTTTAAACAACGAGGCCAAAATAGTGTATTATATCGACATCAACCGAGTTGTGTGTACATTAAGGCTGACAGCTCAGTTGACAGCCTCCTCACATTGGGGGCGGAGCTCACTCTTAAAATAAGATTAAAATCAGCTCGGTCCCACCCCCGATGAGGGACTGTCAACCGAACTGTAAGAATAAGGCTGTACAAACAGCCTTATTCATTTCGACATGCCTTTTATAACTTATTTCTTTAGAATTTTTGTTGTTGGAAACCGACGTGGGATTAGGATTTGACACTTTGCTTTTGAAAAGCAAAAGGGAAATCCTCTAACAATCGATATTTTAAAAAGCTTGTCTAAGCGGCATTTAGGCTTGAGGTTTGAATGAAACTTCATGCCTTGACTATGAACGTTTAGTGACTCTTTATTATGATTTTTTCCCTCTTTCTTAAAAGCTTTTTATTTGACTTTAGCTTCAAGTTTTTGAATGATTTTATCTGTACAAAATTCAAAATTGAAAACAAGTTAGAAAATTTCAAATAGAACTCATCGAATTAAAAGTTGAAATTATGAAAAATAGTCTAACTTTTGCATTTCGAAAATTTGAAAATTGTATAATTAATTAATTATATGAATTATTAAGTAAACATTGCCCCTGTTTGGGCTCCATTTTTGTAATAATACATTTTTTTCATTCTTATTTTTAACCACACATTCTCTAATAAAATAATATTACACGTAAATTCAAATTTTTTCCTTAATTTTAGATCACACATTCTCCAAAATCAATATTTCAAAATACATTTTCCCTCAAAATCCAGCCCTTGTTTGAGCTCCATTTTTTCCATCAAAATACATTGTTCAACAGTGATTTGACTTCGACCATACATTTTGAATAAAATAATATTATACTCAAATCCAAAACTTTTTATTTTAAATTTTTAACTATATATTTTCCATCGGTACAATATTCAAAAATGCATTTTTTTGACAAGAATGAGGCTCAAAGATGGACTTAATATTTTATAATTTTAGATATTTGGTATGTATTATTTAGCCATGTTTGATGGTCGTTATTTGGTAAAAAAAAGTTTTGAATAATGAATTTTAAAGAATGTATGATTAAAAATTAGGGAAATATTTTGGATTTACGTGCTGAGTATTTTATTATATGAATGTATAGTTAAAAGTAAGTATGTAGAATAAAAAGTTTTGAAATAATGGTTGTCAAACAGAAGCTTAATTATTAAATGATTCTCAAAATGGTTAAAAATTTAAAATAATATTAAAAACAAGAAAATATTTTTTTATGCCTAGATTCGTAAAGCTGTATAAGTTATTTTTGAATATTGTAAAAACAACCAAGGTGATGCTTTTATGTGAGTTGAGAATTGCTATCTATTTATGCTGTCAAATTTGTTGTACTCAATTGTAATTTGAAACATCGTTGACAACTTTAATTTTTTATGATGTGTCAATTTGTAAATAGATGAACATCAAATTGGACAATTAAAATGAACATCATAAGTCATATGGAAATTTTGAGCCCCCATCACCTCGACTAGCCTCTCACGCCTAACATGTGTGCGTTATGGTTTATTGACTGGTGCACAATGCAATGTATTCTTGTTCACTAAACGTTAATGACACGTGCTACTATTTGATTAATCCTAATTTAGAAGATAATTAAAATATTAGGAAATATATAAAATATTTATTTTATTTCTCTAAACGAATAGTACACAAGCACGGTCCCAAAAACTAGGGGTAAGTAGTAGCTGTCATGTAAGTTGTGCGGAAGATGATGACCACCAAGGCTTGAACCGAACTCAATTTTTCCTCCAATCAACGCCTCAATAAAAAATCAACCCAAAACCCTCAAAATGCCTCTTCACTTACAGTTGCTTCCCTTCACCCACTTAGAATGCAGTAAGAATGGCCACAAAGGCAGTGAAAGACGACAGTGGAGATAGAGAGGCAGAGAGAGCACGAAAGGAAACAAGAAGTTCGCACTCAGAGGAGATAGAGAGGCAGAGAGAGACTGAAATCCTATGAAAACAAGAAAATAGCGCCCAAAGATAAATAAGTAAAATTAGGTCACAATAATGGGTCAAGCCCAATTACGGGTTTAAATGGGCATTTAAGTGAGTTTCATCTGTAAGCCATCCAAATAAATAGAGACGGGTCATGAGCAGCACTAATTAAAATTCAAATGGCCCAAACAAATTGGAGTCCGGTCAGTTTCATTTTGATGTCAATTTATTGTTCAGTCATTAGGTCGATGCCAGCTGAGAAAGTTATCGAGTTAACATCATAGCTCGGGGAAATCGTTTGACAATAATTTGCCTAATAAACCTCCACTTTGGTGTCAAAAGACATGCAAAGAAAAAAATTATCATCTGTTAGTAATACTTCCAATATAGGGAACTGATAAAATTATAAATTAATTACTTCCACCAATGTTTAAAAGATCCATGCAATTTCTAAACTTCACCAACGGCAACACCTTAATGCCCATGTCCGAAGGGTTTTATTGTGTATGTATCTTTTCAAGTCTTACCACTTCTTCTGACACAATATCTCTATTAAAATGTAGCCTAACGTCAATGTGTTTGGTGCGTTCGTGAAATATAGGATTTTTGCATAGATATATGAAAGACTGACTATTTGAATAAACTATCACATAGTTATTCAAAACACAAGGTTCATTATGCAAACCTCTAAGCCACAAGGCTTCTTTGATTGCTTCAGTGGTGGCATTATATTTTGATTCAGTCGTGGATAGTGCAACTATGTGTTGTAACTGCGACTTCCAACTAACACAAGAGTTAGACAAAGTAAACACATAAGACGAAGTGAATTTTCTATTATCTCTATCCCCTGTATAATCCGCATCTACAAAAATCTTTCAATATCACACATTCTTTATTAGCACCAAACTTTAGACCTATATTACTAGTTCCCTTTAGATACCTTAACATTCATTTTAAGGCTTCACTATGCTCAAGGACCGGATTAGGCATGTACCTACTAAGAATACTAACATCAAAAACTAAATCTGGCCTGGTGCAAATCATTAAGTACATAATAGAACCAATCACATTAGAGTATGATATTCTACTCTTGTATTCTATTTCCTTTTTATTATAAGGGCCCTAATATTTAGATAATACAAAATGATTAGCTAAAGGTAATGTAACAAGTTTGCACTCATATATATCAAATATTTTCAATACGTTTGAAATATAAGACGACTAATGCAGGAATAAGGTAGAATTTGACCTCTCTCTTTCAATTTCCATACCTAAAATTCTTTTAGCTTTACCTAGGTCTTTAATGTCAAATTATCCATTCAACTTCGTTTTTATCTTACTTATCCATTTTAGCGTTGAACCAATCAAAAGCATATCATCCACATATAACAATAAAAACACACAGTCATTGTTGGCATGATCATATTGGAAGTACATGCAATGATCAAATTTACTTCTTTGAAACCATATAGTTTGTACAAAAGAGTTAAATCATTTATAACAATGTCTAGATGATTGGTTTAGGCCATATAAGGATCTTTTCAAGAAATACACATGATCGTGTTTTAGTTTATCTTTAAAACATTTTGGTTCATTCATAAAGATTTGCTCATCAAATTCACCATGTATAAAAATAGTTTTACATCATGTTGTTCAAGTTCCCAGTCAAAGTGTGCAACTAATGCAATCACGACTCTAATAGTAGTATACTTAACAACTGGTGAAAAAAATCTCGTCATAATCAACGCTCTCATTCTGTGTGTATCCCTTGACCACTAATCTAGCCTTAAATCTTAAGGGTTCAGATTTACTAACACCCATTTTAACTTTAAGACCTACTTACAATCAACTGTTGATTTATTCTTAAGTCTAGGTACTAGTTTCCACGTTTGATTCTTTTCTAAAGAACTCATCTCTTCTTTCATTGTCTTAAATTACTCTTCTGATTGTTCACTTTTCATAGTCTCCTTGAAAGTTTTTGGCTCTCTATCCACTAGATCCTCATAGCTAGCGTGAAAAAAATTTAATATAGGTTCATAGTCTCCTAGGCTCTCTAGTTTGTCTCCTCTCTCTATCCGTAGTTAAGTTATAGTTTGCTAAGGAATTTTCTACCTCAGAGCTATCATTTCTTCCTCTCTACTCTCCACTTCAAGTTGTTGAACCTGAGTCTCCACCTCATTAGGATTGGCATGTACAAATGTGCTATGTTTTCCTAACTCCACCTTCAACTGATCTTTCTTCACCTTTTTCTTCTTTACTAACAGGTTCAGATTCAGTCTTAAGGAAATGCATTTTAGCTTCGTTAAATGTGACATCTCTACTCACAATGATCTTAACCTCCTTCTAGCTTCTATCTCATGACCTATAACCTTTAACACCATCTGGGTAACCTGGAAAAATACATTTCATAACTCTAAATTCAAGTTTTCCTTCGCTCTGATGAGAGAAAGAAACACAACCAAAAGTTCAAAGCACAAAATAATCACTTAATTTACCTGACCAATTTTCATGAGGAGTGCCACCATTCAATACAGCAGATAGAGTCAATTAATCAGATAACAGACAATCATAACAGTTTTGCCCCAAAATGACTTTGGTACTCTAGAACTTCACATCATGCAACACATCTTATCAAGTATAGTTTTATTTACCCTTTCAACTACCCCATTTTTTTTAGGGAGTCTAAGAAATAGTCTTATTCCTTGTTATTCCATTTTCTTATGGCATATTGTCAAATTTAGTGTTGTAAAACTCTAGACCATTATCAATTCTCAAAAAATTGATTTTTTTGTCGGTTTGATTTTCAACTTGTTTTTTTTTCCAATTATTAAAATTGTGGAAAGTGTCAGGCTTATCTTTTAAAAGATAAATCCTCACCTTTCTCATGATATCATCTATAATAGACAAGAAATATCTATACCCACCAAAGGTGAGATTACTTGCAGGACCCCACAGATCTGAATGCACATATTCAAGTATGTCTTTAGTTTTATGAACACTCGTGGAGAAGATTTATGGTGTTCACCAAGTACACAATGATCACAAAAAAACAAGTCAGACACATGATCATTTCCAAAAGTGCATTTTTCATTAAGGAATTTAAGACCCTTAATACCTAGATGTGCAAGCTTATTGTGCCATTTATGTATGTGATCTGCCTTGACAGAGGAGATAAGAGGATCTAGACGTCTTATCACTTCTACAGTAGTGATGTAAATGTCAATTTTCCTAATTCCCTTAATAGAAATCAGAGCACCTTTTACCAATTTTAAAGTTCAATTTCCAATTTTACCAGTGAAGTCAGCCCTTTCAAGTCTCCTTACTGAGATTAAGTTCCTAGACAATTGAGGGATGTACCTAACATCTTTTAAAGTATACACAAAGTCAATGTCAAACTTTAAAAGTAATATCACCAATCCCAACAATAGTATAAGCAGAATTGTCACATAACACAACATATCCATCATTTGATACGTGCAAAGTTTCAAATCGATCTTTTTGTGATGTTACATGAAAAGATGCATCAGAATCAAGTGTTCACTTATGCAAACGAGAATTGATAGTTAGATTTAATTCAGCGGGTTAAGCAACAGAACTAGTGATCATATACACTTCACCATCATCAACATTGGAAATGGAAAGCAACGTATTTACTTCATCTCTCTTTTTTCCCTTCAACTTACCCTTTTTCTTTGTAGCAGTCTTTTATAAAATGTCTCGTGTTTCCACAACCATAACATTTTCTAACTTTGGTTCTAGATTTTGATCTAGAGCTACATTTGCCCTTCTTTGCACTTCCATTACTACTTGACTATTAACATGGAATTCATCGTGACTGTTTTAACCAAACTGAGTTCTACCCCCTCACCATGTAAATCTTTCACCCCATTTTTTTTTATCATTTTTTCAACTTTAATCTCCATCTCTTTACTTTTGAGAGAGTCAATGACAATTTTAGACGTCATAGTATCCCTACCATACTTGATTGCATTTTTAACTTCCTTATAGGTGTCGGGTATAAAATTAAGCAAAATTATAGCTTTATAGGTTTCCGACACCATCTCTTCACAATTAACCATGCTTGGACAAGTTTGTTAAAAATGTCTAAATTGTCATCAAGATCCTTTGAAATATCTATTGTAAAATTGAAAAATGTTCAAGTAAAGCTTGTTTGGAGTAGATTTAAGTAAATACATGTCTTCTAATTTGGTCCAAAGTTCTTTTGTGATTTTCAGGTTTCCCACTTTTCTTAAAGTAGCATTAGACAAGTGTAAAATGATCAAAGTATAAGCAAGCTCATCAGTTTTCTCTTTTTGTTCTTTTGAAAAATCAGTAGAAAAATTGTCTTCAATGACTTTTAAAACCTTTTGTTGGACCAAATTACCCGTCATCTTTTGTTGCCATATAGAAAAGTCATATTTTCCATTAAAGATCCCCAAATCAAAATTGTGAGTTGTCATTTTATAGATCAATCTAAAAATGCATTGAATCACAATCAAACCACACAAAGTAGTCCTAGGGTAACATACAGTATACACCATTCTAGACTCTCAGGATTTCGTGAAATTCGCGATCGCAGATCAAGTGAATGTTCGAATGGGTAAGTCTAGGTATTCTAACGGAATCAACTAGGCAACAACGAAATGTGTCAATCAACAAGGCAGTTTCATCCAAAGCAATTCTAAAACATAGTATATTACAGAGATAATAAATGAATTTTATCAGAGAACAAAATACTACAATCACATAAGAGCAAACAATTCCTAATTTCTAGCACAAGCAATGGTTACCCCACACGATAACCTCAAATCCTATTGTCAACTCAGACGATGATGCATTAGTGCAGAAATTTAACCGAAATAAGCTAATTTACCAAAACGGACACGTCTGAAGTTGTAAAATTGAGAGATGTGAATCTACTACTTCTTGGCCACCACTATTCGCCCAAAAGATTCAGCAAATATACCAATGTGATTGGCCAACGATCACAAATTGAGCGTCCAGGGATAAAATTGTCCAAATTTTCCCGTGTAACCTGAAACACGAAACCAACAACATTAGTAAGTGAGCTTGTCCAGATCAACCGCCACGTGCTGCCATCAGTGTCTTCGTCGCCACGTATCATGTAGAAAGGGACGCCTCAACCTACAGAGTTCGATTACGGGCTTGGTTTTCTTGGTCGGCACTAGTTTGGCCAAAATTGAGGTTTTTCAGATTCGGCCTTCTTCGAAAAATCGCAATTTCAACCTTTGTTCATCAATTTCTAGCCGAAGAAACACCACAAGGCTCTGATACCAGATGTTGTGCGGAAGATGATGACCACCAAGGCTTCAATCGGGCTCAGTTTTTCCTCCAATCGACACCTCAATCAAAATCAACCCGAAACCCTCAAAATGCCTCTTCACTTATGATTGCTTCCCTTCACCAACTTAGGACACATTAAGAATGGCCACAAAAACAGTGAAAGATGGCGGTAGATAGAAAGAGCACGAAAGGAAACACCAAGTTCACACAACGAAGAGGCAGAGAGGGACTGAAATCGTATGAAAACAAGAAAGGGATGCCCAATGATAAATAGGTGAAATTAGGTCACAGTAATGGGTAAAGCCCAATTAAAGGTTTAAGTGGGCATTTAAGTGTGTTTCATCTGTAAGCCATCCAAATAAGTGGAGACAAGCCATGAGCAACACTAATTAAAATTAGGCTGATTCAAATGGCTCAAACAAATTGTTGTTGGGTCAATTTCATTTTGATGTCAATTGACCGTTCAGTCATTAGGTCGATGCTGATTGAGAAAGTTACCAAGTTTACATCATATCCCGGATAGGTCATTTGACAACAATTTGCCTAACAATGTATTTGTGAGTTTTCGACCATCTTATCCCATTGTCATCCTTAAGGATTTATCAAGAATGATGCTAACACTGAAATGTCCTAATTATGATTTGGATAACTTAGCCAAAATATAACTAAATTTAGTTAAAATTTCACTATATAGTTTATAAAGTTACGTTAAGAGTGAGCATAAGATGGTTTGATTCAAGTTGCTTGAGGATTGGACCAAATCGATTTAGTGATGTGATTCATAATCAGCAACTGAAGTAATCATTCTTATGTGATAGCTTGTTATTTGATGCGTTAATTTGTTATTTGAGCCAACTTCAAATAACAAATTGCAAGAATGATTACTGCAGTCGCTAACTACGAATAACATTATTTAAACCAATTTTGCTGGAAATTGTGAAAATAGAAATATTGGTTCTGTAGAGAAAAGTGTACTAGACCATATCAAAACCAATCAGCTCTGATTCAATCCAATTCTTGTATTCTTCAAAAGTAAATTGTAAAATGTCATGAAAATTTTCTTCGTTTGGTCTCGTGCTTTCTGAAGTTAATTCATGTAAATTCATATATAATTTATTGATGTTATTATAAAAAAATATTTAAAAATAAATTAAAGTTTGTTTATGTATCATGTACCAAGAATGGATCAAAACCATCGTATTCACAAATTCTAAGATTCAGAAATAACCACTTTAAATAATCATTGTAATGTTGATATCTTGGTGATCGTCTTGTAGGGAAAAGGGAGGAAGAACTACATGAACTGATGACCCTAGAGGACACACAGAAATAGATGAACTTGAAAATGATGAGAGAAAGGGACATTATCTTAGACTGTTTACATATTCATATATTATGGCTGCAAAGAATAGCTTTTCAACAGAAAACGAACTTAATGAGGATGGTTTGGGCCCTGTTTATAAGGTAAAATTTGAATGGATAATCAATCTTCATTTTGTTGCTATTTTCAAGGACTATGTTTTGCATGTTGAATCTTTCTTAGAAGGTTAGTTATTTAAATTTTGAATTGTTAGAGAGGTGACATATTTATTTATGTAAATGTTTTTTCAACACACCCACACGGGTAGGTCATAGTCATATTTCCATCAAAGGTATGACACAAACTGTTGGATAAATTAGTCCATAATTTATATTCCGCTAATAAAAACATACGTGTATGCAAAAACGAATAGAATAACGGCTTATCGAAATTATGGTATGTACATAATAATGAAAAAATCATGACTTAAACATTGAAATGCAAAAATACGAAAGAGATGAAAGGAAACGAGGTATACGAATGCAAATCTCACTAAGACGGATTTCACCCCTACACTGATGTTAAAAGGATCAAATGCATGTCTTTCTCTTAAGATACAACGGTTCTTCCAAAATTAATATTGTATAGCACAATATTATTTTTGTTGGACGAACCAACGCTTGACTGTACTCTTTTAGAATGGAAGATATCGAAAAATAAATATCAAACACGAAATTTAAAATAATATGAAACTTCTTTTGACAGAATTTAGAGAAAGACAAACTTAGAAATCAATTATATGGAATTGATTTTGAGGAGTACAAAATGGAGCTAAAGGTCTCTATTTATAGATTTTCAAGTGACTTATCGAATAGTCGCATCTTTTAACATAGATCGCACATTTCCATATTAAAATAGTGTAGATAGCACCTTATCAAAAGGTCACACCCATTCTGAAACAACATAACTCATGTATGCATCCTTTGCATTGAAGAGTTGCACCTATTGGAGACTTATTTTAATTCACACTATAAATAATAACCATTATTCCAACAATCCCCCACATGAATGAAAGACGCCGAATTGGAACAAGGAAGATGAAGAAGAGTACAACTGAAACATAATACATCAGGATCGGTAGCTTTCGCTTTGAACATTCCCTGTAAGAATCTATCGGACTCATTTGGCTAATCAATGAACGCGACGTTTTGAACTATCGACCGTTATTGTAAACCTAGGCAATAGATCAAACACATTATGCCCCTGTTTGGCCCACATTATGTGAAATTTTAATGGTTGGAATAATATTTTTTTTTTAAGAATGTGTGGTTAAAAAAGAAGAAAAGTTTTGGAATTACGTGTAATATTGTTTTATTGGAGAATGTGTTGTTGATAATAAGAGAGGGAAATGAATTATAATTTTAATGGGGGCCAAATAGAGGCTATATCTCATATCAAATTTTGGTTCTATATAGTGTTCATTATTTCGGCCTGAACTCTCTTGGGTTCTGCAAGTGCGATAGAAAATTTGCCTAAGTAAAATCCTCATTTGAACGGGCCAAGTTTGCGCTTACATATGTGATGTTCTATTAAAAGTACCCTACAATACTCCACTTGTAATGTTTACAAGATATAATCATCATTACTAGCATAGTTTATCCTATCCAATCTTTAGTAAGTAGCACTTATTTGCATCATAGAAATGAGGAGTTAAAAATTGCGAAGTGCTTAACCTAGTTTGTGGATCTCCAGACGCCTAGTTAGGTTTCTATTAAGCTGACCCATTAGTTTTGGCTTTACACCCATTTTCCTTGATGCGCAGTTTATTCACTCTCTAGATAACCTCTCCGTAAATGGATCCACTAGGCTATCATTCGTTAAAACAATCACAATTATTTGAGAGCAACTACCTAATTGTATTAAATTTGCAATATAGATTTGAGACTTACCATTATACATGACATTCTGTGCCGTTTCATTTGTAGCTTAGTATCTCGACCAAATGATATAACATGCACAAATTGTGACAATTAGAAAATCTTCCAAAACTTTGAAGCCATTATGCTTCCTTCTAAGTTAATTGAAAACTCTAATTTCTTTCAATTCTCAAGTCGGATTGAGGATTTTTTTACGAAACAACTACACTCTCATAGTAAAACATATTTTCTAATAAATTTTGAATCATTGCATTATATATCCAATTTTCAACATTATGCGCATCTTAAGTTTAACAAGATATTCATTACAGTGTAATTTATCATTTCAAATATTCTCGAATATCTCAATATTCTAATGACAATCTCTCACAAATCTTGGCTCAGGTTGGAACTTAGAGTTTATCAACTCTTTCAAAGTTCCAACATATCGTTAATTATGTCTATCCAATGGATAAACAATTTAATTTAACCTCTAGTCAACATATAAATGACTAGGAATGATAGTATCTAATGAAAGTCCATGACTTTCATATTTAATGATATTACAACCCCATTTAGTACCGTAATTAACCAAACTTTAATTTGATCATATCGCGATCAACATATATACCCAGATCTAGTTCGTTTGCACCACATTGATCGGGTTGCAAAACGAGACGTGCAGAAAAAGAAAAGGACAACGCCTGTAAAATACAAAACTCCTCGATGTGCCTTCTCCATATTAGCACTTGTAATGGTGGTTTTCCTATCGGTTCATTTCCAAAATTTGCATCAAAGTGCAAACGTATAAATATGCCAACGAGTCATCAACCAATATGGTTTTTTTTAAGGCACATATTTACTGATATCACCACATTTAGCATGTTTTCAAAGAAAAAAGGGATAGACACAGGCCATCGAAATATAAACTGCCTTTTTGAGACAAACCATGAAAGTTCATACACTTTTCAACCATTTATAGGTGTCCAATGGTTTTCTTCTTTTCTATCGACCGCCAGGATCCAACAGAAGTTTTCTAATTTTCACTCTCACTCTGTCGTTCCTCTTCTAGTGGACATAGCGGATGTGTGCCTCAAAGAAGCCACGACTTTTGGTGGAGCAATTTTATTTGCAGATATCTATTAAACATACACGAAATGCACGTGAAGATATTGCATAAAAATTCAGAGTTTAATGCTACGAGTTAATTGATAAGTAGTACATCAATTAATTGTTTACATGCAAAACCAACAAAATATGAAATATACACAATATGAAAATCCATCTTAAGGTTGTTGGATAAATTAGTCCATAATTTATATTCCGCAAATAAAAACATACGTGCATGCAGATTAGAATAGAGTAACGACTTACCGAAATCATGGTATGTGCATAATAATGAGCAAAATATGACTTACTCAAACGTAGAAAATGTAAAAATATGAAGGAGATGAAATGAAGAGGGGTATGCGAATGCAAATCTGCTTAAGATGGATTTCGCTTCATGCATTGATGCTAATTGGATCAAATGGACGCCCATCTCCCAAAATACAATGTTTTTTTTTCCAAAATTAATAGAGCACGATATTAATTTTGTCGGACGAATCAAAGCTTAACTGCACTATTCTAGAATGAAAGATATCGAATACTTTTTAATTCTTAAAAAGAAACAGTTTGAGAAGGTTTAATTGGCAAATGACTTTCTAGACTCGCGGATTTATCAACATTCAGTTCGTAAAAAGAAATTGTCGATTGTGATTTTGTATGATAAAAAAGTGAAATTATGAAAAGGTAAATATCGAACACGAAATGCAAAATAATATGAAAATTCTTTTGATAGAATTTAGAGAAAGAAAGAATTAGAAATCGACTATATGGAATTGATTTTGAGTAGTAAAAAATGGAACTAAAGGTATTTATTTATAAATTTTGATTTTGTTTTTACCTAAAATTTTTAAAGATAAATAGTTTTTATGAGTAGTCCTTGGCTACCATTAATAAAACAACTTCGACTGTTATTTGTCGAAGTAGTTTGCAGATATCCGCTCTCCATTGCATGACAGGCGAGAGAATGAGTAGTGATTGTCAGCTCTCCTGTCCATAGCTAGGAGAACAGGGCCTAAACCTTTGGTACTACTCATTCTTCATGTAATGTGCAGCGCTTTCTTCTGCTTTACGCGTTATGCTTTACTTCACTTCATCGATGATCGATCAAAAAGTTTGATCACTAGTGACTGAAATGTCTCCAATTTGCGCAGTTGGTCCGCTCTGTCTGTGATTGAGCAGTGATATTTGTGGCAGAGTTCGGAAGGCCTCTTACCTATCTTAGGCGTAACCAATATGGCAAAGCTCAACGTCATAGCCTTATCTACGAAGCACACCCTTATTCCTGGATATGGTGACCACCTCACGGTGAACTTGATTGGAGATTCTCTTGAAGCAATAAAATATTTCATATAGTCACCAATGGAACCACAGAGACTCATGATCACAGATAATTCACTGGATTTAAAAGCCAGTAACATATTACTTGACAAGAACATGAACACCAAAATCTCTGGTTTTGAACTCGCGAAAATCTTCAAACAGAATGTTATAGAAGCAAATACAGAGGCGCATTGGGACATTAAGTAACAACGAATATTTTGTTTTCATATTGTCTGCCAATAATATACACACATTCTCAAAGCTCATCAACATATCACCAAATGATGTTTATTGATCATTTCACAGTAGCTATGCTCCCGAGTATGCAACGCATTTACTCCATCAAACCGGATGTCTACCATTCTAGAGTTTTTTTTACTTGAGATTGTTAGTGGTAAAAAATACAATAGCTTCCACACTCGAGAGTCCTCTCAATCTAGTGAAATGTGCAAGTTACTGATATGACATATTTAATCTGTCTCCTCTCTGTTATCTTTCTTTGTACTTAGTTGTAAATAATTGCTTGTAGGCTTGGGGAACTTTGGAACAAAGATGCTGCATTAGAGCTCATCGATCTGACACTGAGAAGTTCAAACATCCATATTGAGCTACTGAATACTCCTAAACCTACCTATACTTACAGGAAAAAATACACACCTGTGCTTATTATAGAAAAACGTGTCATCGAACAGAAAATGAAAGAAATAGTTAACAAAAGAAAATGTTCACTATTCAAACGTCTATAACCAAATACTGGATCATTCAGCAAGCGAGCCTATAACCAATCAATTAGATATAATTATGTCAAATTAATTGACAAGACAATCATCCTACAAAATCAGATCCACGAATGCTCCAGTTTCAAGCAAGAAATGTTGGCAGCAGTTGAGGGCACTTGGTTCAACCACAAAAGTTGAGTTTCTTCATCACCTTTGCATATGCCAGAGGGACTATACCAGGTTGTCTGAGTCTACGTTTAGATTTTTTTGACTGCAATAAATAACAGATCAGCTCAATATCACTATTGTATCGGTAGCTAAATGAGCTTTGAAATTTTGAATGCGGAAGTATTAAGATATACAAGAAAGCTTGCATAGCAATTTATACCCAAAAAAATTATAAAACCAAGAAATGAACATAGATCTTCTAGAGAATCTTGTGCAAATAAAGAAAACCAAATTGCTGACTTGTGCGGTTCATAAATGCAAAAGCGAGACAAAAAGTAAACAAATTCGAATGTTATTTCATGCAATAAACCACCAGCATAACTAATGATTTTGCTGACAGGTATGTGTATTCAAAGTTCAAACAAAACTAATAAACAACAAGGTATTCAAACATGGCATCATGTAATCACAACACTAACTTATCAAGACATTGAGAATGCTCAGATTTGTACTAGAAATAAAAAGGTTGGAGTTTAAACTGTTCCACCACTCTCCTACTCAGCTTTTATGTCCTAGCCTCCTTATCTTTCATCTCAGGCAGTGTTGCTAGTAACTATGTCACTTGCATAATAAAGGAATTATAAAAAAACTAACGATAATCTACCAACAGGGATGCAGCAGCTCCACTGATGATTTTCCTTCTCTGGGCAGTCAAGCAGTATGTAACCACTTCCCCTTACCCCTCAAAAACATACATCCCATAACAATATAATAGGAGCACTCCCCCCTCTGAACCCACCCACCACAGTGTGAACAATATTTGAAAGGATTAGAAAATGGTATGTATGCATCTCCAACAAAAAACCACGAAAAAATAGGCCTTGGAAAGTAATTTCACTGATGTCTGATGGCAATTACATGAGATCATAGGCCTGAATTATTAATAATTTTTAATGGAATTATAACTTGGGTATGAGAACATAAGGGTATTTGGTCTTTTGGATAAGTTTATTGAAGCCCAGAAATTGTTTGATTGGAATGGGCATGTCACGTTTGAGGCTCAGTTCGATGGACAGGTCATTGATGAGGCTCAGGGAGATCTATATTCAATATTCCATTCTTTTATCAGTATTTGAGACACGTAAGAACGCATTTCAACTACAATGCAAGACATTACTTTGATGTGAAATGATAGAACCCATATTGTATCATGGCATTCATATGTGAGCAAGCGTGATTATGTAGCCTGCAATACAAAAAGTATGGCATTCTATGTGAAGAATAATATGTTTATCAATGACGTCTGTTCATTCATGACACATGCATGCATTTATATGATTCACAATCAACAAGTTCAATAATGCATAAGTTACAAACATATTCTACGATAAATTTTCTTACCCTTTGCTATAGCACTTAAGCACACTACCTGTTATGAGTAGAGGGTGGTGGCAAAACTCTCCGGTGAGGAGGTTAATTAAAGAGACTATATGGTTGATGATGATGGATTGTGGTATAGTGTGATGGGAGAAGCTCTACTGGCAATAGAACATGGGCACCGTACTTGAGAGATCACGGAAGGCGATTAGGTTCTGTGGTGATAACCGGGATGGAGGGTTAATTATGCACTCAAGTAGGGCCAATTAAGATAAAGCGAAGATGGTTCGTGATTCTAGTTCATAATTAGTAGAAAAGTAAAGGAGGCTGAAAAGAAAAATATGATTACCAATGGAGTTGATCAATATGAACAGGATATTGTTTACAATGATGAGATACCTTTTTTAACATTGTAGGATGTACAGTAGATATCATGTTCGTCTTCATTGTGCATTCCTGCAAACCATTGCTTATTGAGTCATTAGCTCTCTTATTCTTAAATGGGTTGCAAGCCACAGGCTCCAAAAAACTTGGTAGTTCGTCGTTGTCAAATTCCTAAGGATCCCCAAGCTTAGCGTACATGAGTATATGTTATAAGAATTCTTTGTTGGCCTATAATATGTTTTGTAACTCTGTTTTGACAATGTAAATATGGATGAAAAAGGCTAATTGGCACAAAACGTTCCTACCTTTGGTGTGAATTGTGGATACCGTCCCTACCTTTCTTGGCATTTATGCCACTACCTTCAACATTTCGTGCACTAAAGGTCATTTTCACCTCTTTTTGACGATTTTACCCCTCATTCAAATAAAACAAAAGGAAAAAAAAAACTAAAGAATTGATTGCAGCTATTACTCCAAATTTTTAAAACCTACTTTTCAATCACAAGATACTAATTTTTTGCCTCCAACCAGCCGCCAACTTTGGAGCCATTTTCAGCCACCTTCCGACCACCAAAACTACCGGATATTGACATCAACGAAAAGTCCTTAACCTCCTCTACAATCAACACCCAACAACTCCCCAAAACACCAAATAATCTCGCCGAAATCAACTCTCAAATTTAGTCACTCGAAAATCTGAATTTTTCACACAATGCTCCAGCTCACCCATGAATTCGCTGATTTCTGGATGAAATTAGGCTTGACCCATGGCTGTAAAGGATGCACCAGGTGAAGATGAGTCTAGCCCATGTGGTCCCCGATCTTGGGTCGACCGGACGGCGAAGGAATTTGCTATTTTTGGACGCTGTTTCACAGACTTATGACTGGCTGAACTTCTGGGATTAATTTGTCGAGTTTCGGGAAAAATTGGGCTTGACCCATGGTTGGGAAAGTTGCACTAGGTGGAGAGGAGTTTAGGCCATGTGTTCTGAGATCATGGGTCGATCGGACAGCACCGGAATCTGCAAAGTTCGGACCCTGCTGCGCTGCCTTCGTGACGGGGCTGGATTTCTGTGATAAAATCATAATGTTGGAGTGGTGTTTGGAGTAAGGTGGGGCCATGGTTAGAGTCGCTTGGAGGTGGGCAATCGACCGGTGGTGGTCTGCGATCGAGGTGGTGGCTGAAGGAGGAGATTCCGGCAGAATTCAAATTTTCGAGTGACTGAATTTGAGAGTTGATTTCGGCGAGATTATTTGGTGTTTTGGGGAGTTGTTGGATGGTGATTGTAGAGAAGGTTAAGGGTTTTCCGTTGATATCAATATCCAATGGTTTTAGTGGTCGGAAAGTGGCTAAAAATGGCTCCAAAGTTGGTGGCTGGTTGGGGGCAAAAAATTAGTATCTTGTGACTGAAAAGTAAGTTTTAAAAATTTGGGGTTATAATTGCAATTAATTCTTTAGTTTTTCTTTTCTTTTGTTTTATTTGAATGAGGGGTAAAACAGTCAAAAATAAATGAAATGACCTTCGGCGCACAAAATGTTGAAGGTACTGGCATAAATGCCAAGAAATGAAAGGTATGGACGGTATCCACAATTCACTCCAAAGATTGGACGTTTTGTGCCAATTAGCCGGATGAAAAACTATTAATATATATTATATTTCCTTTGTTTTGCAAAAGTTAATATATATAAATTTCACCACATGACTGAACCTTATCACTACATCTTGGAACCAATTTAATAGGTATACATGATAGATGTATAGCTCTACTCCATAAGGATCATTAATATGTGCTTTTTGAAAGGGAAAGAAAAGGGGCAGTCTGAACGTAGTTCATAAATCATAATGATTAAGTCAGTAGCCATTGAGAAATGTGACTCTACAGAATCTGCATAACATAAATGACAGCAAGACTTAAGGAAAATGTAAACGTGACTCTTTTGCATATAATATTAGTTCTGGCTAATTTTTTTAACTATGAGCTGCCTATGTTGTAACCAAAAAGCAGGAAGAATGTAATTTTGTAGAACTTTGGTATCAGTTATTCTTTATGTTACCACAACTCAGCTTTTGGCCATAAGCATTGGCCTCTGTCACTAACCAGCCTCAGGCCTTCAGTTCCCAATGCTGTGATAAAAACCATCATCAGGATTGCAACTTTTTCCAAATATTTACTTATTTAAGGAGCCTTCATATCTAGGACAGCTTAGGCGACAAATGCAGGAACGTAGAAATCAAATAAAAATGAAAAACGAAAGCGCTAGCACTAATTTCTTAAGCAACAAATTGAAAATATTAGGAATTACTTTTAGAAGTACCAATGAAACAAATTCAAACATCTTACTCTAATTTATGATCTTTACTACTCAATTTTCATGTAAAACAAAAAATGTTGCCAGACCTTTAAATGTGCATTGTGTCGTTTCCCCTCCTTCCACCTACGAATTTGTCCATCATGCATTACCCTAAATCTGCCCTTAAAAGACCTGATCAATTCAATTCAAAACAGAAACATATTAGCACATATCATTTGTGCATTATGAAATATAATAGATATATGTAGATGGATGGATATCTTTAAAGTCAAATACATACGAATAGCCCTTGATTTTATATTTTTTGACTTTGGAAATGACCGGAGTCATCGGTTTCCTGCTCTTCAACTTCCTTTTCCTCTGCTTCGCAGTAATTTGCCGCACTTGCATGAACTAAAATCACACAATGAAAGCAAATAAATGTACAACTAGACAGATTCCTAAATTTCCGCATATTACTGCACAAATATCATAGGTTCCACCTACTGTTTCACTGTAAAAACGCTAGACAAATAAACAAAAGCACAAACTGGCCAGAAACAAGTAAAGTTTATGTATTTCTTGAAAATGAATCCTCAGCTTTTAAATGACTCTCCCATGTCTTCATAGCAGCCAATCAGGCAACAAAATAATAAGTGCAGTACCCAAAAGGTTAACAAATTGAGGTATAAACGGTGAAGGTTTATTACGCATTCATATAGTAAAATTAAGATAGCCGAACATATAATTCAGCTAAAATGTCTTGACGCCGGAAGCCTCTAACAGTTCCAGGGACGGGTACAATCTTTTAAAGCAGGAGGTACCAAAAGCGACCAGTGAGGATAACCGCTTCTTTAATTGGGATTATAATCCAAAAGCTGTTTAAACTCCTAGCAACATTTGAAGCACAGGTACAAAGGCAAGTCTTCAGCAATAACTACAGTAAAATAGGTATTTCACTTTAACTTTCTTAGACGCTGTGAATTGCCAGAGCGATGTACCATCAAATTACAACGTACAAAAGCAAGTCTTCAGCAACAAGAGAAGAAAATATATATATATAAAAACAAAACTATCCGGGCTATTTCACTTAAACTTTCTCATACACTGTAAATTGCCGGAGCAGGGTACAACCATCGAGCACGAGGTACAATGGCATATGTTTTTCCAATATTAATTCTAAAAATAATAAAAAATGGTTCCGTTACTTACATTGGGAGGTGGTAGAGAAGAAGAATGAGAAATATGGAGAACGGAAGGGGCACTGAAAAGAGGCTTAAAATCAGGGGAAATGACGGAATGGGTAAAGATGGGTCGAATTGAATTTGGTGAAATACGGAGGAGACGATTGGGAATAGAAAAGGAATTGTTGGTTTGAAGCTTTGGAGTATACTGAAGAGAGGCCATTGATCGAAATCTGGAGCACAATCTCTGCATTTCGTAGTCTCTGTGGACTGGGTTGGGGGTCGGGGTTCCAGAGAAAGGGGTTTTCGCTTGAGAGTTAGAAATTTTGGAGTGTCGAGCTTCAAATGAGCAACTTTTTAGTTCGGCGTAGGGATACGGAATTTAGCTCATCGGTTCAAACCGTTCGTGACTCCATCCGAAAAAGGTTCCAGTCGAAATGTCCGTTCGTGGGTCGAGCCTCATTTTGGGGCAGGTCGAGCTCTAGCCGGCCGATAAGGCTCACGAGCTAGTTTGTTAAAAAAAAAAAAAAAAAAAAAAAATCACGCAAAAGGCAGCATTTGCTACTACCTTTTAAGGCGGGAAGGAGGAAAAAAAACTAGCCTGCCCGACTAGGGTCGGAAAGGCTCGAGTCGAAAGTTCTGTTCGAGTCTCGATTTTTTTGTCGAGCAAAAGCGCAGGTCGGCACAGACCCAAAAAAATGCTCGCACTATTTTACTTGAACCAAGTTCAAGTCTCGAGCCGGCTCGACTTGACTCGTTGACAAATTGAGTTGGAGCGATAAAACTTTTTAACTTTTTCATTTATTACTAAATTTAATAATATTGGAGTATTTATATTTTAATACTGTAAATTGAAAAATGTTAAAAATATATATAATACAAAAATTAATATTAAAATATCAAGAATTTTTTTTTAAAAAAGATATTATTTTCAGTTTAGGCTAAGCTTATAAAAACCTTATTAAAAATATAAGTGTTGTAAATTATATGTTTATTAGTAAATGATCATTATATGACTATTTTATTCTTTGCAATCCTAAATCTTTCCTTTAAATAGGGAGTTTTAGTTTTTGATATAGTATACACAAGTCTATTAATTTTTTCTATTTTCTTCTCTTTTTCTCACAACACATTATTAGCACGACTCTCTCAAAATCCAAGTCAATTAGTTAGAAGGATGTTATGTCTTTAGTAACGAGTCTCCAGGTCAAACCAAGGTCCACACTCCTCGTCATCCCGCCATGTCACACATTACAGCAGAGGCATCGATGTGCCGAGGCTTAGACCATACCCGTAAACTTCGAAACGACTCGAGTTGAAGCAAGCAATGATGAAGTGACAAGACTGGGAAACACGTTTGCTGATAGGAATTACAATACCTTAGCGTAATACACTAAGAGATCTTTTATACAAAGACTTGTTCAAGATAAAATCTTTTGATTGATGGATGGGCAGTTTGTGCAGCAGGCACCAAAATGTCAAGTCGAATTCATTTTGTCAAGAAGCATTAAATACTCGTCCACCTATGAAGTGATTGATCAACGTCTAGGAAAAGACGCCTCGACCGACAGATGAGGCTACATGCTTTCCATCTAGCGGTCATTCCTTCACCTCTTTATAAATACTCACGCTTTGTACCTTTGCAAAGACAACGCAACTCTACACATAACATTATATTATCTCCTCCCCGTATACTCAAATTTCGAATTGTCGCAACTGAAATTACCTGTTTATGTTATCGTTTTACTAATTTGACCGTCATGCTCGCTACCGTTGCTGCTACCACCACCACTGGAAAAGACCACGAGTGACTAACGTGTTTTTCAAGTGCACAGGGAAGAGCATAGATGGAGCTGCTTTTCTGTTGGCCATGTGTGGGTTTGTTTTTAGGGTCAACAAATGTAATACTTTTTATAAGCATAATCATCCATCAAGTGTATCGAAATTAATTTGGTGACATATAAACATATGCATCATAACAATTTTTTTGCAATTATTTTTTGCATATTCTGTTTGCATCGAATTTACCACAATTTTTTTTTTTTTTTTTTGTTATGTACGTCAACCTTACCTGCCAGTGCTGCACAAATCTTGTATCTAATGCAATAGCCAAATTTCCTACAGCAATTGTCTATGTTTTTGTTTGTATTAATGTAGTAGCCAAGTCCTGTATGTACATCAACCTTGCCTACTGCAATTGTCTATGTTGTTGTGCCTGCAAATAACAATCATGAACATGATCCCTCATATTGGTGAAAAAATCAATACTCGGGTAGGTGTCGTTAATTTTGAATGCATATCTTTTTTAATTTTAATTTAATTTTTTTCTTGTTTATCGTTCAATTAAATATCATATCCTTAATCTTTTTAATACTTAATATAGTTTATAAATTTAGTACTCATATATTTGCCTATTACAAAATATTGTTACTTTTGAAGTAGCACATTATTACTTCATATATTCTAATTAAATTTTATTAGCTCCCGAAGAGTATAATTTATATGTTTTTACTCGATTATAATAACATGTAATTGCTTTTGAAGAGCGTGAATTATAATTTTCAAAATTTCAGAAAAATATTGACATATTACTTTTGAAAAAATAACAGTAAAATACAACGTGTTATCGAAGTAACACATGTGTCGAATACTATATCATTTTGAATTAGTGTTTATCTCTGAGGGAAAATCATTTTCTAAGAATTTTTTTTAAAAAAAAATATCATTGATCGGAATGTCAAAATATATACTTGGAACGTCACTTACAGAATTCATTAATTCATATCCACAAGTTTAAATATTCTTTTGAATTGACTGTTCTGTATAAGAATTACATATTGTCTCAATTACATAGATTACATGATTACATTAAATAATTATTCTAATGCACGCATCGCATCCATATATCAATCACAAATGATAAACTTTCACATTTTTTTACTTGATCGTTATGTATAGATTATATTCATTACATTATGCATATTCTGTTTTTGTATTCAATTTACATGTTATAATTGATCGCAACGTAAAATATACTATTTATACATATTTAGTTTATATATGTAATTTGTTGTTGCTCCCGAATAAGTACAACGTTATACATTTTTGGAAGAATTTTTTTGCTCTTGAAGAACACGTCATTACAATTTCAATATTTCGGAAAAATATTAACTTATTGCTCCTTAAGAATCACAACTTAATATGAGAAAATTATGTTAATGCTCCTAAAAAAATATAACCCAACTACGTAAAATTCAAGAAGAATGTTATTTTGTTATTTATGAAGAATATCAAGTGAAGATTTGATTTGATGTTTTATGAGAACTTCATAAAACCTTGATAAAAGTCAATATTATGTAATATGGATGGACAAACTTACTATTACTAGTAATTTGTTATCCACTAAATAAAAGAGAAACCTACAAAATTTCTAACGGTGTTTCTTAATTGATACACTTACTAATATTAGTAAAATTGAAATAAACATTGTATTTAACTTAAAGTTCAATTATAACTCTATTATTTTATTGTTGGCATGTCCAGTTAGATCATCACTAGATCAATAACTATGCAAAGTGAGAATTCAAATGAATATTTATTGAAGAACCATAAGATTTTTCAATTCAATGAATTCACGTATAATGATTGTTCTCTATGTCACAAATTAGTCATCACTAGCTAATGTTGGGATTAAATCATTAAAATCTTGAAAATTAATTAGGGTGATTTATGTGGCCCATCATCTTCCATATTGATCATCTTAAGGTTATTTGTATTTAATAGATATGATACATCTATTAGATGATTGCAATGTATTTGCAACTTGAAGTTTGCGAGATTACTTGCTCAAATTTATATTATAAGTATAATTTTTAGATTATACAATCAAGACGATTTGTCTAGTTAATGCTAGTTAGCCTAAATCTCTACATTTTATTAAGTGTTAGTTGTGATGACAATAAATATTTTAACACTATTGTTTGTTAAACGCATTCAATTTATTCTATTACTATTGAGAACAAGGTGAATTTCAATTATGTCTAGGGAATGCTATTAGCATCATTTCAACATCAATTTTTTCTCCGTTTTATTTGATTTATGATCGGAGTTTAATTTTTGTATCTAATTATTTTGATAGTGCAATATATGTACAATTGATACACTATAATGCATTGAGATTAAAGTAAAGAATGTTAAGAATGAATGCGTAAGTATCTTAAACTCTAATGGGTGATATTTTAAAACGTTGTTTGCTGGTTATTTATTTGATTTGACAGTTCTTTCAGCATTAGAGAAGAAATAAAGAAGGTGAAAATAATATACACATCATTATATTATCTAAATCTTCGTAAAAGACAATTTGAACCAGACGTTCGGAAGATAATTCATTTAGATGCATTTATTGATTAAAGATAAAAAAAAAAAAAAAAAAATATCCCATACACCAAATTTAAATGTTTCAACTTGAATTGAAGTCATGGGAGGACAATTAGTTAACATTATATTTGATATATCTATGGTACGCCTGAAGCGTGAATACATTCGTTTCTAAGACAAAAATTTTCAAAAGAAAATAGAGCAAGTAAAGAAGATGGTCCTATTTAAGAGTTGTGTACATTTAGAGAATACGTAGACATAGCTAATTATAAAATTTCAAAAGAGTTTCAAGTACTTGAAATATTAAAAGTGGAGACATATCAATGAATTATTTAATGAAAAATAAATAGGAAAGGAAAGAAAATGTTGTCAACAAGACTTATACATGATGTTGGCCAAATAAATGAACTGAATCCTAGCAAAGTTGAATTTACTAAATAAACTAAAAATTTTGTTCTACAATCCGAACACGTAAAGATGTATATTTATGCGAAATGAAAATGGAAAAAATAAAGTCGTAATACGTAATGTACGACTCTTAGCACAATAAATTTTGCAAAGATTTTGTATATATGAATAAACTATCACGTGATGGATGAAATCACAAGTGTGTATCTTATTATAGCCAACTTATCTTGTATGATTTTAATATTATCTTCAAAGGATTTTATGTCAGAAGTATATAACTGAAATGATATCATCATGAGGGGAAGTTAATACACGTTGTACTCTTTTTCTTTGACCGTAATTTTGTCACATTGAATTTTTTGACAAGGTTTTTAATGAAACAACTTTTTTGGCGTATTCAAAAGAATAATGTACTCTTTTTTCTTCATTAGAATTTTTTCAAATAATTTTTCTTAATATGATTTTAACGAGGCACATTCATTATGTAATGAATAATGATGCCCATAATCAAAAAGATATTTATCCTTAAAATAATATTCTTACATGTTACAAATTGTGTACAACTCTCAAAGAGAGCAACCACGCAATCTATTTTTCAACATATCATCATACTGACTAAAAACAAACAAGGATTGATAAATATCATCTATGGAGACAATATTACGTCAAGATTATAATAAGACAACACGAAACATGCTTCACTAAAATTGCAATACTGAAGATATTGACGTACAAGACATAAATGACTCGATACAAAATGAATTTTCATTTATTGCAATCAGGGGAAGTAACTGTACTCTTTTCCTTAGTTCAAATTTTGTCCCGCAGGATTTTCTTGACAATGTTTCAATGAGACAGAAATTTTGTAATGTATCATTAAAGAGGTGGTGTTGTAAATTACATATTTATTAGTGAATGATCATTATACCAGTGTAGCCGTAGTTATTAGTTATTATGACTATTGAACATCTTGCAACTCAGGCTGTCAATGGATTAGATTTTAATTCGAATCCGATAATTTATTAACTAAATGGAGCAAATATGTAAATAGGCCAGTTCGATCCGATTTGTTATAATAACATAATATATATTAAATATTACTGCATAATTTATTATATATAATTTTTTTATTTTGGAACTTGTATTATACTTTATGAATTTTAGTGAAGAATGTCAAACTTATCAAATTTCAATATAAAATTAATATATCTCTGCTATGAAAAAAAGGGAATGAGAAGTTTACTGTAGATGTAAGAGTAATCCAATCCCCTTCAATTTTTTTCCCTACTGTGAACAAAACAATATCGTTTTGGTCTTTACAAAACGATGCATTTTTTTTTATATAAAATCCCTTGCGTATTTATTAAATCAATTTCCAGCTCATTTCCCTAATTTTATTTTCTTTAATTCTAGATACAAAACGAAGCCGTATCACTACCGTTCTGATATAAAACGACGTCGTATCATTGCGTGACTTTATATTTTACCCCTTTCTCCTGTCTCTATCATTATTTCTTTTATCCATTGTGTATGCAACATTCATGCTTGTTTACTTCTTCTCCATTTTCCCATACAGTCAGGGGCGGACCCACCAGTGGACCTGGTGGGTCCTAGGACCAACTAGAAATTTTTTATTTTTTTTTCATTTTTTTTATTTAAAATACTTTACAATTTTGGGATATAACATGTTAGATGTTAGATATAAATACAGATTTTAGGATATAACATCTATAAAGTATACTGTAATTTTTCATAATAACATGTTAGATATAAGTACAGATTTAGATGGAAAATCAGAAATCTGGCTTTGAAAATGAATTTTAGTTAATTAAGATTTGAATTCAGAGAGTTGTTGAAGGTTGTGATTTGTTTTGATATTAAGGTGTTGTTCTTTTGTTCGTTTTGCTGGTTTAGTTGTATGTTTGGCTCTTCTTGAGATTGTTAATTGCCAGTAGCAACGAAGTTCTTTCACTTCTTGTAGTAGATCCGTCTAATTGTTGAAGAAACTGTTTGGTAGCATAGGTTGAGACCTCAAAATTGGATAGAAATTCTTGACTACATATTTGAATTTGATTTCGAGCAGCCTAACACAATTAAAAAGTAGTTCTGATTTCAGTTTGTCCGCCTACTGCTGTAATTGGTCGGATGAGCGTTTCCGAGTTAATAATTTTTTCATTTTTGTAGCAATTTAAGAATGAAAAATAATACGTATTTCAAACTTCTATCATTTTAATTGTACAGGTTCTTTAATTATTATGAATGTTTGTGCTACCTTCAACTCCAAAAAAATAAATTCGGGGGCAGCCCCCGTGCTCCCCCCTTATTCATCTCAATATCTTTCATTTTAGGACCCACCAGCTCTAAAATTCTAAGTCCGCCATTGCATACAGTTACCCATCGTTTCTCTCAAGTTTACAGAGGTTTTGCTTTCACTACAAAAAAATCAAGCTTTTGCGTTTGGAAGAGGCAAACTGATTATTTTCCATTTTCATGAATGTGCATAGGTTTATGCCTCTCCATTTCACTACAAAAAATTCAAGCTTCTAGGTTTGGAGAGGCGAACGGATTTTTTTTCCATTTTTGTGAACGTGCATAGGTTTATGCCTCTCCATTTCCTCGCATGTCTTAGGTTTGTCAAAAAAAATTCTTTTTTTCTTATGTCATTATCCAGACAAAAAATATGTAAATGACATGTCAATATCAAATTTGTTTCTACGATTTTTGTCACTTTACCTTTTATGTTCAAGTTTGATTGAAGTTTCCATTTTTGGGTTTTTCTTGATTTTTCAAGTTTTACATGAACTTATAAGCTTCATGGGGTGGGGTGGGCAGTTTTTGGGTTCATAGTATTGATAGAGTTTAAATAAAGCTGTGTCATCATGAACTGCTATTTACCAAGATGCTCTATTGAAGGAAATTATTTGACTTCGATTAAAAATAGGTGAGCAAAGTATCTGACATTTAATAGCTGTGTTTTTTAACAGAACATAGTAGCAAATATATGTTAATCAACAATCTTTGAACCACAATATACACTTTTATTAATATTATTATAACGGCTTATTATTCATGAAATAGGGTCGTTTATTATTTGTTAATAATTTTGCAAGAACAATTTTGTTTCTCTGAATTATAAGTTAATTTTTTTTTACTTTCTTTGATTTACATATAGTTTACGCTCCAACTATAAAATCGGATATTGACATCTATATTGTCAATTTCGTCATATTTGGTGGTTATTAAATCATGGGAAGACAATGTTGGCCTACATCTGCACAGTTTGAGATTTTCAGTGTATATTTGATGAAGGGAATAAAAGTCCAAGCAAGTCGGAAATCGTACGAATAGTCTCCCAATTATCATTACATAGGGCGTGTTCGGTAGAGATTAAAATTGAAAAACTAGCCGTTATTGTTAACTTTTATTAAACGAGTGGGACCCAATAACGGTCATATTTTCAATTCTAATTGGATTTTAATCTCTACCAAACAGGTTCATAGTCATATTTCTGTAAAACAAAATGTTCATGATGGGTTTAAGAATAGACGTACTGAATAAAAAAAGAAAGCAGATGTGTACACAAACAAAGAATGTTCAAGCAAAAATTCTGTGACGGATTCAAACAAATATTATGTACGAAATGCAGCCTGATCGACATTTACGGAGTTTCAGATTAAGAGATTTGTTTTTAGCATTAAAATTAGCTCAGTTTTCCCTTTGATACTTCAATTCTACTACTTTCAATTTTGTTATATGAATTCGACATTTTTTATGGGTTGCGTCATGCAGAATTTATAGTTAATAATACGTCTATTTATTTGTAGAGTATTTTATTCTCATATTTATTATATTTTGTTTACAGTATTTGTTTTGTATTACCATATGTTTTTACAACAAGGTAATATAAGTTTTTCTAATATTGTCCTTTGAATTGTATTTTATGAATCAATATTCTACTCGAGAAAGTAGAAAGAAATTGTTCATTAGATGTTTGTGAAAATGCAAACAAGCATTAAAGGATTATGGGTGTGATTTATAAATCAAGTATTAGTTTTTTTACCTTCTCGTTTTGTGTGTATAACATTATTTTATGATCTATTGTATATTTGTTTCTTTTCCTTAATTTTGATGTAAATTTTGAACTAAAATGAGTAGTGAATTTTAGTGCTCTTTTGTTCATTTTGTTAGCTACAGAAAAAAAAAATCTCTATGTATATTTATTTATTTTCTTTGCTATTTTATTTACTTTATCTTTGTTTGCAGTTAATGAAGTTTGTACAAGTTCTGGTCATCTATCGCAAGAAAAACGTACGTGTGGTCCTCAGCTTAGTTCAGGTTTATTATAATTGTGTAATGTTCTTATTTTCACAATGATTTTCATTTGTGTTAGGTACACGTTATTTTATGCATTCTTTTTTTCCACTATTGAAATTCTATATAAAATAAAATTTACTAAAAATGCTACTCTTCACCAACTTGCTATTAATATGTTGACGGGATATTGACTGATTAGGAGTTTATTTCTCTTACTTCATAAGGATGCTTTTCTCTTTATAATTTTGTTAATTATTATTTCTTTTTTGTAGATTATGCTAATCAACATCTTCAATTAGAGATGAGTAATGAGTTTATCTGTTCATGAAAATAGCGTTATTGAAAAACAAAAATGAAAATGGTAATATGAAGTGTGAATGTGTATCAAATATTCTTGTTACTTCTGAACGTTCAAAAGAAATTGATATAAAAAAACATTCGTATTGAACCTTATGCCTTGCCATCTTATACAATTTTGCATTATGGTGCAAAAAAAATCTATAGATAAAGTAAGGGATTTTGTTTTTGTGACAGAATAGCCATATTACAATTAAATAATGTGTCTTCTGAACTGTATGACTTATTTACTTTAATTCAAATAAGGCAATTACTTTTAAAAAAGTTGCTCATAGTTACAACAATCATTTTGTATTTACTTCGTTTGGTGTTAAATATGATAAAGATTTGTTTAGAAATAATAAAATATATATATACTTTCAAAATTCAAGGACAAGTGTACAATTTCACAAATCGACTTGTACTAGTTGATGAGAGTTCAACATATTTGCAGTTATACTTCTATGATACTGAAAGTGAAATTCGTAATATGCTAAAAAAATTCAGAGAAGTTTAGTGAATCTACTTTAAGAAAGTTGATAGATATTTTTACAAAAAATCCATATTGTAACTTTTTTCGATCATTAAGTGAAGTTACTGATTTAGAATCATGTCGTATTTTACTGAGGTGTGATCCAAGTCTTGATCAAAGAGTATATAATATGCCAACATTAGAACAAGTGGTTGCAGTTTGGGTTTATGAGGACTGATCTGCAAATGTTCGACTCAGGATATCATTAATTTATGGACATTTAGATAATGTAGACAAAGATCAATACTATTATGGTTGTTATGATCCTCTTCAATATCCATTACTTTTTCCCTATGGAGAACTTGGATGGCATGAAGGTATTGAGAAGGTAAATGTGAATGTTTCACAAGTTTGAGTCCCTGATAATATAATAGAAGTTAATAATGTCAATTGAGCATATCAACTTTTGGAAATAGAAGATCATGGTAAACTTTACAAACGATAGCATTATATTTTTTTATTAAATTAATGTATTTCACAGTTGGAAATAGTTTTTCACACACACACACACACACACACACACACACACACACACACACATATATATATATATATATATATATATATATATATATATATATAATTTGCAGTTTTCATGAAAAAATGAACGACTGTATCATGTCATGAGTATTACTATTACAAACTCCAGATCAGGTCTTTAAACCATTTTTTGCTTCTACATACTAGTAGACTTTTACAAAAATATATAGTAGATATGTATGTTAAAATTGAAACAGCAAGATTGAATTATTTTCGCAATAATCAAAAGGTTATAAGAGCTGAACTTTACCAGGGATTGTAGACAGTGTACAAAATGGTGAGAATAGAGGTTATAAATTTGGTTAATCATTAGTATTATCTATTGGGTTTACTAGGGGTCCTAGAAATATGACTAAAAGATATATAGACACGATGTCTTTAGTTCATAGATATGAAAAATCTGATGTCTTCTTAATAATGACGTGCAATCCAAATTGGCCTGAAATAAAATAAGAATAAAGACACAATGATGAAATACAAAATAGGCCGGATGTGTTAGTACAAATATTTCGGGCCACGCTTGAGGAACTAAAAACAAATTTTCTTAAGAGAGAACTATTAGGTCATATAGCTGCATATGTTTATGTCATTGAATTTCAAAAAATCATAAAAGATGATTACCACATGCTCATTTCCTTTTAATATTTAAACGAAGTTTTATGATTACTAACTCTACGCAAGTTGATGAAATTGTTTCTTGTGAAATACCAGATAAAATAGATACCCTCATCTACATACTATTGCTGTAAAATATATAAGAACCATGCTAGAGTGCCCAAGTTGGTTTACAAAAGAAGAGTTGCCCAAATGATGTGACAGCCTCCTATTGGAGGGTGCGAGTGGCCCGCAGCTGGTGGGCCAGCCGCCCCCTTCAATAGGGGGCTGCCACATCATTTGGGCAATCTCCATTTTGTAATCCAACTTGGGCAAAGTATCATTATTCAATATATAATACATCGTCCTTGTGGGCATTTAAATCCTAAAAATATTTGCATGGAGAACAACCATACATGTAAAAATAAATATTCAAAAGAATACGTTCTACGTACTTCATTAGGTAATGATTTGTATCCGCTTCATAAACTTCGTAATGACGATGTAAATATTAAAGAGGTTGTATGTTAGACAATAGATGAATTGTACCACATAATCCTTACATTTTAGCTAAATATGATTCTAACATTAATGTAGAAGCATGCTTTTCTGTTAAACCTGTCAAATATTTATAATAAGTATGTATATAAGGGACATGACCGTATTCATTCTACTGTGAATAAATAAACAAATGAGCACTATATTGATCAGATTTCAAATTATCAAATAGCTAGATGAATATCTCCACATGAAATTATGTGGAGGATTTTTAGTTTTGATTTATTTGATACGTCTCCAGCAGTAGTTTCTCTATAATTACATACCGAAGACGTTCAATTGGTTACATACAATGAAACATATGATTTATCAAAAGGTATAAATAAAGACTCTATTTGACGAACAAAGTTAACTGAATTCTTTAAAATGAATATTTTAAATCAAAAGGCAAAACTTTACTTTCCAAAGATTTTTCTACATATTTTGAATGGAATGTGTACATGCGAATTTGGAGTCCTAGAAAAAAAAAAATGCTATTGGTAGAATAGTCAATGCTAATCCATCTTAGGGTGAGAGGTATTTTTTTAAGAGTTTTACTAAATCCTATTAAATGACCAAAATCTTTTAAAGATTCGAAAACAGTTAATGGTATTGTTTTGTCTACTTATCGTGAAGCAACATTTTTACCTAGTCTCCTTAGTAGAAATAATTATTCTGAGATGTGTTTAACTGAAGCGATTGCTTATCAAATGTCTATATTATTGCGTCAACTTTTTACTAATGTGTTGACTTTATGTTGCCTACAAATCCAAGAAGTTTATGGGACAAATTTAAGTATTTTATGGTTGAAGATTATTTACATAAAGGTCTAATAGAACACGATGCTGAGATGAAATCTTTGCATTGTATAAATTTCTTATTAGAAGTTGTTGGTAAAAATATAAATGATTTTTGTTTGGTAGATTTTAATGTTATTGTGAACAATAAAGATATGTTTGAAATCATGTTTGCTAAATAAACTACTGATATTAATGTTGAGTCTGACATGCATTTTATTAAGAGTTTAAATAAAGAACAACAGCTTGCCTATGATATTATTTTATATTATGTTTTAAATGATAAAATGAAATTTTTTTATTGATGGCCTAGAAGGTACTGGAAAAAAATATTTATACAAGGCATTACTTGCTGCAGTACGATCTCAAAACCTTATTACATTAGTGACAACATCGTCAGGAGCAGCTATTTCTTTACTACCAGTTGGTCAAACTGGTCATTCACGATTTCAAATTCCACTTGAAACAAGTTTTTGATATACAATGTTCGGTAAGTAAACAATCTACACTTGGTAAACTTTTAAAAATAACTAAGCTAATTGTATGGGATAAAGCACCAATGGTTCATAGATGAGTTTTCGAAGCTTTAAATAAAATGTTAAGAGACATTACTGAATGTGAATTATCATTTGGTGGAAAAGTCATTGTGTGTGGCGGAGATTTTCGTCAAGTTTTTCCTGTAGTACAAAAAGGAACAAAAGATGATATAATGAAAGCAACTTTAGTTTTTTCACATTTATGGCATTATTTTACCCAATTATCATTACTCCAAAATATGAGAGCTAAATTGGATTCCTTTTTGTGAATATTTACTAAACATCGGAAATGGAATTAAGAAGGAACATTCATGCCACATGATTAAGCTTCATTCAGATATCATCATAGATTTTGAAAATTAATTTAAATCATTGAAAGAATTAATTAGCATTGTGTTTCCCAATTTTCAGACATATGGAGACAATTTGAATATTATGATGAACAAAATTATTTTAACTTCGAAAAACGAATATGTAGATGTAGTAAACAATATGTTACTTAAATAAATTTCGGGTGAGATATTTAGTTTTGATGAAGTTATTGATAAAAGTGAAGGATTTATTCATAAAGATTTTTTAAACAGTCTAACTCCAAATGGTATCCCTCCAACATGAACTTGTATTGGAAAAAAATTGGCCGGTTGTGTTGCTTAGAAATATTAATCTTTCAGAAGGTTTATATAGTGAGACTAGACTTATTTGTCGTGAGTTTAAACAAAATGTTATTTTAGCTGAAATTGGAACATGAGAATATTGTGGAAAACAAGTATTTTTACCTAGAATTCAATTCATTCCACTTGAAGGTGATAAACATTCGATACCATTTAAAAGAACTCAATTTCTCATACGTCCTTGTTTTCCAATGACTATTAACAAAGCTCAAAGTCAAACTCTAGATTTTGTTGGAATATATCTTCCTGAATCTGCATTTTCACATGGTCAACTATATGTTGCATTGTCCAGAATTAGAACAAGAGAAAATATAAAGATTTTAGTTATACCTGCCGATAAAAATAAATCACATACTTGTTGCACCAATATTTTGTTTATCATGAAATATTGTATTTAATACATACTAATTAACAATTTTTTGTATGCTTATAACATTTTTTAAAATGTTTGAATTTATGTTTCTTAGCTTGTTTTCAATAAATGCAAATGCAACTTATAAAATACAGCTTCTCATAGTTAGAATTATTCCATATTGTTAGAGATTCATCATTAAATTTCTAAATGGAAGTTTTAAGCATATGGAAGTCATAAAAGAATCTTATCTGTCGGTAAAATTTTTTGACTATCATTCTATCTGTTCTAAAGTTATTTCGTATCAAAGATTTTTAGAAGTAGTTGTTCAAAGTGCAGGTCTTTTTATCTCTATTGAATTTCAATTTCCGAAGGACCGAGACAAATTATTTGGTCTTGCAATTTACTCCTCCTAACTCTATGAAGAAAAAGTAACAGAAGAAAGTCTTGATTGACGATCATGGAGGAGATATGATTGTTGATAATCAGCCAAAAAAACCTGAGGTCTGATGCTTGTCTGGTAATTTATTTTACCCAGTTTATATTCATTTATCTTAATTCAACACTCTAATATCTCTGATTTCTTCTACATTAGTCATTTTTCTCATAATTCTTTCTTTTCAGATTGTATTTTCATGCTATGTATGCTTATTGAATTTTTTCACTTTCTGACAATTTTTCAAACTTCATTTGCTTGTCTAGAAAAGAAGAATGATAAACTGGTACTTCTTAATTTGCTAATATTATCTAAGATTCTGATTTTGTTGGAAAGTAAAATATTGTTTAGCAATTATTTATATTTTACATAATTGTTAACTGCCTGATCTTTTAAGTGACGGAAAAAAATAATGTCAGCGGTCATTTGGATGGTATGATGTTTATTTGTAACTACCTTGTGTTTTAGACTACACTTTTTATATCTTCTTTTAACTAGATTGTGATGCTTCTTAAACAGTTCATTTATGTTCTTCTAAATTTTATACATTAGAAAGGAAAGGAGGAAAATGAGATTATGAGCATGTTTGGTTCCAATTAAAATCTGATATTAATCTAAGTCAATCAAACAATCAATATTAATCACATCTTTCACGGGTCTCACAACTTTTTAACCACGCATTTCAAAAATTTCTATCTACTAAAAAATCTAATTTTAATCCCCACCAAACACTTTTTATATCTTCAACAATTTCCATGGAATGCAAGTGATAAGGACTCTGAGAATAAGGAAGTAAGATTAATCTATACATTTTATACTCAAATCGTATCACTTGAGAATAAGGAAGTAAGGGTCCGTTTGATAGCAAGATGAAAATTTGGGTGGAAAGAAAATGAATTCAGGGAATTGAATTATTTAGAATTTGTTTTACTAAGAATTGTAATTAAAAGTGTTTGATTAGTATAATTTTTCACAAGGAAAATATAAGGGCATGTTTGATAGACACCTAATTCTTGGTAAGTTGGAAAATATGGGTACAATTTCCACCTTATGGGTTGTTTGATGGCTACATTTTTCCAAGCTATTGATTTCCATCTTGGACTGCACGTGACCCCTTATTCCACCAAAATGAGGAAACGAATTCCTATGGTTGAGCAAGTCATTCATTTCTTGGCAAACGTTTTCCCCATTTTCCCTCTCTCTCTCTCTTTCTCTCTCTCTCTCTCTCTCTCTCACGCTGACTCTCCGTCTCTAGAAATTTTTCATTCCAACTTTGCTCTTAGATCAGGTATATTTTCTTCGATCTTGTACTTTGATTTCTCATCGCGTGGATCTTAGAAGGATGAGGGGAGAGGAAGGTTGGGAGTTTCTAAGGGTGGTTACCCCCTTCCTCTGTACCCTATGATTTCTCTGTTAAAATTGCAACAACCCTTGTATCTATGCATTTTTGTCTGTAAAAATGGTTTGGTGTTGTTTGATAGGGATGTTATGATTTTCTTCGACCTTCTAGGCTCGCCTTCTCGGGCAAAGGGAACAATATGACCCATATCTTAGCTAGCCAAACCGGAAGGCGTGTGATTGGAGGGTTTTTGTACTCTCTATCCCACCTGCAACCGATGATTTACATTCATGGCGTGGTCGGTGTTCTCTTCTCTACCCTATGATTTACCCTTTAAAATCGCTTATCCTTGTATCTATGCCATATATATCTTTAAACGAAAAATGGAAAATCATTAGCTTTTTTCCAAACATATTCGTATGTGTGTGTCAACCACTCTTTGTTTGAGTGACTGGTAATGGTTGGCCATAGTTTCATGGGGGATGTGATGAATTTCTTCGACATTCTGTGCTTTTGAATCAGGCAAGGAGACAATACGACCCATATCTTGGCCGGGCAACCCGGATGACGTGTGATTTGAGGGATTTTGTACTATCTGTCCCACTGCAACCGGTGATTTGCAGCCATGGCATGGCTGCCGTTCTCTTCTCCGATTGTTAGAAATCTGATCATCCAAGAATTCCAGAATCACATAGGTCGAATTTTCTACTTTTTTCTTCTATACGGGAATTATTGGTAAATTATTTTGTTCTTCAGTTCAGTACCCAGAATGTTTTCGAATCTCGAAATGCAAATATGTTGTGAATTTGTCACTTGTTTTCGAATCTGGATTTCTAGTTTGAGCTCAACTCACTTTGCTTATTTGTTGGGGCTGACTGAAAGCGGTATATAGACTGCAATATATTGCTGCAATTTATGATTTAATTTCATACCTGCAACTATGAGTTTCACTTGTTTTCAAATCTGGAATTCTAGTTTGAGTTCAACCCACTTTATTTATTTGTTGGGACTGACTGAAAGCAGTATATAACTACAATTTATGATTCAATTTCATACCTGCAACTATAAGTTTGTCACTTGTTTTCGAATCTGGAATTGTAGTTTGAGCTCAACCCACTTTACTTATTTGTTGTGGCTGACTGAAAGCAATATGTAGACTGCAGTATATTGCTGCAAATTATGATTCAATTTTATACCTGCAACTATGAGTTTGATGTTTGGAAATGTATCTGTGAATATCCAATTTAGTTTTTGGTTTAATGATGGATGAGAAATCCTTTTGTAATTAGCAATTTGACAATATAAGATTGCAATTAATTTGTTTTAATTAATGTTTTGTTCAATGTAATTTATATTTTCATTGTCTTCTCTAGTTAATTGGAAATTATTATTGCACATATGCTTACAAAATGAAATTAATATTTCTGTAACTGCCTTTTATTGTTGAACAATTTAAATAAATTGTAAATTTGTATGTTTGATTTCTTCTCATCCCAACACAATTCACAGTGAATTAGTTTAATTCCATAACTTAAAACATATGAAACTAGAAGTAAAAACGGTTAATTATCATAAAATCCTGAATATGAGATTAGCAAAATCCAATATTCTACTTCTAGTGAGATTTGTATTTTTGAAAATCGTGAATATTAGATTCGACTTGGAATTTTAGGGAACATACCAACACAAAAATGAATGGAGACAATGGGATTTTATGTTGAAATAATTGCACCTTTAAGTATTACGGTACTTCCATTAACCAACCGTCTACTACTTTTTTCTTATAAAGTACAAGTAACTAGATAAAGACGACATGAATAATCTAAAAAATATAAATCTTAACGTTCAAGGATTGAATGAGGAATTATTAGCACTAAAGAATAGAAAATGAAGAAAGCCACCAACACGTTTGACAAACAACCTTCACAAAGATAATTAGGGGTGGGCGTGGGTTGGGTTGGGTTAGGTCGATTTTTTCCAACCCAAACCCAACCCAACTTAATCAGTTTGATTAAAAATTTAACCCAGCCCAACTTAATCGGTTTGATTAAAAGTTAGATTCGATTTATTTGTTAAATTTGAATAATTTTTTAGAATTTGAAATTACTTGAAAATCTATGCTTTTTAAACACACATATAAGGAATTCTTTCTAAAAATAATGTATAAATAAGTTTAAAATTTAAGAAACCTTTTCTTTTTTACAATTTTTTGAAATTCAATCACTTCATTATCATGTCTTTAATTTTTACTTTAACGTCAAATGACATTGCATTTTAAATAGTGTTCATGTGAATCGGTCTATATGAAAAAAATTGACATTTATATATTATAAGTCATTATCTTATCTTTACTATTATGTCTATTTAATTTATTTTTTTCATCTTAGATATTAATTTTTTTAATTCATCGGGTTGGATTGGGTCGGGTTGAGTTTTAATTCATAACCCAAAACTCAACCCAACCCAACCTTAAATTTAATTTTTCAACCCAACCCAACCCAATTGACCTTAAAAAATCGACCCAAACCGATCAGTTTGGTTTGGGTTGATAGGGTTTTTGCCCAACTCTGAAGATAATGGTGATTAAATATATTAAACAGATTGAATGAGCAATATAGCAATTGGAAAAGAAGAGAAAAAAAACATATGTTCATTTAATCTTGCATTAATCTCACCAAAGCGCTTTATAGGCCAAATGATTTTCTATTATCGATATTTATTGCTCCTTCAAAATCCATAGAATTGCAATCATGCAGATAATGTACATTTCGAATTTGATCGTTTTTTGTTCATTGACAATAATAATTAACGTGATGTCACTTTCTAGTAGTTTCTTCAAGTCACATGGCTACCATTACGAACCAACGTTGTCGCCAATGACAACAACTTGGACTATTTTGGATGCTGGTCATACAAGCAGTTGTACATTACAATACAATTAGGTGTCGTAATCAACGACTCCCTAGAGGCCCACGTAAAAATTGGGACTTCGAAAGAAAAATTACCCTTACAAGAATGTTGGATGATAGTGACAGAATTTGTCATGATCTACTCAGGATTAAAAGAGCTCCGTTTGAATGATTTTGTGCTCGCTTACGAACTTATGGTTTGGTTGACAAAGGATCTGTCAAAGTAGAGGAACAAGTGGCTATATTTCTTAACACCGCTGGACACAACCAACGTAATCGAATTGGGAGTTTTACATTCTTCAGATCTGGTCAAACAGTTAGTTATTACTTCCATACAGTCATATAAGCTTGTCTAGGACTATATAAAGATGTTGTGAACAATGCTACTATTCAAAACTCACCATACGAGAAGGAGAAATTGCAGCCATGGTTCGAGTATTTTAAGGTGAGGTGCTACTATATATCTTGTAATATAAATTTTCATTTTTGTTTCACTAGCTCTTCTGTAACTATTTTTTTTCTTGTTTTAGGATTCCGTAGGGCCATCGACGGTACTCATTTGATCACCCAAAATGTTTTGGTCACTTGCACATTTGATATGAAGTTTACGTTTGTACTTGTCGGTTGGGAGGGATCCGCTCATGACGGTCGGTTGTTAAGGAGTGCAACATTACGACAAGGGCATAGGCTAACAATTCTAGTCGGTAAGAACTAGACATCTCGTCCTAGAAGTTGACTTTTCACCTCCTTTCAGCCTAACAAATGTTATATTAGCAACCATGCGTTGAATAGGTAAATATTATCTTGTCGATGCCAGATTTTCATTGGTTAATGGATTCCTATCACCCTATCGTCGGACACGATACCATCGTCGAGATATCGAAGGACATCGGCCTGAAAGCAAAAAAGTGCTGTTCAATTTCATCACTCAAGTTTGCGAAATGTAGTGAAGAGGATTATAGGTCTGCTAAAAAAAGGTTCGCTATAACTATAATTTTTTTTTTTTTTTTTTTGTCATTATATCAATAACTTTTGTAATAAGTTAATTGAATACCAATCGAAGTATATTTTACTTTGCTTCGACTGACCTCGTTTGATAATTTTTTATAACTAAATGAATCACCTACAATCAATTTAATTATAAAATATTAAAGTAAAAATTTCACATGCTACTTTGACTAATTGTTTATAATTTTCCACTGGTCTTTCACTAATACAATATTTTCTATACATATAAACATTTATCTTGAAAGATTTTTTTTTCTAGTATATACACTTGTGATCCAATAAAAAATTTTCAGCATACACATTTGTCAGCAAACCATAATGTTTCCTAAAAATGTAAGTGCTGAAAATATAAGTGTAGAGTATCTAATTTTCTCTACTGAGGAAAAAGTGTAGAAAAACAAAGTTTCTTGACCTATAAAACATAGAAAGAATTCGATGCACATTTCTTCAAGAAATCAACACCTACAAATCACAGGAAAAATTACCTTTTAAAACCAAAACAATATCTCGAAGTAAAGAATTCTAGAGTCCATGAGTATGATTATAACCTGATAAATAAAATGGAAATAGTTAGAATAAAAACCAATAAGAAAGAGACTTGTGAAATACTTAGAATATATATTAATAAGAATTAGAAAAAAAAAAAAAAAGTAACGATAATCAACCTTTTATCAAAAATATAAGCATGAAGCTTTTTGAAGTTTCTTGGCTAGTTACTGCCATGCATCAAAAGGTTTTGGAAGTAATTGTAACTTACGATATTGTATTACCATAAATCAATGTAAGTGTAAACAAAAATATCATAAAACCTGAAATATTACGAAGCTAAATTAGCTATAAAAAAATGAATGAATAGCAAATATAGAACAGAAAATCAACAATATAATTATAACAAAGCTTAAGTATATAAAAATACTTACAAAGAAGTTATAATTCTAGAAATGTATGAATAAAAGAATTTCTTTTTATACAACATTTTTAGTACATGTATTGTGTAAACATTTAGTGCTTGATGGTTTTAATAAAACTTTTAAAGATTTGCTTGTTTTAGCTCTTGACAATGTTACATAAAGCTGACCATGACAAAAAACTGTTTCAAGAAGATACAAACCAATGAAATCAAGTGTTTGATTTTGTGCTTTATTTATTGTCATTGCAAAGCATGGCCTAATAGGGAATTGAGTTCTTTTAAAGTGAATTGAGATTTGATCACTTCTCAAAGGTATAAAAGGAATTCTTGGTAAAAAAAAAAAAAATGTTTTCCACAATATTCACCGAATATAATTTCAGCAAGAATTACATTCTTATCAAATTTTCTACAAGTTAGGCGTGTTCTATTGCATAACCCTTCAGAAGGATTAATATTTCGTAATAATATTGCAGGACAATTTATCTTAAGTTTCAGTTCGTGAGGTGGAATACCATTTGGAGTCAAAGTATTCAAAAAATCTTCCTGTAGGCTCTGTTCTAATTTGTCAATTGCTTCATCAAAACTATAATATGCGTAAATTTCACTAGGAATTTGATCAAACAAAATTCTATTAATATAATCAACACATTCATTTTTAGGCGTAAGAATCACTCGATTTCCTATCGTATGTAAATTATCAACATATGTTTGTATATTTGGAAAAACATTATTTATTAAAATTTTGAGAGATGTAATTTCATCCTCAAACGGAACGATTATATTGTTTGGAAGCTGAATGTTGTTACAATTGTGTTCTTGCTATGTTCCATTTCCAACTTTGAGTAAATAATCTCAAAATGTGGGATCTAATTTCGCTCTCATATTCTCAACCAATGGTAGATATGAAAACAAAGGCCATAGATTAGAGAAAACTAAGCTAGCTTTCATTATATCTTCTTTTTTTTCCCTCTCGGTATCATTGATAAAACTTCTTTTTTTTTTCTCTCGGTATCATTGATAAAACTTGTCTGAAATCTCCGCCTAAAACAATCACTTTTCCACCGAAACACAATTTGCAATCAGTAATATCTCTAAGCATTTTATCAACAGCTTCAATGGCACAACGATTCACCATAGGTGCTTCATCCCAGAGTATTAACTTTGACATTTTTAACAAAGTCCCTAGAGCTGATTGTTTACTAATAGAACAGCTAACTTCACCAACTGGAATTTTAAACCTTGAATGAACTGTTCAACCTTCAGGTAAAAGAGATGCAGATACTCCAGAAGACGTTGTGGCTAAAGCAATTAAATTTTTAGACCTCACACCAGTTAGAAGAGCTTTACATAAAAACGTTTTACCCGTTCCCCCTAGATCATGGATGTAGCGACCCAAATTTTTAAAGTACAAATTTTATAACTTAAAGTGTGTCGCTACGACAATCCCGTCAAATTTTAGAATTCATTTTACGTCCGTCGAGTTGTCTAGCAAAACATTTAATCTAAGATTTCAAAACGATTTTAATTTTAAAAATTCAATATTTACTTATCGAGTCCAATCTCGAACATTTTTAAAAGTATCAAATTCTTATCGATTTAAATCCAATTTTAATGTCCGATATTTTATTTAGAGTCCCATATTATTAGTCCAAATTTCCTCTTTTAGTCAAATGTACTTAAACCCAATTAGCCCAAAATTATTTTCAGCCCAAATTCTGGACCCAAATTATTGTCTCGTTTTCTGTGCCCTAACCTACTGTTGATCACTATTCATTCACCTTCACCACGCCTCACAGCACCTCCACACACGGCATTCCTCAACCCAGCAACTTCAGCAGCCTAGGTAAGGGATCATCATCTCCATCAATTTTACCTCAACCCAATGTAAAGTTCACACACACACACGGTTTGTTTCCACTGCAATCACCCACGAACCCCAACCACGCACGAGATTGCAGCCACCAACAGTTTTCGAACGCCACCACCAAACTGCAAATTTCAATCACCATTCCACATTCGAACCACCGACAAGACATCACCACCTCAAAGCCGTGCCTGCAACTACCCAAAACGGCAGCCCCGTTTTCCCCAAATCGACCCCCCTTTTCATCCATGTCAACCAAAATTCAACCACCAAAATCAAGAATAATGAAACCCAATCACTTACCTCAACTCCATCCACGTTTTGGCCGGACTTCCCGCCGAAAAACCCAAGGAAATCCGAACTGTGGCCTCGATTTTTGACCTAGGTCGATACCCAATCGACCCCCAACCGCCGGCGCTACCTCGCAACGGCGACACCTTTGATTTTTGGCCGAAAATCACCCTCTTCCACCACTTCCCGTCACCGGCTCCTCTCCTCTCGACCTCTCTGCCGTGCTCGTGTGTGAAAAAGAGAGAGAGTGTGTGAGATATAGAATTGTATATCTATTTTAAATTTTGAGAAATTATTTCCTTAATCCCAAGTTTTTAAAAGTTATCCAATTTAGCCCCAAAGTTTTAAAAGGTTATTATTTCAATTCCAAAGTTTTACAAATTGTTTAATTCAGTCCCTAAAGTTTAGTAACTTTTAAATTAGCCCACAAATTTCAAAAGGTTCACATTCAGCCTTTAAACTTTTAAATTTAAGTTTCAATACCTTTTCAATTAAGTCCCAAAAAATTTTAAAGTTTTAATTAGACTTAGTATCTTAAATAATATTAATTTTGTTCTTGCTAGACAAGATCGTGGGTAAAGTGTAAAGCACGGTAACATCACATTTGTTCAATTTTCAAGAAAATTTTCAAGACTTTGAGGTGGGGTTTTCATTTAAGCAATTGTGGTTATTTGTCCATGTTAATTCTTGATGTGTGATTTTAATTGTGATATAATGTTTATACCTATGAAAAGGTTGTCAGGGATCGTAAATAGGTCCGGGATTGTAAATAGGTCCGGGATCGAAATCGGGTCCTTAGGAATACCAACAGTGCAAAAAAAATTTGCTAAACGCTTATAACATGTTGTCAGGGACCGTAAATAGGTCCGGGATCGAAATTGGGTCCTTGGGAATGCCCACAGTATATATTTCTATAGTATGTTGTATGGATATTATGTTCACCACTTCATTTCATATTTAGACTTAACTTGGACTGATTGTTGTATCTCCACTGAGTATAATGCGTTATGCTCATCTCACTATTTTTTCACCCTTTCAGGTTAAGGAGCTTGGCAGGACAAGGCAACGAGCGGAAAAATTTTGATTTAATAATAGAACTTTTAAATTATAAGTTTTGAAACAAGAAATTTTAAATAGTTGGTTTCCATTTTGACACTTTAATACCGAATTTTAGTATTTTTGCAAATGTTGGTACTTGCTTATTACATTTGGTATTAACTCTTGGATGTGAGAAAATTGTTACAATGATGTTTCCGCTTTTTTGTGCTAAGTTGCTTTAGTTTTCAAATATATGTCTACGCATTTTGGCGACTATTGAAAATATGTATTTACAGGTTAGTTTTCAAAATATATGCATGCCTTCGCATTGTGGCGACCTTTTGAAAATGTTTATTTACAAGTTATTTTGACTTATGTAGCGCCTTGAGTTGGTAATGAATTTGGGGCGTTACAATGGATAAAATAAACCCCACTCGATTCAGAATTTACTTTTTTCATAATTGTATTGTATGCAAATTGCTGCTCATTATTTAATCTTGCTACACAAGCATAGCCTCCTTCTATATCCAAATTTGTTGTCTCATCTATATTTACACTAAACGACACTATTTTATAGTCATTTATGTTTGATTCTAAAATAGAACTAATATCTTCTAAAGCTCATAGTTCAGTAATCCCTGAAGGTATGTTTTTATGTACATAATCATCAATCATATAAATTTTAAATTCATCCCACAACAATTTTAGATTATCAGGGTTATAAAGTGTAAGAAGTGTAGCAAAAAGACATCTTAAAGAAGTAGGCATTTTGTAAACAATAGCTTCGAATAAACATTCTTCACAATAATTGTCTCCGCTTAATAAACCATGTAAAAAATGTTGCTTCTCAATATGTACTGACAGTTACCTCGTTCAAAGTTTGCAAATCATGAAATGATGTTGGACCTCGAATATGATTAAGAAGAACACAAAAGAAATATCGTTCTCCTTTAGATGGATTTGCTGTAACAATTCGACCTATAACAACATGTTTTTTTCTCGGAGTCCAAATCTTCTTATTTGAATTCCAAACAAAACGTGTTGGAAAATCTCGATACAACAATGTACGAGCAAATTCATTTGCTTCATTTACATGAAAATATTCTATTAACATAGTTCTTTTCGTATTTTCATTCTCAATAAAAGTAGATAAATCATCTTCATCGTCATATCTTACTTGTTGATGATTTTCAATATGAAGTTGTAAAGAATAAACAGTTGGATAAATTTCTGCTAAATTGAACGAAAAATTTCTCCACATAGTTTCAGGTGGAGATATCCATCTAGCAGATTGATAAGCCGAGATTTTGTCGATTTCTTTTTCTATTTCATTTGTAGAAACTGAAAAATGAATACGATCATGTCCTTTATACACATATTTATGCAAATATTTTACAGCTTTAATAGAATAACATACTTCAACATTAATGTGACGGTTATATTTTGCGCTTAAATAAGGATCATATGGTACAATCCTTCGATTGTCTAACATTTGACCTCTAACTTTAATAAAAACACAGTTATCACGATGTCTGTATAAAGGATATGAGTTAGCACCAAATACAATAGTATTACAATAAACTTTAGGATATTTATTTTTACAACGTTTATTTGCTTCCATACATACATTTTTTGGATTTAAATTTCCATAAGGACCATGCATATTGTGTTTAACAATAACTGAATGAAGATAAGGATATTTCTTTTCATCAGGAATTTCATTGAAAACTATCTTATCAACATCTACAGTAGAAGAAATTTTGTGACTATGGTTGAAAATCAACAATAGATGTGCATGAGGAAGCCCTCTTTTTTGAAATTCAATAACATATATATGTGCAACAACTGAGCCCAAAATATTTTTTTGTATGAATCATTTTTTAACTTTTCTAATTTTGCTCTAAATATATGTGCAATTAAATCTGGTCGATTTTGAATCTCATCATTATGTTTTAATTCCTTTTTAATCTCCAACTAATTTGGATTACATGTTATAGTTAAAAAGATATCTAACTTTTCATAACGTTGTACAATAGTCATTGCATCCATATATCTCCTTAAGATATCTCTAGATCCACATGTAAAAGACTGGGGCAGAATAAATTTTCTTCCAATTTTGTATCCTCTTGTATGTCTATTTTGAACATTATCTACAATAACTTGGTAAAGTTCAGCTTGAATTTGTTTCTGGTTGTTACGAAAATAGTCTAACCATGCAGTTTCGATCTTAACATACATATCTACAATATATTGTTAAAACAATCTACCACCATGAAGTAAAATAGATTTACTGAAAGGCCTAATTTGTAATTTATATGAATAATATTCTCGACAAGAAACCTGAGATTATTTCTTCATTTCATTGAGCACTGCAAAAAAAAAAAAATCATCATTTGTTTAGAACATTCAGACTACAAAACTTAGTATAATGTACAAAAAAATATATTTACAAACCTTGATTTTATTTTTCAATAAATTCTACTGCAGAGGTAATTGTATTAGGAAACGTAACAAATTCAGACAAATGTTCAGGTTCAAAATAGGTCCTTTTGCACCTCTTAATGCCTTCATGCCAACCAGATTCCCCGTATGAAAAAAGTAATGGATACTGGAAAGGATCATAGCAACCGTAGTAATAATGAACTCTATGTGAAACACCAGAATGACCATATATAGTAATGTCACAAACACGAACATTAGCATTTTGATCATTTTCAACCCATACAGCAGCTACTTGAAATGATGTGGGAGTATTGAACACTCTTTGATCAAGTCTTGGATCACATTTTATATGTATTTGATAGTCTCGCAAATTAGTCTTATTACTTAAAGATCGAAGGAATCTACTATATAGATTCACTTTTAGAATTTCAATTAGATCAATTAAAGTACATTCAACAAAGTTCTCTGAAATTTTCATACGATTTTCAAGCTCATTATCTGTATCATAAAAATTTAATTGCATATAAGAAGGCGCACTATGTTGTAGAATAAGTTTATTTACATAATGATATATGTTCGCTAAAAAGTACAAGCCGCAAGTGCACGGGTCGCGACAAGTAATAAATTGGATCTTTTAAATCCAGTTGTCGAACCCACGAGAAATGTATACTTTCAATTACACGACTTTAATAAATTTTAATTCTAACAATGAAAATAAACACACAATAAAAACATAGGATTAGAAAAAATAACTAAACATCAACAAAATAGAGAAAACAAAAACACTTGGAAATTTTGGAAGAAAAAACATGATTGAGATTCATGGTTTCGTTTAACCGTCACCTAATTAATTTCAAAACAAGTCAATTAACTAATTACTCATTTTCAATGTTAGATCCGATCTTCCAATTTTAATTAATTACCTCTCTCGAGTGAAACTAACCCTAATTGATTGGTTAAACCTACTATATCTCTGTGTCGATTTGAAACCAAACAATCGCATTCACTAATTATGTAAATAGCTCATTGGGTCACCTAGGGCTAGTGGTATATCTCTATCCACTACGCAAGCATAGAGTCACTACACAAACCTAGGGTTTCTACCATTTGGTCTAAATTATACCATCCTCTCTCGAACAATGTACAAATCACGAAATACAATCATTCATTGGCCACATAAATAAAAATGCAATCATAACAATAATAGAAACACATAAAAATAAACATTTTAATATTAAAGAGCAAATATGAAAATTAATTAAAAACTAGGTTAAACTAATACCACAAATCTCAATACAATAACTTTAGCCCATATTATATATATGATGAAAAAGAGAATATTTTATACAATACATTACACATTTGACAAAATAAATGAGAAAAAATCAAAGTTTGAAGATAAAACCCTATTTTCGAGCTTGAACTTGATTACTCCAAAACCTTGCCAAAATCCTTTATGTATCTCCTTGTTGCTCTTGATTGTGGTCCAAAATATCCAAGCAAAACAAAAGAAAATGAAAGGAAAAGAAAGAAAAATAAAGAGGAAGCAGACGTGAAAACCAGGGGAAAACGTCCCAGGAAGAAGCCAAATGAAAACTGCCCAAAACCTGTTTAAGGAATGGTTTAAACGAGTTGTTAAAATGGCAGATCAACAAGTCGGAGTACAAACTGTTAAGGAAGGAAGGATGTAAGTACTACCGTACACTTGGGGAAATATTTAGCGGGACGACAGCTAATGGAGGATTAGGAGCTGCCTCCACTCAGCTTCCAAACACATCAGAGAAGGAAAGACGGATGGAAGATGATTTTTTTAATAGAGGGGTGCATGCAAGGGTGGAAATTGATGATGAAGTTCATGAGATTTCACATGCTCGTGGGCGTAAAGAAATTGGTACATCTGGTGGAAGTCAACGAAAGGAACCTAAGATCAGAAAAACAGACAAACTTGAGGCCTGCATGGCACAGTGGTCAGAGAATGTTAGCAGTAGTAATGAAGAAATAGAAATGCGCAAACAGTACTTAAAAGAAAAGCTTGCAAAGATCCAAAGAAAATCTGCTACTCATTCGGATCATGAAGTTAACAGTCGGGATCCTTATTCAACCAAGTGTTGCATGGCCATTTTGAACCGTATGGATGGATTGTCCGATGATGATTATACGAAAGCAATAACGGCTTTTCAAAATTTTGATTTCAGGGTGTCATTTGTGGAGATGCCTGAAGCAAGGAGGGGACCTATTTTGATGCGACTTTGAATTAAGTTTGTTTGTGATGTTTTTATGTGTTATGTTTTAATTGAAGTGACAGTTCGACGTGATTTTTTGGTTTCATAGCTTTTAAGTTATTTTTTCCTGCATTGATGTTGTAATGGGTTTCAAACTTCGTACTTCTTGATCTTATTGGATGATGAACTGATGTTGAATGTTATTTTAATATAAATGTTTGCATGTTAGGTTATTTTTTTTTTTACACAAAATAATGTGAAATTTTTTTTTTTTTCAGAATATGGCAAGTTCTTCAAATGTGGATTTGTATGACGATTCTGATGATGAAAATTCGAGCGATGACGATTTGTTATTTTCCGATGATTTTGACACCATTCTTAGTGATGTAATAGTACTTAATTTGTTTATTGCCCAGAAAGGAAATTCTATCGGCAGAACACCTTGTAGAATATCACAGCTTACTGGACATATGTATGTGCTTGAAATTCTGAATGGACATCCGGACATGTGCTATCAGAATTTTCGTATGCAGCAACATGTGTTCATGAATTTCTGTGATATTTTGAAACAGAAAGGGTTCTTGCAAGATGGAAAAAAAGTTACCATAGAGGAGGGCGTTGCTATGTTTCTAATGATTGTAGGGCACACTACACGTTATAGTATTATTGGTGATAGGTTTCAGCATTCGAACAACACGATACACAAATGGTTTAAACGAGTTGTTAGGGCTGTTTGTTCATTTGGCACTAAGCTAATATGTCCGCCAAATCAAGACATTATCCATGAGCGTATTTTACACAAATATCCTTTCTTTAAGGATTGTATAGGTGCAATTGATGGAACACATGTTGCAGCTTGGGCACCTGCATCAAGACAAACATCTTTTCGTGGAATGAAAACCACAGTGACACAAAATGTGATGCTGACATGTGATTTTGATATGAGATTTACATTTTTGTATTCTGGCTGGGAAGGTACGGCAAATGATTCACGCGTATTCGTTGATGCAGTTACAAGACCAGCGAACAACTTTTCAATGCCACGAGGAGGTAATTAATTATACTTACAATAATTAATGTGAATATATGTATAATGTCACATCATGTACTTTTTTTATGTTGTAGATAAATTTTACCTTGTCGATTCTGGCTATCCAAACATGCCTGGATTTCTTGTCCCGTATCAAGGTCGAAGATATTATCTGCGTGACTATATTGGGCAAGGAAGACTACATGGAAATGAAGAATTATTCAACTATAGACATTCCTCGTGCCGTAACATTATAGAACGTAACATTGGAGTTTTAAAGGCGAGATTTCCTATATTGAAGTTAATTACCAATTATCCACTAAGTAGACAAAGACAAATTCCTACTGCATGTTGTGCAATAAACAATTTTATTCGTCAGGAGCACGCTTTAGATAGGTTGTTCGCTGAGTATTCAGAGGAGAATATGATATTTCATGATATACCAGAGTCAAGTCAAGATCAAGAAGCCATACATTTTGATGCTAGTCAAACAGCTCAAATGGGACAAGTCAGAGATCAAATTGCCACACAAATGTGGAATAACTACTCGAGACGTCGTACATGAGTCATGAGATTAATTTTATATTTTGTTTAGTGCTTATTTGTTTTGTCATAACATGTAAACTTGTAATTATATCTATTTAAATGTGTTGCTAAATTTCATTTAGGTTGTTTTTTTTTTTAAAAAAAATTATCAACATTACCAAACTTCCAAAAGGTATATTTAATTTAATACTATATTAACAGAACTTATTATTAAAATAAATTGAATAATCGAATTTGTTGAATAACATATTATACAAGTGTTTTTTTTTTTATCGAAATGTATATTTTTTTTTTATTAAAAGTGGAAACTTTTTTGAAAATTCATTAATATTTCACATTTATATGTTATTTTATACTACATTAACATTAAACTATTAAAATTAATTGAATAAGCAGATTTGTATAATAAAATAATATTAATAAAAAATTTCGTAAATTTATATGTTATTTTAGTATATGGAAAAAAAATTCATGATTCAAAGATAATAGAAAATTCAAAGAAATTTCAGGTTTTTAATATATTTAATAATATATTAACATTAAACAATTATAGTTAATTAAATAATCAGATTTCTTGAATAAAATATTATCTAATAATATTCTAAAAAAGTGCAAAGAGAACGCGTTTTGTGTTTTCTGTTTTGAGAAACTGTTTTTCAAAATGACAAAGAGAACGCGTTTTCAGTAATCTCAAAACAGACACTGAAAACACAAAACACAAAACAAATTTCAAAACTCAAAACACAAAAACGAAGAGAACGCACCCTTATTTTTTTATATATAAACCTAAAGGAAATTGCAACCTTGGTCCCTGAAGTGTCAAAAGGCGAGCAAAAAAGTCCCTCAACTTTGAACTTATACATTTTGGTCCTCATATGTTATCTTTTATTTCAATCTTGCCCTCCATAAATTGATCTCAAATCCTCCACTTTCGGCACTTGCACTTTGGTTCCCAACTTCACAATTTTGTGCGATTTTAGACATTTTTTCCTCCTTTCTTCTTGTTCTCTTTCCTTTGGGCGATTTTAATCTACAAAAACCATAATTACATAATTGTAAATAGAAATTCGCTCATTTTCATCAATAATAAATTTGTTTAAGTATTAAATAAGTGTGCAAAAATAAACTTATCAATATACTTGCCCTTAAACTCTAAATGTGTAAATACCTTTATATATTTTAAAAAGTGTCGTATTTAACACCAAATGAAGTGAAAGCAAAGTGGTTATTATATCCTCGTGCAATCTTTTTAAAATCCATACATTTAGGTTCTTTAGAAGTAAATAAGTTATATAGTTCAATTGGTGAATTTGGCATAGAAAGATGAACTTTTCCATCAAAACAACAAAAGCCTTTACTTTTCCTACACAATTTTTTTTGCACCACAATATTTACAACTATTGCACGTCGGTAATACATATGCAACCGTTGGTATGTTCAATATATTAGAACTACTTTGTAACATACAATTGGAAATATGAGGTATTTCTTGGATTGTTGCATTTGTACAACATTCGAACTATTATTTCCAGATGATATAGGATTAGTTATCCTCTTATGACGATCACTGCAGCCTGTCGATCTCTTTGCCTTTGGATTTCTTGTTGACGATGAGACCTAGTTTCAAAATTCAAACAACCAGTCGCCCCATCATAACATGTTTTCGAAGCATCTATGATAACAATAAGATAACTTGTCGAATAATTGGAGCGGAACATAACGAACAGGAACTAAAAAAAAAATTCAAGAAAGCTATTAACACATCTATACTTTTAAGTAAAATCAAATTCTGGACATAAAAATGTCTAAAACATATTAACTCCTTTCCTAACTCTAATTTCTTCACAACAAAAACAGAAACACATACTAATCTTCAATTTCATCTTCTTTGTTTATGTTAATTATATTACTATCATTTTACATCGCATTTTTTACCAATTATTTATAATGTCAGCACAAGAAAAAAATATTTCATATATAAATAAATATCAAAAAACATATGAATGAGATTAATTTAATTTGTACATAAAGAAGAAATTACCTCAGGTAGTTGCAGCAACACCATTAGTTGCTTCCAAATAATTGACAAAAAAAGAAAAAAGGCAAAAGATGGCAAAAGTACGAGCCGACTGCAAAAAAAAACGTGCTTTTTCTTGTTTTAGCAAGCTCGTTGGAAAGTTGATGCCTACATTTGTGTAATAAAAATAACGATTAAAACAGTATATAACAAAAAAAATTTACAGATTACCCAATAAAATCTACATCATAGTAGAATCATGATTCATAAACGATACTATTATTATTAAAGGGGGAAATAGTCATAAAGAATAAACACTACACTTTAAATAAACACAAACAGAGAAGAAAAATTAAAAATAAAAATAAATAAATACCATACCATACCATACCATACCAATTAAACAAAAAACCTATCCCAAAGATTAGCAGCAAAAAAAAAAAAAAAAACATTTACTTACCCAAAAAAAAATGGCACAAACCCTAAAAAATTCTTGCCAATACAACAATAAAATCATCAACCAAATCTAACATAAATATTCATAAACAGTAAACACCACATAAATATCTTGTGACATAGAGCATGTAGAAAAACCAAAAATACAGACAGGATGAAAAAATTTAAGTAAAAAAATAAAATCTTAGCAATATATTTAAATAAACATTAACACCAACTATACCCAAGATTTGCACAAAAAAGAAGGTCATTTACTTACCAAAAGAAGAAAAAATGAAAGAAACCCTAATAAATTCTTGGCAATGCTGGAATGAACAATAAAATTGTCAAACGGACCAATATTCATGACAATAACTTCATATTTACCTACCAAAAAGGAAGAAATCCGGAAGACAAATAAAAAATTGAATGGACCAAGAACGAAGATGCAATTACTGTCAGAGGAAAAATGAATACTAAAACCATCAATTGCAAGATTCTAAATGAAAAGATATTTAGGGCGCGTTTGATACGCGATATTTGTCATGGAACTAGGAAAATATTTTCCTAGTTCCTACTTTTGGCTGTTTGATACGCGGAATTTGCCCTGGAAAATGTTTACCACCAATTTCTAATGTACAATCCCTTGAAGCACAAAAGTAGGAAAATATTTTCTTATGATTTTTGTGGGAAATTATTTTCCACCTTGTTGGGTGTTTTTTTTTTTTTTTTTTTTTTTTTACTTTTTGGTAATGGAAACATATTCTAAATTCAATGGTAAAAAAATTTATCCATTTAATTGACAATTTGCATGAAAAACGAAGTCAAACGAACATAAAAATTTTATGAAAATATTTTTTTTAATTTTTTTTACTTTTTGGCAATCCAAACAAATTTTAATACAGATTGTAAAAAAATTATCCCAAAAAGTAACCATTTGCATGAAAAACAAAATCAAACGAATTAGGTGAAAAATTATACCAATCAAACACCATTAAATCACTTCCCTCTAAAATAAATTCTAGGCAAATTACTTCTCTGCCAAACATTTTATTTGCAATCAATTTTTCATCTTTCTATGAAACGGACCCTTACTTACGAATATAGGACAAAATGAAAAGAAAAATGATCAATAGTAATATTTCAATTAGTCAACAAAAATGGCTACACGTGATAATAAAAAAATATAATCAGACCTTGATTCTCATTTTAGGGGAAAAATACATTTTTAAATAGTTGATTGATAGAGAATATGTGGTTAAAAATTAAGAAAAAATTTTAAATTTCCTTATAATATTATTTTATTGAAAAATATGTGGTTGAAAAGAAGAGAAAAAAAATAAATTTTTGAAAAAATGAGAATCGAACAGGACTCAGCAAAGTAACGTTTCAGTCTAATTATAGTCAACAAAGATGAAAAGCAAAAAAAAAAAAAAAAAATTCAACAGTCATGGTGAACGGTCAAAATACGACAAAATTGGGAAAAAAAAAAATCAACAACAATGTTTGGTTTGAATTTCAATTAGGGTGCGTTTGATTGCAAGGGTGAAAAAAAAAATGAATTCTAGATAATTAAATTGCATAGAATTTGTTTTAGAGAGAATTATAATTAATTGTATTTGATTGGTATAATTTTTCACATAATCTGTTTGGCTTTGTTTTTCATGCAAATTATTATTTTTTGAAATAATTTTTTTTTACAATCTGTATTAAAAATTGTTTGGATTGCCAAAAAATTAAAAAAAGTAATTAAAAATAATAATTTTTGAAATTTTTTGTATTCGTTTGACTTTATTTTTCATGCAAATTGTCAATTAAATGGATAGTTTTTTTTACCATTGAATTTAGAATATGGTTCCATTGTTTTAAAAATATATATAAAAAATCACTTTCCTACTAAAATCATGAAAAAATAAAATGTGTTTTAAATGGTTGTACCTAGAAAATGGATGGAAATGAATTCCATGAAAAAGTTATGCAATCAAACATCAAAATTAAGCATTGAAAAGGAATTGATTTTTCTTTTCCACCCAATTTTGATGGCTATCAAACATAGCCTTAGGGTCTGTTTGATACAGACGAATTTCATGGAACTGTCAATTGAATTCCAACTTTTTTCAAATTATTGGTGTTTGATACACCAAATTTTTCATGGAATTAAATTCCAAACGTTTTCTAGGTACAACCCATCAATGCACGTTTTACTTGGAAATGGTTTTCCACCTATTAGGTGGTAATTAAATTCCATCTTCTTCTTCTTTTTTCAATGGGAACAAATTCTAAACTCAATGGTAAAAAAAAAATTCATTTAATTGACAATTTACATGAAAAACGAAGTCAAACGAAAAAAAAAAATCAATTTTTTTTTTTAAAAACTTTTTGGCAATCTAAACAAATTTTAATATAGATTGTAAAAAAAATTATCTTAAAAAATAATAATTTTCATGAAAAATAAAGTCAAACGTGTTAGGTGAAAAATTATACTAATCAAACATAATTAATTGATAATTCTCGGTAAAACAATTCTAGATAATTCAATTTTCTAAAATTTATTTTCTTTTCACCCAAATTTCACTCTTGTAATCAAACGGACTCTTAGTCAAAAAAAGGTGGCTTACTATTCTTCAAAGAAAAGATACAATCGGAATGGTACAAGATCATCTGGATCATTTTATTCTTTGAGTGAACCCATCTTTTAATTTACCAGGAAATGTGCCCCGGATCTAGGAAAAGTACCATTTTTTCTTCTTTTGCAGGTTTTGAGTAAAGGAGAGAATTTGTAAAGAAAAAAACCGAGGTGGGCTTTTTCTGATACTTTACTGGTATTTTGAATTTTGAATTTTGAATTTTGATTATTTGATGGTCATAAATGAAAATTATATTTTTTGTTGCTGTGTCTCGACGAATGAATTAATACTGAAATACTTGCATCTTCTTTTAAAAAATGTTAAAGACCTGATGACTTGCTGTAATCACTATCAAAGAAATAAAAAATGTTCAATCTCAGAATAACTATAATAATGTTGTTCTGCAATTTGTATGTACTCAACTAAACAAAATTGAAATGAATTCTGAAAGTGAGACATCTACTTCTTGAAAAAAGGAAAATAAGAAGATTTTACCTATTTCTTTATGTCATATTCCTACTACTGAAAATTTACTCAACAACGAAGCAAATGTCTTGAAAGAATTTGTTTCTCAGTTGTCTAAATTAAAAGCTCCCTCCTCTTCAAATAACATCAATACAATTGATTAAATTGAAGCTCCATTTTGTGACAATGAAAAGTATCATGTCAACAAAATAAGAAATTCTCAAAATTTCAATTCAATTCCTCCTTATCATCCAAAAAATTCTAGTCCTGATCTTCTTTTCGAAGAAAGATTACAAAAACCTACTACATATGATGGAACATTAATTCTTGAGTGGGATATTGATGGTCTTTCTGAATATCAAATTGTTCAAAAAACAGAAAATATGATTATTTGTCATAATGTTTATACTGCAAAAGGTTTTATTGAATTTCAAGCTTTTACTAGTATAACTGCTGGCTTTGTTGGTCAACTCAAGTTTTGGTGGTGGAATTATATCACTACTAAAAAAAAAAACTTGAAATTTAAAATGCAACTAAGCCTGACAGCACCGGTGATAGTTTTACTATTCTTATCTATTCCATTGTCAAACACTTTGTTGGAGTTTCCAATGATTACATTGAAAGAAGTTCAACAGTTTTAATGAATTTGAAATGTCCATCTTTGCAAGATTTCAAATGGTACAAAGATAATTTCTTTTCAAAAATTTTCATAAGACCTGATTGTGATCTATATTTTTGGAAAGAAAAATTTATTTCAGGTCTTCCAACTCTTTTTGCTGAAAGAATTAGAAATATTGTTCAAAATGAATTTACAGAACAAAATGATGTTACTTATGGTCTAATTGTTAACATCATTAACAAAGAAGGTTTAGCTATTTGTAATGATCTCAAACTTAAAGCCAAATTGAAGAAAGAAAGACTGACAGTCGTAAAGAATTAGGATCTTTCTGTGATCAATATGGTTTTGAAAACCTTAAAACTCCTTCAAGAAGAAAAAGAAATATTTCAAAAAAGGAGAAAAATGATTTTTCAAAGAAAAGATATTCAAAAAGAAAAATATATTCTAAAGAAAAAGATTTTCAAAAATCTTATCCAAAAAGAAAGTTTTCTAAAAAGAAATTTTCAAAGAAAATTTAAAAACTGTTACTTGCTGGAAATGTCAAAAAACTGGGCACTACTCCAATAAATGTCCTATGAAAGATAAGATTAATAATCTTCAAATTGATGAAGAAATTAAGCTTGATCTTCTCAATCTTATCAATTCTAAATCTGAAGATTTTTCAAATTCTGATTTAGAACGGGTTTATCAACATCAAGAAGATTCTGATTATGATTCTTCTTCCTCTTCTCGTTCTTCTCAGAGCCAAGGACAAGAATTTTGTGGTTGCAAAACTATAAATATTCTCACTAAAGAAGAAGAACTTCTCAAAGATGTTATAGATCAAATCCAAGATACTAAACTTAAAAATAAGTTTAGCAGTCTTCTTCCTTCTACATCTAGATCTCCCCTTGAAGACATTTTTCAAAATGTTCTTAATCGTTTCAAAAATGAAAAGAATTCAAAAATCTCTTCAAGTACTTCTGATTTAAAAGCAGAAGTCAATCTTATGAAACATCAAATTTCTGATCTTCAAACTCAAGTCAAAGACATCAAAATGGAAGTTGTTATTCTTAAATCAAAATCTGATGATATTATTAAATCATCTTCATCCTCCTCTTCTTCTTCTGATTCTGAAGAAGAAAATTCTTCTCATCATCTTAGTCAAAATTCAGATCATCCTTCAGATCCTTTCAAAGATCTTTATAAAAATGATCTTTATAAAGATCCTTTCAAAGATCTTTATAAAAATGATCTTTATAAAGATCCTTTCAAAGACAAAACTGAAGAAGAAAAGGTTAATATAATTAACCGAATTCAACTTCAAAAATAGTATTGTCATATGACAATTATTGTCAACAAAGAATTCAAACTCTCCACTCGTGTTCTTATTGACTCTGGTGCAGATCAAAATTGTATTAAGGAAGGACTCATTCCTACAAAATATTTTGAAAAAACCACTAAACGATTATATGATGCTAGTAGAAGAAAATTAGATATTCATTACAAACTTTCAAAAGCTTATGTTTGTAATTCTAATATTTGTTTTAAAAATATATTTTATCTTGTTAAAGATTTAGATCAAGAAGTTATTCTTGGTATTCCTTTTATTGTTCAAATTTATCCCTTTCAAGCTGATTTTAAGGGACTTACTACAAATGTTTATGGACAAGAAATATTTTTCAAATTTTCAAGTCCTCCTTCAACTAGAGATGTTAATTCTCTAAAAGAAGCTTCTATTTCAAAATTTATTAATAATATTAATTTTAAGAAAAATCATATTAGATTTCTTAAAGAAGAAATTAAATTTCAAAGAATTGAAGAGCAATTACAAGATTCTTCAATTAAAGAAAATGTTTCAAAATTACAAAATCAAATTGAACAAGAAATTTGTTCTACTATTTCAAATGCTTTTTGGGATAGAAAGAAACATATAGTTTATCTTCCTTACAATTCTGATTTCAATGAGTCAAATATTCCTACCAAATCCCGTCCTATTCAAATGAATAAGGAATTGCTTGATTTTTGTATTAAAGAAATCAATGATCTCTTTGAGAAACATCTCATTCGGCCAAGCAAATCTCTTTGGAGTTGCTCAGCTTTTTATGTCAATAATTTTGTAGAAATTTAGAGAGGTGTTCCTCGCCTTGTTATCAATTATAAGCCTCTTAATACTGTTCTTCAATGGATTCGCTATCATTTACCTCAAAAGAAAGATTTATTGAATCGTTTATTCAAAGCTGCTATTTTTTCAAAATTTGATATGAAATCTGGTTTTTGGCAAATTCAAATTGCTGAAAAAGATAAATACAAAACTGCATTCAATGTTCCTTTTGGTCAATATGAATGGAACGTTATGCCTTTTGGTCTCAAAAATGCTCCTTCTGAATTTCAAAAAATTATAAATGATATTTTCAACCCCTACTCAAATTTTATTATTGTTTATATTGATAATGTTCTAGTTTATTCAGAAAGCTTAGAACAGCATTTCAAACATCTACATACATTCATGCATATTGCAAAGAAAAATGGTTTAGCCATTTATGCGAAAAAGATTGTTTTATGTTACAAAAATTCGGTTCTTAGGTCATAATATCAATTATGGCACTTTAACACCTATTCAAAGAAGTTTGGATTTTGCGGAAAAATTTCCCGACAAAATCTTAGAAAAAACATCTCTTCAAAAATTTTTGGGTTGTGTCAATTATGTAGCTGATTTTATCAAAAATATTCGCGTGATTTGTGCTCCTCTTTGTCAAAGATTACAAAAGAATCCGGCCTTATGGTCTAATGAGTGCATCATAGCCGTCCAAAAAGCAAAATTAGTTGTCAAAAGTATTCCTTGCTTTTCTATCCTTGACCCTAAAGCATCCATTATTGTTGAAACAGATGCGTCAGACATAGGGTATGGTGGGGTTCTAAAGCAGATTCCTTTAGAGTCAAAAGTTGAACAGTTAGTCCGCTATCATAGTGGAGTTTGGATTGGACCTCAAAAAAACTATTCAACTATCAAAAAAGAAATTCTTTCAATTGTTCTTTGTATTTCAAAATTTCAAGATAATTTGATCAATAAAGAATTTGTTTTAAAAACTGATTGCAAAGCATCTAAAGACATTTTGCAAAAAAATGTCAAAAATCTTGTTTCCAAACAAATATTTCCCAGATGGCAAGCAATTTTGTCATATTTTGATTTCAAAATTCTTTATATACAAGGTAAATTTAACTATCTTGCAGATTTCTTAACAAGAGAGTTCTTAGAAAATAAGAACAAATAAGATTTCTCATAGCCTTCTTTTCTTTTCAAAATCCATAGATCTTTCTTTTCCATACCGTGTTAAAAGAAACATTTATTTATTTCATGGATTTCTACTGAATAGACGTTGGTAAGCCCGTGTTGCTGGGAAAAGCGTGAGGGTGTTCCCGTTTGTAGAATTTGAGTATTTCAGTTCATCTTTAAATATTGTATTTAAAGTTTGATTCATGGATTCAAGGGGAAATGAAAAAGCTATATCCTTTCCACAAAGGTTTGAGTTTGATTCACAAAGATTTATTTTCAAAACTTTCAAAAAAACTTACAAAATTTCAGAAGATTAATCTTGATGATATCTTCTCCGCTTTTCATCGAGATTGCAAAAGAGATATTATAAAATCTCTTAAAGATACAACAGAAATTTTTGATAGCTTTAATAAATTAATCAAGAGATTAACTCTTGAAGAAACATTCGTTTCAAAATCTTATTCAAAAAGCTCTCCTTCAAAAAATCTTGGACTTCTAAAAGAAGAAAGAAAAGATTTAATGAAGAAAGTTATTCAATTACCAATAGAAATATTTTATAATATTTCTAATCGAGATCCATCTTGTTCCTTCACTTTCAAAGATATTATCTTTAATATCTATAATAATTTCAAATTTGATAATTTTGTGATCAGCTAAAGCTATCATGATTTTCATTTCCTTCTATGCGGAATTTCATTCATTAAAATTTTTGATGAAAATCTCGAAAGACTTTTTGAATGGGGATTTTTATCTTCTATTTATTTTGATTCAAAATCAAATATTTCACTTTTTCCAAATCCTCTACAAAAAGTTATTACAAATATGATCAAACTTGGAGCTATTACCTTCAAAATTGAATGTGCGATCATTCTTCCTGAATGGATTGTTGAAAATTATCAAGAAGATGAAGAACCTTTTACTGAAGAATATGTTTCTGCGAAGCATATTATTATTATCTGGAGTCATTATCTTCAAGGACTTATTCCAATGCCCGAAATTTCTATCAAGTTCAAGAGATATCATTATGAAGATATTGATACTATTAGATCATATTCTTCAAGAAAGTTACTGTCTTTGATAAGACCCAAATCAATTTCTTATGTCAAAAAGAAAATTGATGGATTTTCTTCAAATATCTTCCTTGATTTAAAATATGAAGATGATAATTATCTTATATTTTCCGACGAAAGAAGATGGGTAAGAAAGGTACCATTGATATTGTAACGACCCAAATTTCTTAAGATTTAAAGTGTTACCAAAAATTTCATTTAAATTCTAAAGAACGTGGCATGTAATTATATATAATTATGATATGGTAATTTACTCAAAATTTGCAGAATATTCGTAATTTTAATTACTAAAGTGAAATAAAAGTATTTTCCTACGACATATTTTAAATGTATATATTTGGAAAGATCACATAAAATAAATCTGTAATTCAAGAACTACAGGCAAAATCATATTACACTTGTAAAATATTTGCTATTTGTCTTATACATAATTTCACGTGTTCATAGGAAACGGGTCACGAAATGATATGATAATAAAATCCTATTCAAGCATAATTTAATGATACGAAGACACGGTATAAACTATAGGTAAGTACTTTCCTTTTTATTTTTATCAAACGTTTACAAACATACAAGGCATATGATGGGTTTTATGCATTTAATTCAAGTCTGCACCAAATCAAAGACAAATATATATATATATATATATATATATATATATATGTATATTTATTATCATCTTCCCAAAACCACGATAGTGACCCCTCATGTAAGATGGAAATATGTTGAATCTTCCAATACAGTACGGATAACATGAAAAATGTCATGATTTTGTATTTGATTTTAATAACAAGAGGATACAAAGGTTTGACTGCCTACACGCATTACTAAGACATGTTAATAATGGTTTCTGATCCAAAATTCATAATTTAATTAGTTACTAAAAATAAGCACGTAACCTTTCTCATATAATAAATTTTCTGCAACTAATACCTTAACATAAAAGTTTACGCATATCACGTTCATTAAAATAATAATAATAATAATAAAATGTTTATTCCACTAATATAAAAAATATGAAAATCAATCATCTGGAGAAACACCAAATAAACTATGTTCTCAATCCTAAATTACAGATTCACATAATAATAAAATAAAAGTAATTGCTGAAAATAAAAGTCTTTAATCACATTATACCGAATTAATTTATTGAATTCCATAAATCCTGACATCACGATTGCACCTCATTGCCCGCCAATCAACTATTCGTTCTAATCTATGAAAAGTGGAGAAAATGGTGAGTATATGAGAATACTCAGTAGGACATAAATATTGGTGCATCCCGAATAAAAATTTTAGATCACGTGTCAGAAAATCATGTCGTCATCATATCTGTATAAACCGGTAAGAGCTCATATCATATCATATCATTTGTACCGAGATGGCCATAACATCATATCATATCATATCTTTCATAAATATAAAGTTTAATCAGCATGAATAAAAATATTTTAAACTTGATAAATCAACTGCACCTCTTTTCCTACCTTGTTAGATTAAATAAATTCTTGAACAACGAAAATTCCAAGTCAAACTTTTCTCTTCTTCTCGTACTGTGAAATACCACCTTTCTTTTTTTTGTGTTCTTTTATCATATAATATCATGCATAGAAATAAACAATAACAATTTGTACAAAGTGAGAAAACATGTAGGGATGGGGAAACGTGTGAAAGTGGGTGTCATTTAAAATACACTATTTGATTAAATTTTCAACTAAAATTCAACAATCCTATCACTTCCCAAAACATACACACGTGATGACACTTTATATACTTAAAAGTGTAAAAGGAAACTAAATATAATATTCTTTTTAATTGACAACAAATACACACGTGGCCACAACACTTTTAAATTCATTAAATTACTCAATTAAAAATATAATTTTAAGGCTAATCTTTCTACCTCGATAACCTAGGCTATGTTAATCCAAATTAACTTTTTCTCGAATCTATTACGTATAATTAATTACGATCTATCCAACGAAATTAATATTTATATACTTATCATTATTCGATTAATATCTAAAATATGACTCAAATAAAATTAAAATTTCCTATAAATTATTTTAGTTCCTAACTTTTTAAAACATGAAAATATAGCATACAAAATTAAATTCTATTCTATTAAAATGTTCGAGACATTACAGATATCTCAAATTTTTTAAGACAAATTTCAAATCTCGGATAGCTGCTACGACATTGTTATCAATAATCTTACGGAACCATGTGAACAAGATAATCAAAATGATGAAGATTATGATGCATTTGACGAAGAAGCTATCCATAATTCATGTTCATGAATCTACTTTATATAGAATATTATCTTTTAAATTTCCAAAGACGACTTTAAAGGTGGCATACATTTTCAAATGGAGGGACGTACCACTACTATTCAAGATTCAATGAATTGATGACTTAAAGAAATATTTCAAGAGTGTCAGTCAATTATGGCAGACAAAAATAAAATTGTGGGATCCACTACTTCAAAAAAGTTATCATTCAAGAATTTTCAACAAAATTGAAAAAAATTTCAAGTCCATCACTTCAAATCTCGGGGTTCTTCCAAAAATGGCCAAGTCAAAAAGCCTTATTTCCACTTTAATTTTTTCATAAGTTCATATTCCCACTTTGGCCTATTGGAAGTTTAAAGACAAAACTACCCTTAAATGAATAGTCGAAAATTCGACTGTTAACAGCCAAATTTTCGACTGTAAACAGCCGAAAAGTCGGCTGTAAACAGTCGAAAATTCGACTGTGTACAGCCGAAAAGTCGGCTGTTTTCGGCTGTTTACAGCCGACTTTTCGGCTGTTTTCGGCTGTTTCATTATGAGTCTGCTTCATTATTGTTGTCATAACTTTTTCTCCCGATATCCGATTAAGGCGATTCAAAATGGGTTGGAAAGATAACTCAAAGGGCTACAACTTTTCTAGAAATAGCTCCTTCTCAATTCGAACGTTTACTAGGCCAAAAATGGATCTCAATATCCAACTAAAAATTTGGACATTCTAAAATTGATTTATTTTCACTCCTTTTGGCCATAACGTTCTCTACTGATATCCGATTGAGATGATTCAAGATGCATTGGAAAGCTAAATTAAAGGGATACAACTTTGATTTAGATGTCAACTTCTAATTCGATCTTTTGCTATGTCAAAAAAGGTTTCAAGATGAAGTTGAAAACCGATGCAAAACTTTTCAACCTATAAGTTGTTATGTGATCATTTTTGGCTATATTTCATCACTTTGACTCATTTCGTCATCTAATTGACATCTAACACTCTCGAATCTTCGTCATAAGGTTAGAAACAAGTTCATAGTATTTGCACTTTCATAATTATTTATTTCATATTTAATTTTGGTACGATAATTGCCAAATTAAAATTACTTCTTTAATTATATAAATTTTATTCAATTTCGTAACATTTAATTATATAATTATCTATTTCATATTTAATTTTGGTATGATAATTACCAAATTAAAATTACTTTTTTAATTATATAAATTTTATTCAATTTCGTAACATTTAATTATATAATTATTTATTTCATATTTAATTTTGATAATTATCAAATTAAAATTATTTCTTTAATTATATAAATTTAATTTGCTAATTTGATAATATAAAATATTTAATTTTGATAATTACCAAATTAAAATTACTTCTTTAATTATATTAATTTTATTCAATTTCGTAACATTTAATTATATAATTATTTATTTCATATTTAATTTTGATAATTATCAAATGAAAATTAATTATTTAATTATATAAATTTAATTTGCTAATATAAAATATTTGATTTTGATAATTACCAAATTAAAATTATTTCTTTAATTATATAAATTTTATTAAATTTCCTAACATTTAATTATATAATTATTTATTTCATATTTAATTTTGGTAATTATCAAATTAAAATTATTTCTTTAATTTGCTAATTTGCTAATATAAAATATTTAATTTTGATAATTACCAAATTAAAATTATTTATTTAATAATATAAATTTTATTCAATTTCGTAACATTTAATTATATAATTATTTATTTAATATTTAATTTTGGTAATTATCAATTGAAAATTCTTTATTTCATTATATATATTAGAAAATTAAACAAAAAGGAATTAAAAAGATTGAATAAAGAATATAAATATTATTTAATTAAATTTTAACAAAATTGAAGATTCTTTACAAAGAATATTTAATTAAGCAATTTTAAATTAAAAATAGTAAATGAAAAAAAATGATTTTGTTAATTTCGTTGAATAAAACACTTAATTAAGGTAATTATCAATTGAATTTTTTTATTTAATTATATATATTAAAAAATTAAACAAAAAGAAATTACAAAAATTTAATAAAGACTATAAATATTATTTAATTAAAATTGAACAAAATTGAAGATTCTTTACAAAGAATATTTAATTAAACTATTTTAAAGTAGAAAAAAATTAAATAAATTTTTTTGTTAATTTCGTTGAATAGAATACTTAATTAAGGTAATTATCAATTGAAAATTCTTTATTTAATTATATATATTAAAATATTAAACAAAAAGAAATTACAAAGATTAAATAAATAATATAAATAATATTTAATTAAAATTGAACAAAATTGAAAATTCTTTACAAAGAATATTTAATTAAACAATTTGAAAGTGAAGGGCATCGTCGTCGACTGGACTCAGTAAAAAATATTACAAGTAAAAAAACGAAAAAAAGAATTATCAATTTAAATTTTTCGTTTGAATTTCGTTTTTGGTAATTATTAATTTCAATTTCTTCATTTAATTATATAAATAAATAATTTAAAGAAATGAAAAATATTAAAAGTAAGTAAAAGATATAAATTTTATTTAATTAAATTTGAAACATTAAAGATTTATTTACAAAGAATATTTAATTAAAGAATTTTATATTAATTAAATTATTTAAATGAAAATAAAATAAGAATTTGCTATTTTTAAAAAAAATAATATTTCATTCTCGTAATTATCAATTTAAAATTATTTATTTATTTATTTAATTTTATATATAAAAATTAAAACAAAAGAAATTTATTAAAGTAAAAAAGAATACAAATATTATTTAATTACGTTTGATTTTTGGTAATTATCAATTTAAATTTCTTCATTTAATTATATATATATATATATATATATATATATTTATTTATTTAATTAAATGAAATTTTATTATTATTATTTAATTAACTTTGAAAAAAATAAATATTTATTTACAAATAATATTAAATTGAAGAATTTTAAATTAATTAAAATATTAAAATGAAAAAAATAAGAATTTGTTAATTTGTTATAAAATAATATTTCATTCTCGTAATTATCAATTTAAAATTAATTATTTAGTTAATTTTATATATAAAAATTAAAACAAAAGAAATTTATTAAAGTGAAAAAAATGTAAATATTATTTAATTACGTTTGATTTTTGGTAGTAAATTATTAAATTAAAAAAGTTATTTATTTTATTTTATATATGCAAATTAAAACAAAAGGAAATTATTAAAGAAAAAAATACAAATATTATTTAATTACATTTGGAATATACTATATTAAAAAAATAATATTATTTTATTTTCGTAATTATCAATTTAAAGTTATTTCTTTTATTATATCAAAATATTAAATTTTATTAATTTTTTTTATATACAAAAATACAAAATAACAATTAAATTATTTATTGTTATTAAAAAAAAAAGTCAACATTTGATCAAATCGGCTGTTAACAGCCAAAAAATCGGCTGTAAACAGCCAATTTTTTCATGGGCATTTTGGGATTTTCGCTCTTTTTGTTATTTTTGTTTTTTCATTTTTTTTTTTAATGTGTTATTTGGTCAAAGGCCAATATGGGAATATGGCTGTTCAAAAGCGCCATTTAGAGGTATTTCCTCTCAAATCTCAAGTATAAATCAAGGTTATGTCTTCAACATTAGACACAGTAAATTTACCACCTCCAAGATAGTTTTTAAAAGCTTTATCCTGTAAAACTTCAATCTTCAACATTTCTCTGTATTTTGTCAGACATTTGAATATATCTCAATTTTTATCATCACTGTCTACTCCCCTGTATCCCTGGGCCATTATCTATATATATATATAAAGGATATTTTGCTGTGGAAGGCCAAAAAAAAAAGAAAGAGGGGAAGCTGTGAATCGTCTTGGAATTGAAATAATTTCAACTAGAATTCTTGAAGTATATTTTTTGGCCCTTTTAACCACAGAATTAGATGCGTTTATAACTGCTATTATGTTTGATGTTAGGAAACTTGAACTTCGCGATTTGTTAAAGCTACGTCTGGTTTTAGAGAATACTATAATGAGCAAAAGGGCTTGTGCATTGTATACAATTGGTTGAATTTAAGAGGTTCCTTACTATTCATTTTCTGCGGTTACTTATGTAGATTTGAGCTGGAGTGGTTGGGGGTGCCTGGAGGCGTCACTATGTCGTCCTTGAGTCGGAAACTGGTTTTCTTAATCCTGCAGTTCTTGGACGAAGAGAAGTTCAAGGAGACAGTACATAAGTAAGTCCTTTTGTTGGTCTATGCCCTGTCTTTATTTATTACTTTCTTGCGAAAGCTGAATTAATTATGCACTTGCTGACTTGCTAAAGTTTAATAGTGATTTGCATCCTTTAAGGTAGGTATAAGTTTTAACATGGAACAAATGTCCATTCTATCATTTCTTTCTTTCTCCTAGGCGAAAAAGCAAAAATAAATAAAGAAAATATGGTATCTTTATCCGTTTTTCGGTTCTTCAGGTCATAATAACAAAGTACTTATCAAGAAAAATTTGAAGCACCTATTGCATGATTAGTTTTTGTTTTGTCTACTAAAATTAGTTGTTTGCTATCGTTCTTGATTGATCTCGGAGTACATGTAAAATGTACATAGGTTGGAGCAAGAATCTGGTTTCTTCTTCAATATGAAGTACTTTGAGGACCAAATTCAAGCAGGTGAATGGGACGAAGTTGAACGCTATTTGAGTGGATTCACGAAGCTCGAGGATAACCGCTATTCGACGAAAATTTTCTTTGAAATAAGAAAGCAAAAATATCTTGAAGCTCTTGATAGGTAAGTTTTGTCTTGAGTAACCCCATTGATAATTGTTTTGTTAACTACGTGTAATACTTTTCAGACAAGACCGAGTGAAAGATGTTGAGATTCTTGTGAAGGATCTGAAGGTGTTTTCATCTTTCAGTGAAGATCTTTCTAAGGAGATCACCCAGCTTCCAACTCTTGACAATTTTAGGTATCAAAGACTTAGTTGATTAGCTGTAGTGTAGCTTTTGATCTTATTAGTAATTCCTTCCTTTTATCTTTCTTTAAAGTGTCTCCAGGCAGAACGAGCAGCTCTCCAAATACGGGGACACAAAGTCCACACGAAATGTTATGCTGGTTGAATTAAAAAAGCTCATAGAGGCAAATCCATTATTTCTTGACAAGCTCACCTTGCCTTCTTTCGAAGCATCACACTTGAGGACATTGATCAATCAAAGGTTAGCTATTATTCCTAAATAGAATTTGATTTGATTAGTTGAATGACTCTCTCTCTCAGTGTGTTGCACCCACATGATTAGCTATATGTACAAATTTGGTTTATAAAGTTAATTAACAAAGTAATATCTGCACCAATCATTTTGAAAACAGATTTTTAAATCATTAGAAATCAATGGCCTGAATTTTGTCATCACTCATTTTGTTAATCAATTTTATAAACACGCTTTGTACAAAGCGTAATGCCAAACTTCCACAAAAATCTCTCTACCATTTCCCATTTCTTGTTTTCTTCTTCTTTTGTTTGTGATTGTTATTTTCTGTAACTGAGGAAGGGAAGAGATTATTGAAGAAAAGGAAATGCATAAGGTGAAGGATCAATGTTCTAGATCCTCCAGACCGACCACTATCCATGGCTTTGCTCAGTATGGAGATCTCGTTGCCTTGCAAAAGCTACTTCAAGACAACCCTTCTCTTCTTAATGACAGCAATCCCGTTGTAAGCTCTCTCTTTCTCTCTGTATATGTGTTTGTGTGGTTAATGTGGACATGAGAAAGGACATTTTCGATTTGAGGATCTTGATGATTTGTCAAGGACAAGACTCCATTTTCAAGTTTCTTCAGCTTAGGATGGATATAAATTAATGAATCTGGGATTTCGGGTTTGCTTTAATTATGCAACTTCTGACTGCAATTTTGTCCGAAGAAGGAAATCTTTATATGCAACTGCAAATATTTCAACCCAAATTCAATTCCTTTCCGTAGGTCAAAATTGAAATTCCCAAATCTAAGGCTTGTTCTATCTCGTGTTGGACTTCATGCTCATGTGCCTGTAAGATGCAGATAATAGCATGTGATCAGATGGATAATTTGGGTGCATCTAAACTATGATGCATTTGGCTGCCAAAGGGCAAGATTTGATATGGTTTCCATCACGGAGAAATTCAGTATATGATTTTTTATGGTGATAACAACGAGAGGACGCGATGATATTGGTGAAATCTTGAGTCATACCAGGGTCTGTGAAGATTGCTTCTTTCAGTGCATCATTATTCATGAAGATGATCTCTTTAAGTTGGGGCTGGGGATAGGGATGAGGGTGGGTAATTATGCATGAAGATGAGCTTTAAGTTGAGGGTGTGGGGAAATGAAGATGGTGTCATGATGTGAAGTGAATTCAGTGGGTTATATAATAATATGATAAATGAAATCATTATGTTGTGGGTATCGACTGTGTTCTATGGAATTTCATCTTTTGTTGAATCCTTATGCTAGTTTAACGAGGTTGGATTAGCGATTCTATTCCATGTGTTCAACCTTGTTGCGGAACCTTGACAATAAGAATGTAGTTCTTTCTTCGACCTTCATTATTTAGTTATTCACTGAGCCATTTCTTTGCCTTACCTCTTGTCCATTACTTGCAACAGAAATTGAAGCCTTGTTCCTTATGAATTTGGTATACTTTCTTGAAATTGTGACTCCGTGCTCTTGATTGCTATACCCAGTTGAAGATTCTGAGTAACTACAATGGACCTGCTGGTTTTTGTTTGCCTGTCCCTCTTTAAACCTGTTCTATCAGAGAGCTCTCACTCACCTAAGTCAAAATGCCCTTCATTTATTCTCATTTGTCGCTCTCTACTTTTTCTCAGTTGGTGCCACTTCTATTTGTTAGTGTATATTCTCATATCTTATCTTGTTCCTTCTACTATGATCTTTATCTATGTTAGCATCCTTCATTCTACTATGTTCATCTCTTGAACGTCTTATTTTTTAAGACCAACAATCAATAGCAAGTCTAATCTCTGTTTTTCAAGGCCACATTTTAATCTTATAGGAATCTTCCAATGACACAGAATTTCTGTAGCATTCCAGAACTTCATTTAATTTTATTTTGGCAACGGTAATAGGTTTGACATTTGGTGTCCTTTACGTGTATACGAATTTTATTCTTGCATGAATAATAATTTTACACAATGCAATCACAATCTTTGGCTTTGATATATAGTTTCCTTTTGCGCTAATAGAGTTAGGGTTGCATTTATTTTGTCTCTTAGTGGAAGCTTCTATTGTCATGAAAAGACAACCATGGCAATTGGCATATGATTATTTCCAAAATGTATGTTTTTTCTCTGTGCACTATACTTGGTGAGAATCACCTACAAAATGCAATTTTATTTGTTTATATATATGAAGTTTTCAACACGTACTAATTGCTCAATTTGGATGTGATATTCTCCCAATTTGCTATGATGCAGATGGCACAGACACCACTCCATGTCTCCGCTGGTTACAATAATATTGAGATAATGCAATTTCTTCTTGATTGGCCAGGAGCCGAAAAGGTTGAATTGGAGGCCAAGAACATGGTGTGTAAGTTTTCATTTGTAATATGCACAACTCTTTTACTCTTTCAGAATAAAAAGAATCCATTCCTGTGATCTCATTATATAGTTGCATTGTACTAAAATTGGCAGTATGGAGAGACTCCGTTGCATATGGCTGCTAAGAACGGGTGTAATGAAGCTGTAAAGATGCTTCTAGCTCGTGGTGCATTTGTTGAAGCCGAAGCAAATGTAAGTCTTTTGCTTCGTATGTTTGTTTTCAGTTTCAACATTAATTAAAGTTTGCACGTGACTTTCTTAGAAAGGTGTTTTTTTATCTTTCTGGCAGAATGGGATGACTCCTTTGCATCTGGCTGTCCGGCACTCACTTCAATCCGAAGACTACTCAACTGTCAAAACATTGTTAGAGTCTGATGCTGATGGCAGTGCTGAAGACAGTGTATATTTTGTTTTCTTTTAATTTATCATTTGTTTTAATTTACTAATTTTTAAACTGCTCTTACATGTACTTTCATTATTGCTGTTAATTATATATCATTCGAAATTCAATTCCTTTCCGTAGATGAAATTTGAAATTCCCAAATCTAAGGCTTGTTCTATTTCGTGTTGGACTTCATGCTCGTGTGCCTGTAAGATGCAGATAATAGCATGTGATCAGATGGATAATTTTTGTGCATTTAAACTATGATGCATTTGGCTGCCAAAGGGCAAGATTTGATATGGTTTCCATCACGGAGAAATTCAGTATATGATTTTATGGTGATAACAACGAGAGGATGTGATGATATTGGTGAAATCTTGAGTCATACCAGGGTCTGTGAAGATTGCTTCTTTCAGTGCATCATTATTCATGAAGATGATCTCTTTAAGTTGGGGCTAGGGATAGGGATGAGGGTGGGTAATTATGCATGAAGAAGACCTTTAAGTTGAGGGTGTGGGGGAATGAAGATGGTGTCATGATGTGAAGTGAATTCAGTGGGTTATATAATAATATGATAAATGAAATCATTATGTTGTGGGTATCGACTGTGTTCTATGGAATTTCATCTTTCGTTGAATCCTTATGCTAGTTTAACGAGGTTGGATTAGCGATTCTATTCCATGTGTTCAACCTTGTTGCGGAACCTTGACAATAAGAATGTAGTTCTTTCTTCGGCCTTCATTATTTAGTTATTCACTGAGCCATTTCTTTGCCTTACCTCTTGTCCATTACTTGCAACAGAAATTGAAGCCTTGTTCCTTATGAATTTGGTATAATTTCTTAAAATTGTGACCCCGTTCTCTTGATTGCTATACCCAGTTGAAGATTCTTAGTAACTACAATGGACCTGTTGTTTTTTTTTGCCCGTCCCTCTTTAAACCTGTTCTATCAGAGATCTCTCTCTCACCTAAGTCAAAATGCCCTTCATTTATTCTCATTGTCGCCTCTACTTTTTCTCAGTTGGTGCCACTTCTATTTGTTAGTGTATATTCTCATATCTTATCTTGTTCCTTCTACTATGATCTTTATCTATGTTAGCATCCTTCATTCTACTATGTTCATCTCTTGAACGTCTTGTTTTTTAAGACCAACAATCAATAGCAAGTCTAATCTCTGTTTTTCAAGGCCACATTTTAATCTTATAGGAATCTTCCAATGACACAGAATTTCTGTAGCATTCCAGAACTTCATTTAATTTTATTTTGGCAACGGTAATAGGTTTGATATTTGGTGTCCTTTACGTGTATACGAATTTTATTCTTGCATGAATAATAATTTTACACAATGCAATCACAATCTTTGGCTTTGATATATAGTTTCCTTTTGCGCTAATAGAGTTTGGGTTGCATTTATTTTGTCTCTTAGTGGAAGCTTCTATTGTCATGAAAAGACAACCATGGCAATTGGCATATAATTATTTCCAAAATGTATGTTTTTCTCTGTGCATTATACTTGGTGAGAATCACCTACAAAATGCAATTTTATTTGTTTATATATATGAAGTTTTCAACACGTACTAATTGCTCAATTTGGATGTGATATTCTCCCAATTTGCTATGATGCAGATGGAACAGACACCACTCCATGTCTCCGCTGGTTACAATAATATTGAGATAATGCAATTTCTTCTTGATTGGCCAGGAGCCGAAAAGGTTGAATTGGAGGCCAAGAACATGGTGTGTAAGTTTTCATTTGTAATATGCACAACTCTTTTACTCTTTCAGAATAAAAAGAATCCATTCCTGTGATCTCATTATATAGTTGCATTGTACTAAAATTGGCAGTATGGAGAGACTCCGTTGCATATGGCTGCTAAGAACGGGTGTAATGAAGCTGTAAAGATGCTTCTAGCTCGTGGTGCATTTGTTGAAGCCGAAGCAAATGTAAGTCCTTTGCTTCTTATGTTTGTTTTCAGTTTCAACATTAATTAAAGTTTGCACGTGACTTTCTTAGAAAGGTGTTTTAACTTATTTTATTTGGGAATCTTTCTGGCAGAATGGAATGACTCCTTTGCATCTGGCTGTCCAGCACTCACTTCGATCCGAAGACTACTCAACTGTCAAAACATTGTTAGAGTCTGATGCTGATAGCAATGCTGAAGACGATGTATAGTTTGTTTTCTTTTAATGTATCATTTGTTTTATTTTACTAATTTTTAAACTGCTCTTACATGTACTTTCTTTATTGCTGTTAATTATATATCATTCGAAATTCAGGAGGGCATGACTCCTCTAAATCATCTCTCTCAAGGCCAAGGAAGCGAGAAATTGCAGGAACTACTCCATAATCATCTTGAAGAACAGCGAAAACGTAGAGCTATTGAAGCATGTTGTGAGACGAAGGCCAAGATGGAAGCGCTTGAAAGTGAATTAGCAAACATTATGGGCTTACATTCACTTAAGTTACAACTCAGGAAATGGGCAAAAGGGATGCTCTTAGATGAGGAACGCCGTGCCCTCGGCCTGGAAGTTGGACCCCGAAGACCTCCTCACATGGCCTTTCTTGGAAATCCAGGAACAGGTATACTGTCCTTGTAGTATAAATTCTTACTAAAACCTCGTAAGTTTTAGTTCAAAGACATTCATGTAGCATAACGTCGATGTGGCTTCGATTTTGGAAATCATTAACTTTTCATCTTTTTCTTTTTTTTAGTGAAATTTTCAGTAGTACCCATACTGAGATAGTTTCGGAGTTCTCTTGATTTTATGCTGTGCGTTCTCATTTTATTTTATTTTTCCTTTTATTTACAGGTAAGACTATGGTTGCTCGGATCCTTGGAAAATTACTTCACATTCTGGGGATTCTTCCTACGGACAAGGTAACTGAAGTGCAGAGAACAGATTTGGTTGGCAAGTATCTTGGTCATACAGGGCCAAAGACTAGGAGAAAGGTACGACCTCTTACTTCTTATTTTTTGTTTTATTTGTTACTGTTTAGATCTTCTTGTGATTATTTATGAGGTGCAACATTATAAAACATGTCAAACAACTAGTTTTTCATATATTTATTAGTCTTTCCACACAAGCGCCCGAGACTTGCAACCTGAGGCATACCAAGTGTGAGTTTTCGGTAGTAGCCTCAAATCTTAGCCTTAAGTGGGCAGCTGATTCATGCACATCTTGATCTTTCTTTTATGGGTATTTTCTTTACCAGCATTGGCTTTTTAGGTTGGTTTAAACACGACCGAAACCTAAGTACTAAAGTATAAATAGTTGGAGATTAGAGGAGAAGAAGCTTCTATTTCTACAAGTCTACAATTGAAATGCAATCCCCAAAGTGGAGTTGCAACTTTTAGCAGTATACTATCGGTGATGGGAGATTTGCAACACGCAACTTACATTTTGTCTTTCTTTTATTTTTTCATGTCATTGTCACTGGATTTTGTTTTCTTTATGTCAAAGGCAGAAAAGTTCTTGAATAGTTGGTTATTTATTTAATTTGCTTTAGAATTTTAGTTTCCTGCTGTAAATAAATGGTCTTCTTATGAGATTACTATGCATTGATCCATTTTATGTTTCTTGCAGCAATTTAGACTTTTAATTTTTGTCGAAATTCTTTATTATAAATTTTTGAATAGTTTATGGTTTGTTATAAGTATAATTTTGCATGTTTCAACTTTTGAACTATTTATTGGTTTGCATTGATGCTTACGCAAGCCTTTGATTAGCAATTAACCTTTGCTAGATGTTTCCAGATCCGAGAAGGTGAGGGAGGCATTCTATTCGTAGATGAAGCCTACCGTTTGATACCCAAGCAGAAGTCTAAAGACTGGGGATTGGAAGCATTAGAGGAGATAATGTCTGTCATGGACAGTGGAAAAATTGTAGCAATTTTTGCTGGTTATAGTGGACCAATGAAGCGAGTAATATCTTCGAATGAAGGTTTCAAAAGAAGGGTGACCAAATTTTTTCATTTTGATGACTTTAGTTCTGAAGACCTTGCCAAGATTCTTCATCTTAAAATGTCTAAACAAGATGCAGGAAGCTTGTTATATGGATTTAAATTGCACTCTTCATGTAGTGTAGATGCTATTGCGGAAGTTATAGAAAGAGAAACCACTGAAAAACAGCGCAAGGAGATGAATGGAGGTTTAGTCGATCCGATGCTTGTAAATGCGAGAGAAAATTTGGATTTAAGGCTTAATTCTGAGTGTAAAGACGCTGATGATTTACTTACGATAATGTTGGAGGATTTAGAAGCCGGGCTCCGACTGTTGAAACAATGAGTGGCCTTAAGCTCAAAGCAAGGGAGAAAAAAGTGGAAAGAGTTTGAAATGAGTAGACGTCGTTGCAGATTGAGCTCATTCTTTTGCTGTATCCTTTTCAGCTCATTAAATTGTAAACTGACGTGATATAGATTGCATTTATATATTTTTTTCTTTTCCATTAGGTATGGGAATTGATACCCGTTTTTATTGTGTATTTCACATTCTTTATGAAATGGCGTTGCTTTGCTTTGTGACTAGCAGAATGACGAAGAAAAGCAATGAGGTTTTCTATGTGTTCAAGAATTAATATTCAAGACTGAAAGAGCTTAAAATGTTTACTTATTATAGAAAATGAGAAGTTCTAAAATGAGTAATTTTTCTATTGATAACAATAGGGATTGACTAAGTTAATTATTTTGCTTTCGAAGTATATTCCTTTTATACAGAAATCCTCTAGTTCAAAGAAATACAAAATTGAGGACAAAATGACACCCTTTTTCTTTATTTATAGGGTTCGTTTGATTGTAAGATGAAATTTGGGTGGAAAGAAAATGAATTAAAGGGAGTTGAATTGTCTAAAACTTATTTTACCGAAAATTGACGATTAATTGTGTTTGATTGGTATAATTTTTCACCCAAAAATAAAAGTAAGTTTGGATCTTTTGGTATTCGTTTGTTTTTTATGAAAATTCTCCTTTAAAAGGGATTTTTTTTTTCAATTGGCTATAGAATTTGTTCTAATTGCTTTAAAAAAAAAAATCATACTGAATACCATTCATTTGGTTTTGTTTTCCATGAAAATTATTTAATAAAGAGATAAATTTTTTTATCATTGGGTTTAGAATTTGTTCCAATTTTTTTTTTTTTAAAATAATAATAAAAAATATATATTGGAATTGTGGTGGGAAAATTTGGCTAATCAAATAAACCAAAAGTGAAGGTTGGAATTTATTTTATAGCTTCTCAGGAAAAATAATGTCCTATCAAACATCGCCATAATGTTCCTCTAAATAAATAATTAGAAGAAATATATATATATATATATATATATATATATGTATGTATGTATGTATGTATATGTATATATATGTAGTTATCCATTCCAACTTTGTAAAATTAGAGACGTCATTATGGAAAATGGATTGGACGTAGGTTAAATTTTTTAATTAGGGTCCATTTGATTACAAGAATGGAATTTGGGTGGAAAGAAAACGAATTTCAGGGAATTAAATTGTATAGAAAACTTTTTACTGGGAATTGTCAATTAACTGTATTTGATTGGTATAATTTTCCACCTGAAAAATATTGACATTTTCCATCTTTCGGTGTTTGATTGACTTTGTTTTCCATGAAAATTGTATTTCGTGGAACAAATTACAATGCATCATCACTCTCGACCAAATTGGAAATGCTTCGTAATTTATTTATTTTTTTAATGAGAAACCAAAATAGACAAAATTATATTGCTGGGCTCCAACTTTCAAAACATAAAAACCCATATAATCTTTCCAAATATAAACAAAAAAACAATCTAGGCTCCAACTTCTTCTCTTTCGGCTGAACTTCTTCTCTATGGCATGTTCGAGCTAAATTGACGAAGACCCATATATGTATGTTGTTCGTCATAATTAGTAGAAGGTAACGGTGGTGGTGCGCAACCGTGATTCTCAACGCCGACATCGGAAGTTGGAATTTTTCTGTGCGTGGTTCGCTGCATTCAAATTGGTAAGGATGCAATCTGTTTTTTAAATCGTTTCTTGGTGATATGGGAACATAAAACTGCTAGCCTTGATGAGTATTAGGGGCCTGTAATGGAGTATGGCAGTGGGTGTTGGAGGGTTGGCCGGAAATGGTGTTGAAACTGTGCGTGAAGGCGTCATTTTGAGCCTCCATTTCGTCTGGTTTTGTCACTGATATGTCCGATTTTTGGTATAGAATTGAAGAGTGGGATGAGGACATGTTGATGGTGTGGAAATCCGATGGTTTGTCCGGCGGTGTAGTGGTCGGAATTGGTGTTGAAACTGTGCTGAAATTGGTTGAGGGTGTAAAAGCTTAGCTGCATGGAAAACAAAAAACCAGCTATATAGTGGGAAATTGTTTTTATCAATTTGGTGGAATAGAGGGCCATGTGCAGAAAATCAGTTGTCTGAAAAAAATCCTATCAAACACTACAAAAGATGAAAAATGGTGGAGATTTTTCATCTTTCAGAGAAAATTATTTCTATCAAACAGGGTCTTATTTTTCAATGTTGAAATTAGTAGTGTCAAAATGGGTGGTCCGGGCCGGCCCGACCCGACACACGCACCTTTCGACCCAGGCCGGGTCGGCCCGGACCGCCCGCTAAGCCCGCTCGGGCCGGGTTGGTGTTCTAGGTTGGCCCGTTCGGGTCGATCCATATTTTTTTTCCAATTTTTTTTCCCAAAATTGTCACTTAAAAAATATTTTTTTTAATTATAGTAAAAACTAAAAATCGATAAAAATTATATAAAATTGATTTAATTTTTAATAAATTTTACATCAATAACAAAAATATTACAATTTCAGTGATGCCTCTTAACGGTAATTTGTCAAATTAAATATACTATTTAAACATCTTTTTACTCCTCTTAATATATATATATATATATAAAAGATATGCCCATTCTTGTCCTTTATTTTTGCTCATAATTTGTGTAAATCTATCACTAAAACATTCATATTGATAGCAGCGCAAGTTTTATTAGGTCAACGGCACAACAATCGTAGACAAAATTTTAAGAAATCTTGGTACATGGCTTGCAACAATTGTTATCGATGATCAAATGTTGATTTTGGTGAAACATCTTTGTGTCTTTTTCAAGAATCCCAATTCTAAAGTCGTTCCTCGGTAAAATATACTACCTACTAATCATAATTTACTTTTTCTTTATAGAATACAAGTAGAGCTTTACTTATGCGTTGCTGTTCTAAGTCTTTTTCTTTTAATTTCCATGTTTCATTTTCTAATATTCAATTTTTGTTCACCTTAAAGCTAGAGCATATGTGCAATTGTCATATGGCACAAGTTCGCTAAATGCAAATGCAATTGGTAAACCAACCAAAAAACTACTGCTTATAAGTGCACAATCTTTGATGGAGCAAACCACCTCTGTAAAAATTCTAACTTAACCTAAACATTTTTTTTCATTCTATATATGTTATACTCAAGTAATATTAATAGAATACATGATTAATGTATAGAGTTCGATGACAATCTTTTGAGATGTCATTCGAACAATGCAAAATACTGAACAAGCATTCTATTTGAAAGCAACTCAAACTAAACCTAATTCATCAAGTTACAAATTTGACATCATATCTGTAACAGATTTAAAGCGTACATGTTTAGAAGAACAAAGCCAAGGAATGTAGATACTCAAAATATGGTTACAACAGTTGGCAAAAATATTGATGCAGACTCTCAAGAAGATTTGTCACCTCCGGCAAAGAAAGCTCTTTTTAAGTCTTTGGATCGTACCTCAAGTTCAAAGGTGGATTCTGATGAAAGCATCATAAGTTCAGGAATCTCTGGTTCAAATCCATTTATTCCAAAAGAAAAAATAGAGTAAATGATGACTGAAATGTTTATTTTTTAAAACAAAGAGCTTTTGAAAACTAAGTACCACATGACCGTGAAGGATGTTCTACTATTCTCTTTTGCTAACTATATGTAATTAGAAACTGTCAAAAATATGTTATTGTTGACAAATGATTTATGTACAACATGATACCTACATCAATCATACTAGAAACATGTTCTTGTTTAGTTTTCCTTGTGTATTGTTGGATAAGATAATAACTGATGTATCTTTTGCAATTGTCAACACTAATGAAGCTAGTTTCTATTTTTCTTGTCTCCAAATTGCTTTAATCTAAACAAATAAATAGCAAAAATGTGCCTATGAATTCAGCTCACATTTAAATACCTAAACATATACGACGTATTCTAATATAAAATGATTGCATCATTTTTTATATTTAAGCCGTGTTTGATTCCTATTTGGGAGAAAATAATGCATTTTGAAATGTTGATTAATAGAGAATGTATAGTTAAAAATTAAGGAAAAGATTTTAATTTGCGTGTAATATTATTTTATTGAAAAATGTGTTGTTAAAAAGAAGAGAGAAAAAAATGAATTTTGTGAAAAATGGAAATCAAACAGGGGCTTACTTGTCAAAACTTACCAACAAATTATTAAAATACAGTATCCAATTAACAAAATAATAACACTCGGCCAACTATTTTTGCATTTCATCAACTTTTGAAAAACGTTCAATTCATATGGTAATCAAAACAAAATTAATGCATATAATAAATTTTGTATTGAGATTAAGAATCCCCTCTTTTCAATAAAAAATGTGTAAAATATTTCAGATAGAATATTCGATAATATAGTAAATTGAATATGAATTTAACAATCATTTATCTGTTGATTTTAGGGATGTCAATGAATCGAAACTCGAGGCTCGGATTCGGTTCGACTAAAATGGTGCAAGCTTTTTTTCAAGTCGAGCTGAGCTTTTGTTGGGCCAAAAAAGCGAGGCTCGACCAAAGCTTTCGACTCGATTTTTCTTCTGTTTTTGACTTAAAATGCAGCATTTTGTTGCCTTGCTGCTGCCTTTTTTTTTAAAGCAATAACACGGTACCTTCCCCCTCCATTTTTTAATAGCTTACGGGCCGACTCGGGCTTGGGCCGACTCTCTAAAGTGGGGCTCGGGCTTTTTCTGACTCGAGCAGGTGAGCCAAATTGCCATCCCTAGTTGAATTATTAGATTCATGAATTATTCTTATCGGATCGGATCGAGTATGAAAAAATCCAATCCATTTACAGCCCTACTTGCAATCCTAATTTTTCCCATTAAATATGAGACTTTGATGCTCAAAATACACATAAGTTTATTTACATTTTTACTTTATTCTCATTTTCTCCTTTTTAATAACAAATGAGTACTTTTTTAAGTTAGATAAAAAAAAAAAATTATCTAAAGCTAAACATAAAATAAGTTATTATTTTGTTAGAATATAAAAATTACTTTTAAAATAAGTAATATTTTACATAAAATAAAATAAAAAGGTTCTTTTCAAGTTTTGTCTAGTTGATATAAACAAGTTATTTATTATTTAACAAAAGATAAGAATTACTGTCTATATAAGAAATATTTTTTTAGTTAATATACATATATATAAAGTTTGAAAAAGGCTCCTCATTAGTGTTAAAATCAATAATTAAAAGTTTTACCATTTCAAACTGTGCAAGTTTCTCAAATGAACAACGTAAAAATAATTAAAAGTGAGTTCTAAATTTACTCTTTTTCAAGCTGCAGTGAACTGTTTGCATGTTTGTCCAAGCTTAAGAAATTTACTTGTATATAATTAAAGTAATTTTATTATCAATACTTTTTTATTGAATAAATTGAAATAAATTATTTACTTCTAAATCTAATTTCTTACATACGTAAATTAAGTAGCTTATTCCATTTATAATGAAATATTACTCCAATATATTTTTATTAAAATTAGCCTCAAATTACTTTTAAACTTAACCAAACGAAATAATCTTCACCATTTTTTTTTTTTTTTTTGCTTTCCTTTGGTTGAAACTTGAAAGAGAGACTAATAATAGAGAAAAGGAAAAAAAAAAACGTAATAATAGCTAGAGCCAGCGGTCACTGAGTAGTGTCCGAGTTGGCACAATTTGTACGACTCAGAAAAAGCAAACGACGCGGGGGCCACGAGTTATGAATCTCATTCGCTGCGCGACATTTAAGGCGGTGCAATTCACGACTCCATTCGCTTGACTGTCCATGACTCATTTCAAGAAAATAATCAAAACTTCCACAAAAATCTCTCTTCCATTTCCCAGTTCTTGTTTTCTTCTGCTTTTGTTTGTGATTGTTGTTTTCTGTAACTGAGGAAGGAAAGAGATTATTGAAGAAAAGGAAATGCACAAGGTGAAGGATCAACGGTCAAGATCCGCTAGACCGACCACCATCCATGGCTTTGCTCAGTATGGAGATCTCTTTGCCTTTCAAAAGCTACTTCGAGACAACCCTTCTCTTCTTAATGACAGAAATCCCGTTGTAAGCTCTCTTTCTCTCTGTACATGTGTTTGTGTGGTTAATGTGGACATGAGAAAGGACATTTTCGATTTGAGGATCTTGATGATTTGTCAAGAACAAGATTTTTTTTTTTTTAAATTTCCATTTTTAAGTTTCTTCAGCTTAGGATAGATATAAATTAATGAATCTGGGATTTCGGGTTTGCTTTAATTATGCAACTTCTGACTGCAATTTTGTCCGAAGAAGGAAATCTTTGTATGCAACTGCAAATATTTCAACCCAAATTCAATTCCTTTCCGTTGGTGAAATTTGAAACTCCCAAATCCAAGGCTTGTTCTATTTCGTGTTGGATATCATGCTCGTGTGCCTGTAAATAGTAGCATGTGATCAATGGATATTTTTTGTGCATTTGAACTATGATGCATTTGGCTGCCAAAGGGCAAGATTTGATATGGTTTCCATCACGTAGAAATTCAGTAAATGATTTTATGGTGATAACAACGAGAGGACGTGATGATATTGGTGAAATCTTTAGTCATACCAGGGTCTGTGAAGATTGCTTATTTTTAGTGCATCATTATTCATGAAGATGATCTCTTTAAGTTGGGGGTGAGGATAGGGATGAGGGCGGGTAATTATGCATGAAAATGAACTTTTAAGTTGGGGGTGTGGGGGAATGAAGATGGTGTCATGATGTGAAGTGAATTCAGTGGGTTATATAACAATATGATAAATGATATCATTATGTTGTGGATATCAGCAGTGTTCTATGGAATTTCATCTTTCGTTGAATCCTTATGCTAGTTTAACGAGGTTGGATTAGCGATTCTATTCCATGTGTTCAAGCTTGTTGCAGAACCTTGACAATAAGAATGTAGTTTTTTCTTCAACCTTCATTATTTAGTTATTCACTGAGCAATTTCTTTGCCTTACCTCTTGTCCATTACTTGCGACAGAAATTTAAGCCTTGTTCCCTATGAATTTGGCATAATTACTTGATTCGAGTCCCTCATGCCACTAAGGTGAGTATCCGATCATAAATTTCAGGGCTCGTGGGATTAGTCGAAGTGCGCGTAAGTTGGTCCGGACATCCACGGTCATCCAAAAAGAAAAATTACTTGAAATTGTGTCCCCTTGCTTTTGATTGCTATACCCAGTTGAAGATTCTGAGTAACTACAATGGACCTGTAGGTATTTGTTTGCCTGTCCCTCTTTAAACCTGTTCTATCAGAGATGTCTCACTCACCTAAGTCAAAATGCCCTTAATTTATTCTCATTGTCGCCTCTACTTTTTCTCAGTTGGTGCCACTTCTATTTGTTAGTGTATATTCTCATATCTTATCTTGTTCCTTCTACTATGATCTTTATCTATGTTAGCATCATTGATTCTACTATGTTCATCTCTTGAACGTCTTGTTTTTTAAGACCAACAATCAATAGCAAGTCTAATCTCTGTTTTGCAAGGCCACATTTTAATCTTATAGGAATCTTCCAATGACACAGAATTTCTGTGGCATTCCAGAACTTCATTTAATTTTATTTTGGCAACGATAAAGGTTTGATATTTTGTGTCCTTTACGTGTATACAAATTTTATTCTTGCATGAATAATAATATTACACAATGCAATCACAATCTTTGGCTTTGATATATAGTTTCCTTTTGCGCTAATAGAGTTGGGGTTGCATTTATTTTGTCTCTTAGTGGAAGCTTCTATTGTCATGAAAAGACAACCATGGCAATTGGCATATGATTATTTCCAAAATGTATATTTTTCTCTGTGTACTATACTTGGTGAGAATCACCTACACAAAATGCAATTTTATTTGTTTATATATATGAAGTTTTCAACACGTACCAATTGCTCAATTTGGATGTGATATTCTCCCAATTTGCTATGATGCAGATGGCACAGACACCACTCCATGTCTCCGCTGGTTACAATAATGTTGAGATAATGCAATTTCTTCTTGATTGGCCAGGAGCCGAAAAGGTTGAATTGGAGGCCAAGAGCATGGTGTGTAAGTTTTCATTTGTAATATGCACAGCTCTTTTACTTTTTCAGAATAAAATGAATCCATTCCTGTGATCTCATTATATAGTTGCATTGTACTAAAATTGACAGTATGGAGAGACTCCGTTGCATATGGCTGCTAAGAATGGGTGTAATGAAGCTGTAAAGATGCTTCTAGCTCGTGGTGCTTTTGTTGAGGCCAAAGCAAATGTAAGTCTTTTGCTTCTTATGTTTGTTTTCAGTTTCAACATTAATTAAAGTTTGCACATGACTTTCTTAGAAAGGCGTTTTAACATATTTTATTTGGGAATCTTTCTGGCAGAATGGGATGACTCCTTTGCATCTGGCTGTCTGGCACTCACTTCGATCCGAAGACTACTCAACTGTCAAAACATTGTTAGAGTCTGATGCTGATGGCAGTGCTGAAGACAATGTATAGTTTGTGTTTCTTTTAATGTATCATTTGTTTTAATTTACTAATTTTTTAAAACTGCTCTTACATGTACTTTCTTTATTGCTGTTAATTATATATCATTCGAAATTCAGGAGGGCATGACTCCTTTAAATCATCTCTCTCAAGGCCAAGGAAGCGAGACATTGCGGGAACTACTCCATAAGCATCTTGAAGAGCAGCGGAAACGTAGAGCTATTGAAGCATGTATTGAGACGAAAGCCAAGATGGATGTGCTTGAAAATGAATTAGCAAACATTGTGGGCTTACATTCACTTAAGTTACAACTCAGGAAATGGGCAAAAGGGATGCTCTTAGATGAGAGGCGCCGTGCCCTCGGCCTGAAAGTTGGACCCCGAAGACCTCCTCACATGGCCTTTCTTGGAAATCCAGGAACAGGTATACTGTCCCCGTCGTATAAATTCTTATAAATCCTCGTAAGTTTTAGTTCAAAGACATTCATGTAGCATAACGTTCGATGTGGGATCAATTTTGGAAATCATTAACTTTTCATCATTTTCTTGTTTTTAGTGAAATTTTCGGTAGTACCCATACTGAGATAGTTTGGGAGTTCTCTTGATTTTATGTTGTGCTTTCTCATGTTATTTTATTTTTCCTTTCATTTACAGGTAAGACCATGGTTGCTCGGATCTTTGGAAAATTACTTCACATGGTGGGGATTCTTCCTACTGACAAGGTAACTGAAGTGCAGAGAACAGATTTGGTTGGCGAGTTTGTTGGTCATACAGGGCCAAAGACTAGGAGAAAGGTACTGTAGGAAATCGTGTGTGTGCGTGTGAACTATCTATGGAAAGGTTGTAATTGTTAGGATCGGGAGTGATTGTAGATTATATTGTTTCCTTAGTTAGAAATTATTTTTCCTTTTATTTGCCAACTCTTGTACTATAAAGGAGATGTAGTAAACTATTGGTAATAAAAAAGATTGAGAAAATTCACTCCAATTTCGTCTTCATGGTATCAGAGCAAGGTTGTTTCTAACCTGGTAAATCAATGGCGGATGTCCCTGCCAACGGCAGAGAGTCAAGGACCTCCGAAACGTCCAATTTCGACACCGAGTTCAGTCCATCAATTGGAACCCAGGGACTGGAAAAATCATCTTCCCAGCTGACAGTGGAAGAAGTGAAAGGGAGAAATTACCGAGAATCAAGAAGTCGGGATCTTTTCTCGAGACCTTTCAGGAAGAAGGGCCCGACACCTACCGCCGCCTACTTGCGGACCTCCAAGATCAGAGACTATGTCGATGTCAAGGTGAACGAGTCGATTCCCAACGGCATGCCGCACAAGTTCTACCATGGCCGCACCGGCCGAGTCTGGAACTTCACAAAGCGTTCTGTAGGCGCTGAATTCGACAAACAGGGTGTCAACCGCAGAATAAGGAAGAGGATCCATGTCCGAGTTGAGCAGGTGCAGCCTTCACAGCGGTCGGTGATGATGAAGGAGATGATCGGAACCTCCGGTGCGGTGTCGGCTTTGACAGTGAGAACGAATGGGCCAATCAATTTAGGTGCAAACTACTGGGCTGAAGACGGCTTTGAAAGTGGGAGAGAATAGGCCATTAAATTTATGTTCAACTTGGGCTCTGAAACTGGGCTCTAAAAATCTGCGACTGGGCTCTCAAAAATCAAGTGGAAAAGGTACTCCAAACGGGCCCAATAAAAAACAGGTTGAGAGAATAAATTCGACTTCAAAAAGTCCTTCTAGTTCCCTTGCACATAAAGGTGATTTTTTGAAAGCCTTGAATACCTCAAAATGTAAAACTTCTTGGATTATCGACTCTGGTGCGTCCGATCACATGACGGATTCGTACCAACTATTTTCCACTTATTCAACCTGTGCCGGGGATGTTAAGGTGAAAATTGCAGATGGGTCACTCTCTTCTGTTGCAGGAAAAGGAAGTATTCGAATCTCTGACTCCATAACACTAGATTCTGTCCTTCATGTTCCAAATCTGTCATGCAACTTACTATCTATTAGTCAATTAACAAAAAGGTTCAATTGTGCTGCTAACTTCTATCCATCTTATTGTACCTTTCAGGACCTTTCATCGGGAAAGACGATTGGCAGTGCTAAAGAATGTGGGGGACTATACTACTTCGAGGAAGCTAATATGAGTAAACTGGGCCCACGTACTAGCGGTAATTCTGCATCTGTCTCTAAGGATAGTGAACTTATGTTGTGGCACTATAGAATGGGTCACCCTAGTCTTTCATACTTAAAACGTGCATTTCCATCTACTTTCATGAATAAAACTTCAATTGAATTTCAATGCGAAAGTTGTGAACTTGCTAAACATCATCGTACATCCTTCCCAGTTTCCACATACAAACCATCTACACCATTTGCCATGATCCACAGTGACTTATGGGGACCTTCCCGCATCCCTAATCGTACCAAAACAAAATGGTTCGTCACATTTATCGACGATCACACTCGGGTTTGTTGGGTATACCTTCTACGAGAGAAAGCAGATGTCCACTTAGTGTTTGAAAATTTTCATTCTATGATCCAAACTCAATTCCAAGCACAACTCAAAATCTTACGCACCGATAATGGATCAGAATACTTCAATACTACTCTACAAGACTACCTAACAAAACATGGAATTATTCATCAAAGTTCTTGTGTCAATACTCCCCAACAAAACGGGATTGCTGAAAGGAAAAATAGACATATACTTGAAGTTACTCGTGCCCTAATGTTCACTGCAAATATTCCAAAAACTTTTTGGGGAGATGCAATTTTAACAGTTACATATCTCATCAACCGTATGCCTAATCGTGTCCTATCCTTCGAGTCACCTATACAAAGATTCCAAAAGCACTTTCCAATGTCCCATCTAAAATCAGATCTACCCTTAAAGGTGTTTGGTTGTACTGCATTTGTACACGTCCACTCCCAACATCGAAACAAACTTGACCCACGAGCAATCAAGTGTGTGTTTATTGGGTTTTCACCCACTCAAAAGGGGTATAAATGTTATGATCCGTCCACCAAAAAGACATTTGTTAGCCTCGATGTCACATTTTTTGAAAATACACCTTACTTCAAAAAACCTTCTCTTCAGGGGGAGAATCCGAGTAAAGATCGGTTTTTGGATCAAGAATCCCTAATATTTGACATTTCTCTACCTGACCTATACAGCGAAACCATCACCCAACCTTCTATTGTGCAACATACAGAAGAAAACTTGAACTCAGGGGGAGATGTTGAAAAACAAAGCAACGGGGAAATCCTGGTTTACTCAAGGAAGCCTAAATCAAAGTATAAGGATACTCTCACATCTGAAGCACCAAGAGAGTCAGAACCAGTGAAAGGACCTGATGAAAATGTCCTCAACCAAATCACATCTACAGATAATGATGATTTACCCATTGCCCTCCGAAAACAACCTCGATCGTGTACTCTTCATCCTATTTCCAATTTTGTATCTTATAATAATCTATCCACAGGATTTCGTGCTTTCACCACTAACCTTGACAGGACAGAAATTCCAAGAAATATTCAGGAGGCATTGGAATCACCAAAATGGAAAGAAGCAGTAATGGATGAAATGAGAGCCTTGAAGAAAAATGAAACTTGGGAAGTGGTAAGCCTACCGAACGGGAAGAAACCAGTAGGATGCAAATGGGTATTCAATGTAAAGTACAAAGCTGATGGGACAGTAGATCGCTACAAAGCTCGACTTGTTGCCAAGGGGTATACACAAACATATGGAATTGACTATACTGAAACATTTGCACCGGTAGCAAAACTAAATACAGTTCGAGTTCTCTTGTCTCTAGCAGTGAATCTGGATTGGTCTCTTCAACAACTAGACATTAAGAACGCATTCTTGAATGGAGAACTGGAAGAAGCGGTCTACATGACAATACCACCAGGCTTCAAGACAGGAAATGAAGGGAATCAAGTGTGCAAACTGAAGAAGTCTCTATATGGGCTCAAACAATCACCGAGAGCATGGTTCAACAGATTTGCAAATGTATTGAAAAGGCAAGGATATCAGCAAGGGCAATCCGATCATACCATGTTTTTCCAACAATTTAGAGATGGTACAAAGACGATCCTAATTGTATATGTTGATGACATAATTATAACAGGAGACAACACAGTGGAGATGGAGAGACTAAAGAAGTGTTTAGCTACTGAATTTGAAGTAAAAGATTTGGGGCAAATGCGGTACTTCTTAGGAATGGAGATTGCAAGGTCAAAGAAGGGCATTAGTGTCTCTCAACGAAAATACATCATTGATCTTTTAACTGAAACAGGCATGTTAGGTTGCAAACCTAGTGATACACCTACTGAGGCAGGAAGAGTAAAGGATACAGGGAATGATGTGGATATGGAAAGATATCAAAGATTAGTTGGTAAGCTAATCTATCTCTCGCATACTAGACCTGATATTGCATTTGCAGTAAGCATGGTAAGTCAACATATGCATTCTCCCAAGGAGGCTCATCTGGAAGCTGTATACAAAATCCTCCTATATCTAAAAGGCACGGCTGGAAAAGGATTATTATTTGAAAAAGGTAAAGTGAATGGAGTAGAGATCTTTACTGATGCAGACTGGGCTGGATCAATCGAAGATAGAAGATCTACCACCGGTTACTGTACCTTTGTATGGGGAAATTTGGTAACTTGGAGAAGTAAGAAGCAGAATGTAGTAGCCAGAAGTAGTGCAGAGGCAGAATTCAGAGCTGTTGCACAAGGAATATGTGAAGGGTTATGGATAAAAAAACTCCTGGGGGAACTGAAAGTTGAAATGGAACTTCCGATTAAAGTTTATTGTGATAACAAAGCAGCCATCAACATTTCTCTCAATCCAGTACAACATGACAGAACCAAACATGTAGAGGTAGACAGACACTTCATCAAAGAGAAAGTGGATGATGGAATTATATGTATGACATATGTCCCTACTAAGGAACAAACTGCAGATATCTTCACCAAAGGATTGTCTCGACAGATATTCGATGATCTTAATTGCAAGTTGAACATGATCAATATCTACAGTTCAACTTGAGGGGGAGTGTAGGAAATCGTGTGTGTGCGTGTGAACTATCTATGGAAAGGTTGTAATTGTTAGGATCGGGAGTGATTGTAGATTATATTGTTTCCTTAGTTAGAAATTATTTCCTTTTATTTGCCAACTCTTGTACTATAAAGGAGATGTAGTAAACTATTGGTAATAAAAAAGATTGAGAAAATTCACTCCAATTTCGTCTTCAGGTACAACCTCTTACTTCTGATTTTTTTGTTTTATTTGTTATTGTTTAGACCTTCTTGTGATTATTTATGAGGTGCAACATTATATTGCAAGTCAAACAACTAGTTTTTCATAGATTTACTAGTCTTTCCACACAAGCGCCCGAGACTTGCAACCTGAGGCACTTGCAACCTGAGGCATACCAAGTGTAAGTTTTCGGTAGTAGCCTCAAATCTTACGCCTTAAGTGGGCAGCTGATGCATGCACATCTTGATCTTTCTTTTATGGGTATTTTCTTTACCGGCATCGGCTTTTTAGGTTGGTTTAAACACAACCAAAACCTAAGTACTAAACTAAAGTATAAATAGTTGGAGATTAGAGGAGAAGCAGCCTCTATTTCTACAAGTCTACAACTGAAATGCAATCCCCCAAGTGGAGTTGCAACTTTTGGCAGTATACTATCAGTGATGGGAGATTTGCAACACGCAACTTACTTTTTGGCTTTCTTATTTTTTCATGTCATTGTCATTGTCACTGTATTTTGTTTTCTTTATGTCAAAGGCAGAAAAGTTCTTAAATAGTTGGTTATTTATTTAATTTGCTTTAGAACTTTAGTTTCCTGCTGTAAATAAATGGTCTTCTTATGAGATTACTACGCGTTGATCCATTTTATGTTTCTTGCTGCAATTTAGACTTTTAATTTTTGTCGAAATTCTTTATTATACATTTTTTAATAGTTTATGGTTTGTTATAAGTATAATTTTGCATGTTTCAACTTTTTGAACTATTTATTGGTTTGCATTGATGCTTACACAAGCCTTTGATTAGCAATTAACCTTTGCTAGATGTTACCAGATCCGAGAAGGCGAGGGAGGCATTCTATTCGTAGATGAAGCCTACCGTTTGATACCCATGCAGAAGGCTGATGATAAAGACTATGGATTGGAAGCATTAGAGGAGATAATGTCTGTCATGGACAGTGGAAAAATTGTAGTAATTTTTGCTGGTTATAGTGAACCAATGAAGCGAGTAATATCTTCAAATGAAGGTTTCAGCAGAAGGGTGACCAAGTTTTTTCATTTTGATGACTTTAATTCTGAAGACCTTGCCAAGATTCTTCATCTTAAAATGTCTAAACAAGATGAAAGTAGCTTGTTATATGGATTTAAGTTGCACCCTTCATGTAGTGTAGATGCTATTGCGGAAGTTATAGAACGAGAAACCACTGAAAAACAGCGCAAGGAGATGAATGGAGGTTTAGTCGATCCAATGCTTGTAAATGCGAGAGAAAATTTGGATTTGAGGCTCAATTTTGAGTGTATAGACACTGATGATTTACTAACGATAATGTTGGAGGATTTAGAAGCCGGGCTCCGACTATTGAAACAGTGAGTGGCCTTAAGCTCACAGCAAGGAAGAAAAAAGTGGAAAGAAGTTTGAAATGAGTAGAAGTGGTAGCAGATTGAGCTCATTCTTTTGCTGTATCCTTTTCAGCTCATTAAATTGTAAACTGAGTTGATATAGATTGCATTTATATTTTTTTTTTCTTTTCCATTAGGTATGGGAATTGATACCCTTTTTTATTGTGTATTTCACATTCTTTATGAAATGGCGTTGCTTTGCTTTGTGACTAGCAGAATGACAAAGAAAAGCAATGAGGTTTTCTCTGTGTTCAAGAATTAATATTCAAGACTGAAAGAGCTTAAAATGTTTACTTATTATAGAAAATGAGAAGTTCTAAAATGAGTAATTTTTCTATTGATAACAATAGGGATTGACTAAGTTAATTATTTTGCTTTCGAAGTGTATTCCTTTTTATACAGAAATCCTCTAGTTTAAAGAAATACAAAATTGAGGACAAAATGACACCGTTTTTCTTTATTTTTAGGGTCCGTTTGATTGCAAAATGAAATTTGGGTGAAAAGAAAACGAATTAAAGGGAGTTGAATTGTCTAGAATTTGTTTTATCGGAAATTGACGATTAATTGTGTTTGATTGATATAACTTTTCACCCAGAAAATAAAAGTAAGTTTGGATCTTTTGGTATTCGTTTGTTTTTCATGAAAATTGTCGTTTAAAGGGATAATTTATTTTTATTATTATTTTTTTTTTTACAATTGGTTCTAGAATTTGTTCCAATTGCTTTTAAAAAAAAAATCATACTAAATACCATTCATTTGTCTTTGTTTTCCATGGAAATTATCTAATAAAGGGATAAATTTTTTTACCATTGGGTTTAGAATTTGTTCCAATTCTTAAAAAAAAAAAAAAAAAAAATTGGAATTGTGATGGGAAAAGCAATTTCATGAAAAGTGGGAGAAAATATGAAAAGGTGGAAAATATTTTTTATGGAAAATTTGACTAATCAAACAAACCAAAAGTGGAAGTTGGAATTTATTTTCTAACTTCTTAGAAAAATAATGTCCTATCAAACATCGCCATAATATTCCTCTAAATAAATAATTAGAAGAAATATATATATATATATATATATATATATATGTACACCTCGTTTGATTCCTATTTTTTCTAAAATGCATTTTTCTCTCTCTTCTTTTTAACCACACATTCTTCATTAAAATAATATTTCACGTAAATCAAAAACTTTTCATTACTTTTCAACCACACATTTTCCATCAATCTACTATTCTAAAATGCATTTTTTCATAAAAATGAGAATCAAACGGCCCCATATATATAGTTATCCATTCCAACTTTGTAAAATTAGAGACGTCATTATGGAAAATGGATTGGACGTAGGTTAAAAATTTTAATTAGGGTCATTTGATTGCAAGAATGAAATTTGGGTGGAAAGAAAACGAATTCCAGGGAATTGAATTGCCTAGAAAATTTTTTATTGGAAATTGTCAATTAACTGTATTTGATTGATATAATTTTTCACCTGAAAAATATTGTCATTTTCCATCTTTCAGTGTTTGATTGACTTTGTTTTCCATGAAAATTGTATTTCGTGGCACAAATTACAATGCATAATCACTCTCGACCAAATTGGAAATGCTTCGTAATTTATTTATTTTTTTAATGAGAAACCAAAATAGACAAAATTAAATTGCTGGGCTCCAACTTTCAAAACATAAAAACCCATATAATCTTTCCCAACATAAACAAAAAAACAATCTGGGCTCCAACTTCTTCTCTTTGGCATGTTCGAGCTAAATTGACGAAAACCCATATATGTATGTTGTCCGCCATAATGAGTAGAAGATAACGGTAGCGGTGCGCAACCGTGATTCTCAACGCCGGCACCGAAAGTTGGAATTTTTATGTGTGCGGTTCGCTGCATTTGAATTGGTAAGGATGCAATCTGTTTTTTAATCGTTTCTTGGTGATATGGAAACATAAAACTGCTAGCCTTGATGAGTATTAGATGCCTGTAATGGAGTATGGCAGTGGGTGTTGGAGGGTTGGCTGGAAATGGTGTTGGAACTGTGCGTGAAGGCGTCATTTTGAGCCTCCATTTCGTTTGATTTTGTCACCGTTATGTCCGATTTTTGGTATAGAATTGAAGAGTGGGATGAGGACATGTTGATGGTATGGAAATCCGACGGTTTATCCTGCGGTGTACTGGTCGGAATTGGTGTTGAAATTGCACTGAAATTGGTTGAGGGTGGGAAAGCTTAGCTGCTTGGAAAACAAAAAACCAACTATATGGTAGGAAATTGTTTTTATCAATTTGGTGGAATAGAGGGTCACGTGCAAGAAAGTGAGAAAATCAGTTGTCTGAAAAAAAAAATCCTATCAAACACTACAAAAGATGAAAAATGGTGTGAGATTTTTCATCTTTCAGAGAAAATTATTCCTATCAAACAGGGCCTTATTTTTTTCAGTGTTGGAATAAAAAGGGGTTCAAACCGCACTCACTTTCTCTTTCCCAGTTTTGAATATATAGAAATTTATCAATAAAAAATCTCTTGTTTCTCTATGAAAACGATATTTACAATATTTTGAATGATGGTCAAAATTAAAAAACAGAGTTTAAGTTGATCGTTGAAATTTCATAAATCTTAGACAATAAACAATTCTAAAATAGAGCTTAGGTTGACCATTCACGAAGTAATATAGGGTAGGATATGTTTGACGAGGATTAAAAAATTGCTTATAAGTAAATGTAAGTTTTATTTAAATTGTTGTTTTATTCATGAAAGTTAAAAATAGTCCAAACCTTTATTAAACTATTAACTTCAAATATCAAGTGCTAAGATTTTTTATTATTTTTTTTTTTTTTTTTTTTTTCAAAAAATCTAGTGAACTTCGCCTACTCTATTCTACACCCACCCACCTCTCTCTCTCTCTCACACACACACACACAATTCTATTGTTAGCCACTAGCAACCCACCATTACACTCGTTGTTATCACTCGTAATCGTTATCACTCGTAATCACTCAATTTGTAACTACAAGTTCAGAGGCATCGAGGCCACCTACACATTGCAATCCGACCATCATACCCCATTGCCACACTCACTGTTGTCGCTCATAATCGCCCTCCATTGCGACTCCACTTAGACCCGCCATCGTTTGATTTTTTTACTGCAAATCTGGAGCCGTCGAGATCACTTGCACACTGCAATCTAATTGCCAGCATGATTAACCTGCTCTACCAGGCTTGTAAAAGGCTTGGCAAAACTGACCCTCTCACATGAGGTGGGTCCCATGCGGACCTTCCTCATTAAAAAAAGCCCCAAAACACCCATCCACCCTATTGTGTTGGGAGATGCCTGTACAGGGCCTGACAAAATGGCCCTATACAGGCAGCTCGGTCCATCGATTGATTTGTGGTGCAAATCTGGAGCCAACGAGATCACTTACACATTACAACTCAACTCCATCTAACTTTTGTTGGTATAGCTGATGAACTGGCATCGTTTTAGGTTTGGCAGTGACGAGTGGCGTGATTTGGGAGTTTGTTGGGATGAGGGAAGGTGATAATTTTGTGTGCATGTTTGTGTGAAGTAGAGAGGATACATTCTAGAGTGGTGCAATTGCTTGTGACAAAAATTGTAGGGGTTGCATGTGGTAGCAATAGTGCGTCAGAGTTGCGGGTGATGGTAGATTTGAAGTACACGTGGTGGTGGTGAGTTATGGATTTGAGGTGGCAAAGACGATTTGAGTGGTGCCGACAATGGTAGAGTGGGGATGGGATGAAGAGTAATTGTAACCAAGATGTGTAAATTATGACTAATAAATAATTTATGATCCATCATACATTATTGTGACTCACAAATTGTGTTTTTTGTGATTGTACAACTCAAAAGTATGATAAATATGCATTTTCCCAAAATATCCACTTGAAAAAACTTATTAGTAGATATTAGACTTTTTTGGATAGTAATGCTATGTATTTCTCGCGATGATCAATAGTGTCGAGGTAAGAGTGAAATCCAAGTCCTTAAATGTTAGAGAATATAATTGTTATGCATTTTAAGCCCTTGTTTGATGCACATTAAAATGGAAAGAATGCATTTTTTAGGTAATGTGATGTTGAATATGTGGTTGAAAATGAATGAAAATTTATTGATGCGATGGAAAATATTATTTTATTGAAAAATGTGTGGTTGAAAATGAGTAAAAGAATGAAAATGAAAATTAGAATATGGATCAAACAGAGACTTATCAAATGTTAAACTTTTCTTTTCACAAATCAAGAATTAATTAATTATTTAACGTTTGTTATACCCACATTTCACCATTTATCTCTCTTTATCAAAGAAACCATATCTCACCATTTTTCTCTCTTTATCACATAAATAACCTCAAAATATCTAGCTCCAACGATAAAAGGAAGAAGAAAATTTACTATGGCGGTTGTTGCTGTTATGGGGCTTTGGAAGAAAAGATTAACATGTAGCGGGGTGCGCCTGTGTATGGCGCTATGCACAGCGACGATGATGTCGAGCAACGGCCATCACTGCAGGCAATAACAACTTGATCTGCTTTAGGGCGATACCCTGTGTTGGTGGTTGGTGGGTTTTGGTGTGATTTTTGTTGGTGGTGGTATTTTTGGTGTAATGTTGGTGGTACAGTAGTGGTACCAATGGTGATGTTGGTGGTGGCGATGTCAGTGATGGTGTCTAATATTTGCTCCCATATATAGTTTGTTTTTAGTTATAATCTCTATCATTAATCGTTGGTTGTATTTCATCTGTAGTAAACTCTCGATTCACCTTTGTTTGTCATTATTTCCTTGATTTCCCTTCAATTTTGTATCATGAGCAATGAAATACCATTGTATCTTAAGGACTATACAAATTTTTACGTACCATTTTGTGTTTCAATAATAAATAAATTGTATTTATCTCATCTTTTTTGTCTCTTCACCTTGTTTGTTTTCACCATTCCAATTTTCTTTGAGTAGGTTTGGTCTAGATTTTTTAAGTTTATAAGTTGGTCAAATATCATTTATAATGGTGATGCGGTGTTGGTGGTGGTGTGATGGTGGTACTGGTGGTGATGCAGGTGGTGTTGACCATTTATATGTTAACTGTGACCCTCTATGACTAAATTTGTGTTAATTGTGATCGATTGTGACCAAGTATGTCTTCATCGTGTTTGTTTGTGATCTGATCTATCTTAAATTGTGACTGTATGTAACCAAAATAACAGTGATTTGATTACATATAGTCACAAATTAGACTGACTTGATCATAGACAGTCACACTAAAGATAAATTTGGTTACAGTTAGTCATAGATAACACATGTTAGTGACTTGGTTACATACAGTCACAAATTAAACTGACCTGGTCACAGACACTAAAGATAAATTTGGTCACAATTAGTTACAGATAACACAGGTCAGTGACTTGACTATATATAATCACAAATTAGACTGATCTGGTCACAGACAGTCATACCGAAGACAGATTTGATCATAGTTAATCACAGATAACATAGGTCTTGTCAAAAATAGTAAATCTAGTCCTGATAATACAATTAATCACAAATTTGGTCACATACAATGCATCGTTGTTGCTACCGCATAGTACCCAAACGTTGCTACCACCACCACACTGATTAACTCCAATGCACTATCATCACATGCAATGCACCATCATCGCCACCACGCAAATCTATTTCCTAAACATAGATGTCACCTCATCACCACCACCACCTACAAAGCTATTTGAGTTTGTAAATGTATATATAGAGAGAAAGCTTTTGTAGAAAGAGAACGCATTTTGAATTTCTGTAGGCTTCAATCTTTCCTAAAACTGGGTTAGGTGGATATATATTATTAATTGAAATTGTCACCTCACTTATAAAAGTATTTTATAAAATTATTAGTTGTGAAGATTTTTATAGTGCAGTAATTATGTATTGTTCCTTTTCTTTTTTGTTAGTAAGTTGTAAACTTAGTCAAACGAGTTGTGAATAATTTGAAGTCGTCTTCGCTTTCTTTTGTAGATTATATATATTGGAAAAAAAAGTCGTCCTTAAGTGTGAATAATCAATTACCTTGACTCAGTAAAGCTATAGGTACAAGAGACTTTAACAAAAGACGTGCAGAATTTTGAAAATGATGACTTGGCATTAAAATTAAAAGGAAAATGAAAAGAAAATAATAACAAAATGGAAACCCATCTTCTTGCCCATTTCCCCCAAATTTACAAATGTCTTCTTGCCCTAAGCTCCCACCCAAGCAAAATCGGCCATCGCACTCTCCGTCACCGCCAGTCGGTGCTGAAAAAGACGAAGAGCAAACATCGCATCCCCCAAATTTACACCATTGGTAGCTACAACTCGCCGTCTTGTTGCCCTAAGCTCCTACCCTAAGCAAAATCGGCCACTGTACTTACCGCCACCGCCAGCCGACGCCAACGAAGAGCGTATATCGCAAGCATCCTCTCTCTTGTTGTTTTGCTTCGTCTTCTTCCTTTTTTTTTACAATGTAAATTGTGTGTTATGCCAAAATAAAAAATATGTGTGATGGATAGATTTTTAATCAATCAATACGCGCTTCCACAACCCATGATTCTGCATTTCTACTTTGTGTAGAAACTTCTAAAAGGCTAGCTATTTTTTTCGGAGGCTGAAACTTTCAGAAATGTTATAAAATGTTTTGAAAATTCTGAAGAACTTTTATAGGTTTTTTTATGTTTTATAAAATTGGATAATGGTTTTTGACATGGATTATGAGGTTGGGTTATGAGGCTGCACTGGTGTTAGACATGGAGAATGAGCTAGGATAATTGGACATTTGTTTTGTGTTTTTTACATGTCTATGTAATGTGGAATTGCATTCTTAGTGAGAACCATTATTTCAGTCATTCTGAAGGTTTTGTGTATGTGTATGAATTTCTAGGTAGAAATCCCTTGAGCATATTTCGAGATTTTGTGAGCTGTAGTACAAGAAGTGAGTTATATTGATGTTTAGTAGTTTCTTTCTGTAGGGATAAAGCTGAATTTCATGTATGTACGATGTAAGATGAACTTTTATTTTATCATAATTTGAAAATTATGTATGTATAATCAATCATTTAACTACATCTTGGAGTTTGTCTGTTTTGCGAGTTTGTTGATTAATATTGATTCGCGTTGTTTCATTTGCAGTCATCAGCTAGAATGAGAAGAAATTTTTTTGGAGTCTATCACGGTTGCAGAAGCAACACGCATTACTTTGGACAATGCCTATCAAAACGTCGATGACCTAGTTGTGACCACGAATATCGAAAATGTTTTGAGGTCGAACGGGATACCGATAACAAAGGGCGATTGTTCTTCACCTCTAGTGAAGACTCTGGATACTTCGATTGGGTGAAAGATGAAAATTTAGGTGGGAAATCCAGTTTTGTTAATCAAGCGGTGAATCATACACCCAACGAGGAAGATGAAGAGTTGCCAAGATTGTTTGAAGGACTAGCTAGAATTAGCGAGAAACGAGGTGTCAACATATCATTGCCATGACTTTCAGCAAGAAAAAAAGAATTGCCAAATGTGACGAGAAAGGAAAGGGGTCAGATTGAATGGGTGATTTGAGTTATGTTTATGTAGTTGTAATGAGTCCCCATTTGTGTTGGAAATGTTATAATGGGAGATTGATTAAAATTAATTATTTTTGTTGGACAGTTTGGCTAATTACGAAGTAATTTCTCTATTTTGTTGCATTGACCAAATTCTTGCTAAGCTTTCAAAGGTAATTATTCATTAAGATGAAAAAAATCATGTTTATATCTCTGTGTAAATAATGAGCTAATGCCGCAAATAACATTCATAAAGAAGGCTGCCTATAGCAACCACATAATGGCTGCTTATTTAGTTACTCAAGATTGAATATTCATAAACAAGTAACTTCAAATTGCAATAATTATATCTCCCAACACAAACATCAAAAGAATGCTGCTTACAGCAACCACACAAAGGCTGCTTATCCAAGTCAAATTCTGGACCCCAATTTTACACAAAGAAGCCAGTCCAACATTAATTACACCGAAATTTCATCATAAATTTCAATGTAAGAACTCAATTTTCAGGGCACAATAAAGTTTGTATTCGCTTCTCAAATTGGATGACATAAATGGTTTCCACTTCGTACCACAACATACGCACATAACTCGTTCAACAATTTTTTAATAAAGTCGAAGTGAAAGGTCAAGCAACATCTCTCCATTTGGTAAAAACCCACTTCAACCACAGAATGAAACAATGCTTTGACAGGTGTTCTAGCAGGTCTACCTACATAACAGCATAATGATCCAAAATTAGCGATATAAGATGGCTTGCACTATAATGTAACCAATCATTAGCATGCAAGTCATACATATCGAGAATCAACTTTCAACTTTCAACCTTCTTAGAATTCTTGAACATTATCCGAATCATATATCAATCCATGTATAGCAGAAAATATTGAGCTCTTATGAACGTGATATCCAAACTTTTCTGGTAACTTTTTCATAATGTGCCACAAACACCATTTATACTTCGTGTTTGGAAAAACAATCCCAATTGCATTTTGCATTTCCCGATCTTGATCAGTAATGATTCCATTAGGAGCTTGATCATGCATGCACTCAAGTCATGTTCTAAACAACCACACAAAATTCCTTGTATCCTCATTCGATAACATCCACAACTAAGCAGTGTGGATTGTCCTTGATGATTCACGCCAACAAAGGGGGCAAACGACATGTCGTACTTATTAGTGAGATACGTAATATCAAAAGTGATAATATCACCAAACTCCTTATAAGATTGCCTACATCTGTTATCTATCCAACGACATGTCGTACTTATTAGTGAGATACGTAGTATCAAAAGTGACAACATTATCAAACTCCTTATAAGATTGCCTATATCTGTTATCTATCCAAAAAACATTCTTTAGTGTGCATTCATCGTCTAAGTCCATACTAAAGTAAAATCTCAAGCACCGTGCTTGCATATTTGAAAGTACGCTTGTATTGCAAGGGAATTTCCTTCTCCAAGGCGTAATCATCTAACCCGTTCAATGTAGTTCCGACATTCATTTTCCACAAAAGTCATATTCTCATATTCACTAACTTCTACCACTGCGGAGTTATAACTCTTGTGCAAAGAAATTCCTGACATATCGTTCACTTCAAACTTTCGTTTCACATTCACACTTGATTATTGGTTGCATTGATACAACCTAGACTTGAAATGATTATTTTATGATTGTAATTGAGGTACACTTTGTTAATACTCCATATTCCAAGACCATCTAAAGATGTAGATATTCTTGCTTTACAATCTGTTTGACTTGTTGGCTGCGGCTTCAAGGAGCCGCCTGTAGCATAAGTTCTTCGACCTTCACGACTACAGGTAAACGTTACATATCTCATAACTCCATCTTCCTATTTTTTTTTGAATTCATTTTCCTTACTGGAAAGCCTACGGCGTAAGTATATCTTGTGTAGAAATAAAAAATTTCCTTCTTATTATTAAACATCATACCCACCTCAGGCACATTTGCAACACATTCTCCTATATTTTCGTTGTCCAATATATTCAAAATCTCCACAATATTTTCGTTATCGCATTCCAACAACAAATCATGATTTTCATCTCCCATAATTTCCTTTCCTGCCACAAAATTTATCATTATCAAAAGTGGAGATGGAAAAAACAGGGCATATTGAGCAAGGTATGACATAACTTTATTCAATATAATGCATCCATTAACAAATTAAAGTTTCTACAGCCAAATATGACATCACGAGACATGTTATTTACTACTTTACCTACACTAAAAAATACCTTCTAAATTAAAATGATAATTATAACTGACACACAGAATCCACAACCTTAAAGAGTTGATAGGAGTTTTAAGTGGAAACTCCAATGAAAAGAAATTAAAGAAACCTAGAATTTTCTAGGGACTAAATACCTAAAATGCACAAGAATTAAGCTTGAAAATCTGATTGGAGGTTTTATTGGGTCGGTCAAAAATCTTTTCACAACAAAAGAAAGACAGCAAAATTGGGTTTTTTCATCATTCTTTTGATGTTCTTCGACCTTAAAGAGTTGACCGGAGGTTTAGGTGGAAACTCATGTACAAAAAATTAAAGAAACCTAGAATTTTCTAGCAACCAAACGGTGACGGGATGTTGGCCGGAGATGTAGAGTAATGGTGACGGGATGTTGGCCGAAGATGTAGAGTAATGACGACGGGATGTTGGTCAGAGATGTGGAGATCAGTAATGGCGGGTTTCTGTAGCTCAGGATTTGGGGAAAATGACGCTTTTTCTTGGCCCATGTCATTCTGTTTCCCTTTTCTTTATGTCTTATTCTTCAGTTGCCTGCCACATCATTTAAATTTTGAATTCTTGTAACAGCCGTGTTAACCTGGGCCTATACTTATAGCTTTATTCATCTTGACTTGGCCAACGGATAAAAAAGCTATAGTTGACTAATAACATCCATACATTTTGGATTTTAGCTATCAATCACTTTAACCTCTGTTTGACAATTATTATTTAATTTTTTAATATATTCATTTTTAAATAAATATTCATACAATAAAATATTTTGTACGTAAATTTAGTTTTTTTTTGCACTTTTTATTCGTAGGCTATTCTATAATTTCCTATTCAATTTTTTTTTTTTTTAAATGATGAAAGTGAAACATGGACTTAATACTCTAGAGAAAAAGGAAAAAAATTATAAATTTAACTCATTGATTGAACAGGCAGTTACACAACAGACCTTGGAAGAGAAACAAATTTAAGATATATATATATATATATATATATATATAGATATATACACACACGTGTAGAGAGAGAGAGAGAGAGATTACAGAGTGTAGAAAAGGAGGTCTATTTCTACGACCCATGAAAACCCTAGCCCTTTGTGCATTGTTGAAATCTGGATCATTTTGAGTGAACCCATCTTTTAATTTACTAGGAAATGTGCCCCAGATCTGGGAAAAGTACCATTTTTTCTTCTTTTGCAGGTTTTGAGTAAAGGAAAGAATTTGTAAAGAGAAAAGCAGAGGTGGGCTTTTTCTGATACTTTACTGGTATTTTGAGTTTTGAATTTTGAATGTTCGATGGTCAAAAATGAAAATTATATTTTTTGCTGCTGTGTCTTGACGAATGAATTAATATTTTTTAATATATATATATATATATATATATATATATATATATATTTGTGGAGGGTGGGGGACTGAATTTTAGAAAGGATATTTTGCTGGAATAATTTGTTGTGGAAGGCAGAAAAGAAGGAAGCTTTGTATTGTCTTGGAATTGAAATAACTAGAATTCTTGAAGTATATTTTTTGGCCCTTTTAACCACAGAATTAGAGGCTCTTATAACTGCTATTATGTTTGATGTTGTTAGGAAACTTGAACTTCACGATTTGTTAAAGCTATGTCTGGTTTTAGAGAATACTATAATGAGCAAAAGGACTTGTGCTTTGTATACAATTGGTTGAATTTAAGAGGTTTCTTACTGTTCATTTTCTGTGGTTACTTATGTAGATTTGAGCTGGAGTGGTTGGGGGTGCCTGGAGGCGTCACTATGTCGTCCTTGAGTCGGGAACTGGTTTTCTTAATCCTGCAGTTCTTGGACGAAGAGAAGTTCAAGGAGACAGTACATAAGTAAGTCCTTTTGTTGGTCTTTGCCCCGTCTTTACTTGTTACTTTCTTGCGAAAGCTGAATTAATTATGCACTTGCTGACTTGCTAATGAAATGCAATTAGTACAAGTTATAAGGTTTGCTTTGTGTGAGACTTGACTGAGTACACTGTCCATTGAACTAAGTTTAATAGTGATCTGCATCCTTTGAGGTAGGTATAAGTTTTAACATGGAACAAATGTCCATTCTGTAATTTCTTTCTTTCTCCTAGGCAAAAAGAATTAAAGAAAATATGGTATCTTTATCCGGTTCTTCAGGTCATAAAAACAAAGTAATTATCAAGAAAAATTTGAAGCACCTATTGCATGATTAGTTTTTGTTTTGTCAACTAAAATTAGTTGTTTACTATCGTTCTTGATTGATATTGGAGTGCATGTAAAATGTACATAGGTTGGAGCAAGAATCTGGTTTCTTCTTCAATATGAAGCACTTTGAGGACCAAATTCAAGCAGGTGAATGGGACGAAGTTGAACGCTATTTGAGTGGATTCACGAAGGTCGAGGATAACCGCTATTCGATGAAAATTTTCTTTGAAATAAGAAAGCAAAAATATCTTGAAGCTCTTGATAGGTAAGTTTTGTCTCGAGTAACCTGTTGATCTCTGGCCATTGATAATTGTTTTGTTAACTACGTGTAATACTTTTCAGACAAGACCGAGCGAAAGCTGTTGAGATTCTTGTGAAGGATCTGAAGGTGTTTTCATCTTTCAATGAAGATCTTTTTAAGGAGATCACCCAGCTTCTAACTCTTGACAATTTTAGGTATCAAAGACTTAGTTGATTAGCTGTAGTGTAGCTTTTGATCTTATCAGTAATTCCTTCCTTTTATCTTTCTTTAAAATGTCTCCAGGCAGAACGAACAGCTCTCCAAATACGGGGACACAAAGTCAGCGCGAAATATTATGCTGGTTGAATTAAAAAAGCTCATAGAAGCAAATCCATTATTTCGTGACAAGCTCACCTTGCCTTCTTTCAAAGCATCACGCTTGAGGACATTGATCAATCAAAGGTTAGCTATTATTCCTAAATAGAATTTGATTTGATTAGCTGAACGACTCTCTTTCTCTCAGTGTGTTGGACCCACATGATGGTGTAATGTCTACATATGGTTATTATTGAGATTGCTTTTACAATTAGTAAAACATACAGCTTAGGCTGTTTTAAAACCTTCACGATGGTTCAGCATCTCCTCGTCATTTTTCTCTTTAAGTTGAGCTTTGTCAAATTTTCTTGTACTGGCATTTGCAGTCTAAACTGGCAGCATCAACTTTGCAAGAATCCGCGTCCAAACCCAGATATAAAAACACTTTTTATGGATCACACTTGTGCTTCTAGTAATGGCACGCGTGCTACTACTCCTGGTAATAACCCTCTTGCTGGACCAATTCCGAAGCCTGGTGTTTTTCCTCCTCTTGGAGCTCATGGTGTAAGTTTTGTGCTTGATTTTGCCTGCAATTTTTTTTATTTCGTTTGTTGCATCTTACTTGCTCGAACATTCGGAATGCAGCCATTCCAGCCACTTGTTTCGCCTCCTCCAAGTGCCATTGCAGGTTGGATGTCAAGTGCCACCCCTTCGATTCCTCATGCTGCTGTTGCTGCAGGTCCTCCTGGTCTTGTTCAGGCTCCTAGTTCTGGTGAGTTGTCTAATTGTAAGCATTGACTTTGATCAATTGTTAAGAATTTAGTGCCTTATCTTGAGTGTTTTTACTAATATTACCTTTGTCCTGTTGTAACCCTCAGCTGCGTTTCTGAAACATCCAAGGACGACTGCAGGTGGTCCTGGAATGGATTATCAAACTGCTGATTCGGAACATTTAATGAAACGCATTCGCGCTGGCCAATCAGATGAGGTGTGGAGCATTAACCCATTCACGTGTTTCTTTCTCCAATTTTTGCCCGATTATCTATATTGATTCTTTATAATTCTTCACCTCCATATTGACATACACACTGCTATATATTTCTAGGTATCCTTTCCTGGTTCATCTCATCCTCCCAATATTTATTCACCAGATGACCTTCCTAAAACTGTTGTACGGAACCTTAGCCAAGGATCTAATGTCATGAGCATGGACTTCCATCCTCAACAACAGACTGTACTTCTAGGTTGATCTTTGATTGGTTTTTATCATTTTGCTTCTGATTTTTAACTGCTCAAAAGTTCTGATTGAGTTGTATTTTTGGGCAAGACAATAGTCTAGATTTTGTAAATTTATAGAGGAGAAATTCACGCTGTTCATATCTGATACATGACTCCCGGTTATCTACTTTGTAGTTGGAACAAATGTCGGTGACATTAGCATTTGGGAAGTTGGTTCCCGAGAAAGGTTAGCTCTGAAAAACTTCAAGGTTTGGGATATATCAGCTTGTTCAATGCCATTCCAAGTGAGTATTTTCTTGGAACTTTAAGTTCGTCAACTGCTGTGCTATTTTTTTAATTTTATAATATGTGGGGTAAATCCTTTTTAACTACCTTTCAGACTACATTTGTTAAAGATGCCACCATATCTGTTAATCGATGCATATGGGGTCCTGAAGGATCTATACTTGGTAAGTAAAATTGTCTTTCAGCATTTGAATTACAATCAATTGATGCATTATGTGGTATTTATACCATTGCTTTTGAAGGTGTTGCTTTTTCGAAGCACATTGTTCAGTTATATACGTACAATCCAGCTGGAGAATTAATACAACACTTAGAGGTAAGAATTACATTGCTCTTCTCTGACCCTCTCGCCTCTCTCTCTTTCTCTTTGATGATCATATGGAGTTTTAAGTGTGGATTGCTTTTTCAATGCAGATTGATGCTCATATTGGTGGTGTTAATGATATTGCCTTCGCTCATCCTAATAAGCAGCTATGCATAGTTACATGTGGTGATGACAAGACAATTAAGGTATATTTATTTGACCTTGATACAGTTTTGTAGCACGTCACTTCTTAGTTTTTAAGTGGATTATTGGTTTATAGGTGTGGGATGCTGTTGCTGGTCGCAAGCAGTATACATTTGAAGGTCATGAAGCTCCTGTATATTCTGTCTGTCCTCACTATAAAGAGAATATTCAGGTAAATGCCCTCACAAGTAGAAATTCTGTTTTCTTTTCTATTACTGATGTCTGCATGAACTTCTTACGCTTAACTTGACATTATATAATTTGATGACATTAGAAATAACAATCTGGTTCTGTTTTTATCTGCAGTTTATCTTCTCTACTGCCATTGATGGAAAAATAAAAGCATGGCTTTATGATTCCTTGGGATCAAGAGTAGATTATGATGCCCCTGGACTTTGGTGCACGACAATGGCATACAGTGCTGATGGAACCAGGTCTGTTCAAAATCCGTTTCTGCTTATTCTTTTTTGTTGGGATGCTCTCATGTGATGTAGATGGCTTCATTTTTTTGGATTGACCCTGTGGGTAAAATTTATGATTTTCCTCGCTGGTATCCTGAGCAACTTCAAACTTATTTTCAATAAATGATGTAATTAAATTTATTCTTTTGGTAATACAAGCAGGCAATAAAATATCTTGAATTTTATGTAAAATTAGTAAATACCAAGTCAATATGTGTGTGAAATATCTAAAGTGTACTTTTGCCTATATAAAATAGCTTTAAACTGCCGGTCACTAAGAATGGCCTGCTCATATTATAGATTACTTCCATAAATAAAAAAGCTCATTCATGGAAGCAAGTGTTGCATCACACAAAATATGGTATTTTGTCAGATAAGGTTCCTCTGTAGCATCACAATGATGAGTTCGAAAATAGGGCTAGAACTACTAGACAGCTATAGTACTCCGATATTCTTATTTGAAAACATAATGGAAGAATGGGGCCAATGCACTAGATTGCATTTTCTTTTTCTGCTGTGAAAAATGTTTAGAATTAATGATACCTTGCGTAGAAGGCATTCATGATGGAGGTCACACGAAGGAAAAGTTTAACAGTTTAGAATTGACTGTGTTAAACACTCCCCAGAAATTTATTTATATGTGGAAACACGTAAATTATAACATTTTTGAATCGGAATTCAGATGACATATTATATTCACGAACTCAACGGATGAAGAATTCAGGATCTATATCACTGGAGTTAGTTCATCTACCTTCAGGATCAATTTTGTACAACTATAGGAGTAATTAAATTTTGAAAAAAAAAATGTTAGGAGCATTAAAACCAAAATTTTCAAAATTGATAATCCTACACACTGATGAGTGATGACTCTGCTAAAAGATTAGTCAACTTTCTGAGGAAGCAATGGTAGTGCTGAACCAAACATAGATTGACATTCGGGTGGGGCCGAATTTATGCCAACAGTTGCTACAATTTGGTGATGCTATTAGTTTCTTCGTGTGAATTTGTGATGTTTATTAATTGAGTTGCTTCTGTATGCCTAACTCTATGTGAAATATGCTCTGATTGAGTAATTGTAACAAAATTGAACCAGTACAAGAATGTGAATGGTGATGGAAATTGACAGACAATCCAACTTTCATGCATAAATTTGACCAGATGTAAGTAGTGATAATAAAACCGGGAGTCTTTTGTGTAAACAGTCTCAGACTATTTTAACAATGTTATGTCATTAAAAATGAGTTCTTTATGCAAAAAAAGCTCCTTAGTGAATGGTACATTTAATTATTGTAACTTGAACCTGTTTTACTAACTGGAAGACTCAGCATTTCTTCTTTTTATATTAAGCTTTTAGGTGCTCTGGCTTAGTGGGTTTAGTGACTTATGGCCCCTAGAGGTGATATCTATACATTTCCTTACAGAAGTGTGGTATTGCCGAAGAATCTTGGAGTTTACTTGCATTTTTTTTTTTTTTGGCAAACTCATCCAGAAAATTCATTATTCTCTAGTTCTGATAATGTTAACAGTGTCTCCTGGTATCACTTGTATGAGAAGCCAGTTAGGTTACTGTCATTCTTTTATCTCATTCTTTTTCAGACTATTCTCTTGTGGAACAAGCAAAGAAGGTGAATCCCACCTTGTTGAGTGGAATGAGAGTGAAGGAGCTATCAAGAGGACATATTTTGGTTTTCGGAAACGTTCTTTAGGCGTTGTGCAATTTGACACCACAAGAAACCATTTCTTAGCTGCTGGTGACGAATTTCAGATTAAGTTTTGGGACATGGACAATACCAACATGCTTACTTTCACTGACGCTGATGGTGGATTGCCTGTTAGTATCTCTACTATATGAGGCCCCTACTGCTTGTTACACTTGTCTTGAATGTTTGGAATTCCTAAAATTGCTCTGTAATTCTATTTCCATTGCAGGCAAGCCCCAGATTAAGATTTAATAAGGAAGGGTCAATGCTGGCCATTACAACTAGTGACAATGGAATTAAGATCTTAGCAAATAATGATGGGCAGCGCATGCTGAGAATGCTAGAGAGCAGAGCATTTGATGGGGCTCGAGGTCTTTCAGAATCAGTCAATGTCAAAGTGATTTTCGCATTTTCTTTCGTAGTCTGTTTTATTTGCCATGATAGATTTATTTGGTTTTGATTTCTCCTTTGCAACTTTTTCTGCAGCCTTTGATTGCTGGTGGATTAGGTCCAATCAGTAATGCTTCTGCCTCTGTTGCTCCAATCCTGGAACGTACTGACAGAATTCAACAACCAATGTCCCTTGGCAATCTGGTATTCTTTCATCCTTCGTCTCCCTCCCTTTAAATTGTAAAACAGATGGAAAGGTGCCATCAGAATTTCATTCAATTCTTTTGCTTAATTTATCTGTACAATCATAGGCTACCATGGAAAGCAGCAGGGTTGCTGATGTAAAGCCAAGGATTTCTGATAACGTTGACAAAATCAAAAGCTGGAAGTTTCCTGATATAGCTGATTCATCTCAATTCAAGACTCTGAAGTTACCTGATCCTCTAACTGCTAGCAAAGTACGTTTTGTAATTATATCCAGAAATATGAAAATTACTTCTAGTCTACTTGGGAAAGTATAATACAATTTGTAATTATATCAAGAAATATGAAAATTACTTCTAGTCTACTTGGGACAGCATTTGATTTAAATTTTTTTTTTTGATAAGTAATCTATCATTTTATTGATCAAAGGATAATACACAAGGTGTGCATTATCAATTTAAACAGGATAAAAACACAATAAAATTAGGCAACCCCTCTATCGGGTTAGTAGTTGCCGCATTAAACCAATTATACAATATCAGATAAAATAATTCCCTAAACTGCTCTGTTGACCGTCCTTGATCTTTAAAACAGCGGTTGTTTCTTTCTCTCCATACACACCACACAATGCACCCTGGAATAAGCTCTCAGACAAGTTTACTATCTTTGTCTCTAAGTTTTCTCCTCCATGCTTGCACCACATCCTCTGTACGCCTTGGCAACACCTAAATCATTTGTTGGGCAGCCAGAATGTCATTCCACGGCCAACGCACACCATCACATTGGAGAAACAGGTGATCAATTGTCTCCCCATCCCTCTTACACATATAACACCACTCTGTTACATAATACCCTCTTCTTCGAAGATTATCCGCTGTTAACACCTGCCCTCTCACTACTGTCCACCATAGAAAAGCCACCCGTGGAGGCAATTTACTTTGCTAAACCTTCTTCCAAGGGAATGAATTCACCACAGGTTCCAGTAGGGATCTAAAATATGTGCGAACCGAGAAGATGTCATTTGTTGCCACCCTCCACCTAAAACAGTCGTCCTCTTCTATCCGGATGTGCACCTCATGCAAGAAGGTCAAAAACAACGCATAATCATCCAATTCTCAATCCTGTAAGCCCCTTCCGAAGACGATGTTTCAGTTAGGACTCCCATTCTGTATAGTTAATACATCAATTACCATAGCGGAGAGTTCCAAAGCAATGCGATGAAGAGAAGGAAACCTCATCTTTAGTGGTTGAGCTCCATACCAATAGTCATCCCAGAATCTAACATTATCACCATTCCCCACCACAAAGGTCAATTTATTCTGAAAATCATTCCATCATTTTCTGATATATTTTCACAAGCTTACCCCATACGAGCCACGACCCTCAACTAAACACCAACCCTCCTCCATAACTCCATACTTCACCCCTATGATTTCTCTCTAAAAACTCTTCCTCTCCATTCCAAATCTCCACAATCACTTGTCTAGCAGGGCCTTATTGAACAGTACAAGACTCCTCAATCTAAAACCCCCCACCGTACTAGGGAGCAAACGTCGCCCCATTTAACCAAATAAAATTTCCTTTTCTCCCCTATCCTTGTCCACAGAAATTCCCTTTGAATCCTTTCTAAACTGTTTGCCACTGTAACATGAATAGGAAACGACAAAAAATAAGTAGGGAGATTAGAGAGAGTGGACTTAATGAGAGTAAGACGACCTCCTTTGGAAAGGTACATACGCTTCCACCCTGCTAACCTCTTCTCCACCCTTTCCATGATGCCATTCCAAATATGTAAATTTTTGAATCGTGCACCTAAAGGAAGCCCAAGGTATGAGATAGGCAGCTGCGCAACCCTACAGTCCAATATAGTAGCCAACTCTTCCACGTTAGCAACCTCTTCTACTGGAATAACTTCAGATTTTCCCAAATTTATCTTCAATCCAGATACTACTTCGAAGCATAGAAGCAACCGACTCAAGTTTCTAAATTGCTCTTCATTTGCATCACAGAAAAACAATGTATCTGCAAATAGCAAATGGGAAACCTGTAGATGCCCAACCGTAAAGCCTCTTAACATGCCTTCCATCACTGCTTTCTCAATCATCCTACTGAATGCCTCCATTACAATAACAAACAGCATAGGAGACAACGGATCCCCTTGCCTCAAACCTCTACACTCCGGAAATAACCCTCGGGGGTGCCGTTGACCAAAACTGAGAACGACACTGTCGAGATACAAAATTGAATCCACTTACACCACTTATCTCCAAAGCCGCAGCGCCTGAGCATCTACATAAGAAACCCCCAGTTCACATGATCATACGCCTTCTGAATATCAAGCTTACATAACATTGCTGGAACCCCCATACGTATTCTAGAGTCAATACATTCGTTCGCTATAAGAATAGAATCCATAATCCGACGCCCTTTCACAAAAGCATTCTGAAATTTAGACACCACTTTTCCCAGCACCTCCTTTAATCTATTCGCCAGAACTTTGGCAATGATCTTGTACACTCCACTGACTAAACTTATAGGACGGAAGTCCTTAATATCAGAAGCACCCGGTTTTTTAGGGATTAGCACAATAAATGTGGCATTAGCACTTCTCAGAAACCTGCCACACTCAAACAAATAAGTGAACACATCCATAATATTCGATCGCACCACCTTCCAACAAGCTTTATAGAATGAGAACGAGAAACCATCCGGTCCAGGGGCCTTGTCATCATTCATACTAACACCACCTCCCTAATTTCGTCCTCCTCAAATGGTCTCTCAATCCAATTAGCATCATCATCGGTAATAGTGGAAAAATTCAATCCCTCCAGTTGTGGCCTCCACTCAGATTGCTTCCGGTATAAATTCTGATAAAAGCCCACCATTTGAGTCCCAATATCCTGTGGGTCCTCATAAGTAACCTCATCTACCTCCAACAATGCGATCAGATTGTTGCGCCGATTGGAATTAGCGATCCTATGAAAGAATTTTGTGCATTTATCACCCCCTTTCAACCATGTGACCCTATATTTTTGGCGCCAAGCAATTTCCTCCATCTCCAACAATTTCTCCACCTCTCCCCTTACCACTCCACGTCTCTTCCTCCTCCAACCCTCGACTCTCCTCATGTCTATCCAACTCTTCAATTTCTGACAGACACTGATTTTTACGACAATATACATCTCCCACCATCTCTTTAAATCTCCTTTTAAAACCTTCAATTTTTAATCCAGCACATAGCTTGGGGACTCCTTGAAATCATAAGAGGCCCACCAATTCCGTACACGTTCTCCAAAATCTTCTACTTTCAACATCTTCTCAAACCTAAAAGGTCTTCTTTCACCACCCTTTGTATTCCCAGATAGTGCAATAGGAAAATGATCTGAGTACACCCTCCTCAATCTCCTCTGATTAACATCTGAGTACTTAGTCTCCCACTCACTGCTAATCAAGAATCGATCTATTCGAGATTGAACAGACGGATCCCGATTAGATGACCAAGTAAAATCCCCTCCAATCAACGGTAGATCCACAACATATTGTCCCTGATAAAATTTGAGAGATCCTCCATTGCCCTGCCCTTGTCAGTCTCCCACCACTCGACCTCTCAGTAGGAAATCGAACCACATTGAAACCACCGCCAATGCACACTGGGAGGTTCCACTAGGCTATCATACCGGCTATCTCATCCCACATATCCCCTCTATTCTCATCAGCGTTAGGCCCATATACTCCTATAAGCATCCACTGGAATCTATCCACCACATTTCTAAACGTTAGCGACAGAGTGAATAACCCTGTGCTAACCTCTTCCATATAAAACTCTCGTGTCCCACATTACTAACACACCTCCTGAGGCCCTTGATGATCCCAAAAACTGATACCCGACATGCTGTCCCCCCATAAACTACTGACAACAGCCCTCGAGACGACCTCCAACTTTGTTTCTTGTAAACATACAGGATCTGCCCTCCATCCTCTTAATAAATATCGAACACCTAATCTTTTCCCAATTTTGTTAAGTCCCCTCACATTCCAACTGATATTTTTGGGATTATTTTAACTCTTCTTCATCCCTTCCCTGCATCGCTCTCCTTAACTCACCTCCCTTGATGTCATAATTTATTTTAATTTGTGTAATAATCTCTTTTGTATAATTTTACAAAAAATTAAATATATGCTGTATGTTGAAAAATTTCTTTTACAGCATATATTTAATTTTTCCCAACTTTATTCTTTAACCATAAAAAAAAATGTAAAATTTTATGTAAATTAATTATTTTACCATTTCACACTCCATTAAAAAACCAAACTTACTTATATATGTGATGCAATAATTTTTTGTATTTCTTTATAACTCTTTTACTTAAATTCTTTTACATAAATTAATTTAATTTAATTTTTTTGTATTATTTTATAATTTTTTTACTTCAATTTTTTGTTTTTTATGAGGCTTACTCCTCAATCCGCCTCGAGGCTTACGCCTCGCCTCGTAACGAAAAACCGCCTCAGTACTAGGTTTCGCCTTTTTAAACTTTGAGTCACCCTTTTTTCTTACCTTATCTCCTGGTGTACACATCCACTGTCCCCTGCTAGCCTCCAGCTCCTCAAATAATTGCATGAGTCTACTTTCATACCCATCGCACGACACACCTACCATCTTGCTAAAATCAACAATTTTTTGCAGAACCCAATTCGAAGGTGAGGGTCTACTGTCAAGCATCTCCTCCACCCGTACTACATCCTTGTTTATGTTCACATTCTTGGCGCTATCAACCCACACTACCAATGCTTTCTCAGTCCCTGGCTCCCTTTCTTGTATAGGTTTATAACACCTCCTATTGTACGTATTCAAAACCATGGTCGCCGAACCTATAGTCTCTTGTTTTTCCTCAGCTGTCGAATCTGTTCCCTGTGCCAACGTGCTCAATTCCCCTTCCTCAGACCAACGTACCCCCTCCTGATATACCTCGGTCCCCGATTCTTTTTCTTGAGTATCCAATCCCCCCAACTCTTTCCCATCTCCGTCATCTGTAACCGCCACCTCAGTCCGCGCTTGAGGCTCGCAAATGGGCTCATTCATCACCCGCTTATCATTTGTTTGGACCGAGTTCGATGATAACTCATCTACACTCGCCCCGCACTTGTGACAACAAATCATCCTAGAGCCCACGAAAGGCCCGTTTCCCACCAACCTAATTAGTTCATCCACTTCCCCTTTCACAGCTTGGATACGGGCTCTTATTTCGGAGTTGCTTGAAAAACTGCCATGTGTCTCACCTAGCATTGTTTCCTTAAACTTAGAAAGCAATGGTTGGCCCTCCTTGATAAGAGCATCATCTTGTGCTCGAGTCTCACTCCCACAATCCTCCCTCTCACTCTGCAACTTCGCCCATTTATCTGCATTCTGATTGGTTAGTAGGTTTGCCGTAACTTCAGCATAGGTCCTCCCTTGCTGATGTCTCCCTTCGACTACTTGACGCTTAACCTTCTCTCTGGCGACAAAAAATTCAACAACTGCCTGAAACACCCGTAAGATTGACGTCCATCCCTCCCTATTCACACTTTCCGGCACCATCACAACTCCTTTCCGGTGCCTCTCCCTATACTGTGCTATTGTAAGATACCTCCCGCAACTGTTCTTGCATCGTTGTGCCAGAAAGGCTCTGGAAGATTCAGTATACTTAGCAACAAAATCCTCCAGCTTGTCGGCGTGTCTCGGCTTGCCTACCATATTCACCATCCAAAGAGCCCCAAACTTTCCCATGTTAATTGCATTCGATATCTTCTGTCCTCATTCCGTCAGCTTAACAGTTTCAGATTCATTAACAGACACTACAAACTCCTTCGCCTCCACTTTGAATCGAGAATTGAAAATTCTCTTACCGTAGGCATGTCTAGTCCCCTGAAATGGTGCCGATGAAGCATCTGATCAGAAAACGTGTGCGCGAAATGGCCTGGGATCGTTGGGATGCTGCTGCAGTTTCACTGGCGCTGGCGCGTGGGCCACACGTGCCGGGAAGCCCCCCGTCGGAGCGGCGCGTGGGGCAGCTCTGTCGTCACCGACATCGGAATGCGTTGCACAGGCCGTCGGTCCGGCGCATGGGACTGAACTCCGTCGGGCAGTGGTAGATCGGACCAAGCCCACTGTTCTCCCTTCTAAACCTACCAATCGATTACCCGCTCCTACACTCCGATTGGCCGCACCTACCCCAGCTGCCGTGCCTCCTGCAGTTGAGCCTTTCTGAGCGGCGGCGCTAGGGTTTCCACCTAGGGCCGCCACCTGCGTGTGGTTCGTATGGCCTGCTTGGCCTTTTTTTGTGGCGTGAGGCTGGTGCAATGGGGGTTTCCGGCCGGGAGCTTGCCGTCGCCGGTGATGATTGGGTCGGTTGGTGGTGGTTGGGTGAATTTGGATTTGATGGGAGAGATCTCCATTGGTGGTTCCTAAGAGGTAGAGAGAATAAGCAACATGAACTGAATAATAATTACATCATCAAAACGATGATTACCATAAGAACCATTTCAAGCATTCTGAATACTTGTGTCTTCGCAAATTAACAGATGTCATCAACAACCACTAGCGTATTTTTCTAGACATTTGAGTCAATTTCCTAATGTGTTGGCATCTTTCTCCATGAATGTTTTATGTCACAGTAGTTTTTCTTGCCTTTTACCTCTTATTGGCCATTATATATTTTGACCTTACAATGTGTAATGTACTGAAGGTTGTACGGTTGATCTTCACAAATTCTGGACTAGCTCTACTAGCTCTGGCTTCCAATGCCGTTCATAAGCTCTGGAAGTGGCAGCGCAATGAACGTAATCCATCCGGAAAGGTTAGGATCCGAGTGTCCATTTTATATTGATTCATGAATTCATTATTTTTTCAGTTCTTTTAATCTAAATTCTTCATATTTACTCTGCAGTCTACTGCATCCAGTGTGCCCCAATTGTGGCAGCCTACTAGTGGGGGTCTCATGTCTAATGACTTGAGTGATGCTAAACCAGCTGAAGACTCAGTTGCTTGTATTGCCTTATCTAAAAATGATTCTTATGTCATGTCTGCTTCTGGTGGGAAGGTCTCCTTGTTCAACATGATGACCTTTAAGGTTTATTAGCATCTTTGCTCCAGACCGTTGAAAAATTTTCTTCACTATGATCCCTTGATGGCTTTGCAACATGTGGGTGCATGCTGTTTAAGATAACTAAATGGAATACATATGTTCTGATTAGGTCATGACGACTTTCATGCCACCTCCCCCTGCTGCCACCTACCTTGCATTCCATCCTCAGGATAACAACATTATCGCAATTGGAATGGAGGACTCGACTATTCAAATATACAACGTGAGGGTTGATGAGGTAAACATCCTTTGTCTTTGTTCAAGACTGGGTTTTGTTGGAACTGACAATATCTTGCTGCGATTTGGATTCTCAGTAAAGGAATCTGATTCTTGTGTTATCAAAACCAAGAGAACTGTCTCTTATTTTTAATGCGAGTCTCAGTTGCGTATAAATCCTTACTCCGGAGGATTTTACTTCTGATTTCATTGGTTACATCTTACTGTAGGAACACTTTCTTGCCGTAACGTAAGAAACTGAAGGCACTGCTCTAGTCTATTTTTGGCCAAGAAGCTGGGCTGCATTTCAGATTAGAATTGCATCACTTTTCACGTCTTATTCCTTTTGATTTTTTTTTTTTTTCTTTGGAAGTTGTTGTTGCTTCCATGTATTATAGCTTTTCTAATGGTCTAGTCAGGTGTATAAGCTCTTTGTTTTTCTTGAAGCTAGTTTAGGAAAAATCTATCATTGATTTTTTAAGATCAGCTATTTACCCCTGTTTGGAAGAAATTAAAATCCAAATTTTAATCCAAGTCAAAGTCAACAATTAATTTTAACTACACATTTTTTATGACTCACAACTTTTCGACCACACATTTCATCAACTTTTTTCAAAATCTACAAAAAATTTAATTTTAATCCCCACCAAACAGGGGCTTAAGATAGGTATATGATGAAGTAAGATATTTTTCTATGTAGTTATGATCTTTAACTGCCCTCTTTTGTTAAAGATGGAGGTATTGTTGTTCTGTCTCTTGGGATTTATGACCAATTAATACCTTATTGTAACTATTTCTTCCCCTTATGTCTTTGCACATACAATAGGTTAAAACCAAGCTCAAGGGTCATCAGAAGCGAATATCAGGCCTTGCATTTTCTCAGAGTCTGAATGTGTTGGTATCATCTGGAGCTGATGCTCAGGCAAGTCCTGTTTGATTATCTGCAAATAAGTGTTCCTTTTTACCTAGTTTCTTGTAAGACATGGTGTTGATTTCGTAACTATTTGCAGAAATTTTTGCACTAATATGGTTGGTCTAATTACGATTGCAGCTGTGTGTCTGGAATATTGACGGGTGGGAGAAGAAGAAATCACGGCCCATTCAAGCGCCTCCTACTCTCCAATCTCCTCTGATTGGAGAAACTAGAGTTCAGTTCCATAATAATCAATCTCATCTGCTGGTCGTTCATGAAAGCCAAATTGCAGTTTATGATACTCAACTTGAATGTTTGCGTTCTGTGAGTGCTTAACTCATCCCTCTTCTTGTTTTGCTGTGAACACACATTATTAACCACGTCTGATTATCAAATCACTGGAATTTCTTGCTTTTGAAAACTTCATCATTTTATCTACATACTTCAATTTGTCATTACAAAGTTTTTAGATCAACTATCTGTTTAGTGCGTAAAAAATATTGAGTGTTTACTTTCATTGTTATTTTTGGTTTCTAGAATCTGCGAAACGAGATTTTAGTAATCAAAGGTCTCTATTTACAGTTAATGGAGGATAAGATATCCTTTATCCACTAAACTAAAAATCAACAAAACGCATTTCTTTCCATTTGAGAACAATTAGTGAAAAGGTGCACCCTTAAACCCTTTAGATGTAGAGGTCTGTAACAATGCCAAAAATTTTGCCTTCTTCCAGAACTCAAAATTAACTCCCCTTCTAAATCCTTCATTCCATCCATATTACCAAAAGAATCCCTGTTACTACTTTTCCTCAAGACGCACCCATCTTTCCCAAACCGAAACTGATTAGTTTTTCGGGGACTAAACTGTTGAATTTTCCAGTGAACAGACAGGCCAAATATTAATCCGCGTCGTTAGTCCTTGCAACTTCACATTGATCAATGCATTCCAAATCCTGTTTACTTGTTACGGATCATGAAGGACAGATATAAAGGATTTGGATATAGTGTTTGAAGCCTTGAACCAAGTTTCAGGTTTCATATTTCTATGGAAAATCAGTCAGTCATGTTATAACTCTATATAAGATAGATTATTTCTATATAAAAATAAAGGGTATAAAGATCGGGTAACAGGGAAAATTAACCAAAGATTGGAAATATGACTTTTGGTGTAGTAGTACCCATGGAGTCCGATGTCCTGGATTTTATTTTATTTTTTATTTATCTTACAAAGAGGCTTGAAGTAGTAAATGATTTCAAGAATAGCTAACAAGGACGACAGTTTGAAAATTCCTGTCATGAAGGTTCTGAAAAACAGAGAGTTCTGACTCATGTTTCAGTGGTCAGAAAGAAAACCAACAGAATTAATGGGAAATTTCTGAAGAAAGATTTATTTGACTTGAAAATTGTTGGCAAAGAAGAATCATTCCCCCTCTAAACGCCTTCCCAGAACTGGATCTTATCCTCCATTCCCACATCATTTGATGTTACAGACCATATATGGATATTCACGTGTTAGGATTCCATATTGCCACTAGCAAATTTCATTACAGTTTGCATTCTTGGGTCATGATCATAGAATACTATTTATAGATTATGATCTTCATCGAGGTTCTTTGTTAGTTTGGTCAAGACATGTATGTCGAGAATATACAAAAATGTTGTAGAGAGAATGCACAAGGATTTTGTCCAGTCAACTGATTTTTGGGTACAAGAAATGTGCTATTGCAAACTGGTTTCCTTTGCTACAATATTCTTGTGAATATAAACATTTGACAGTTGAGGGGTTCCAATTTTTTTTTTTTTTTTTTTTTGTCTGTCCCCGCCTTACCACTTGCTTTCCTTTAGTTTCCATGTAATTGCGCATCCACTTTCCCAATAAAGTCCAAAACACTGTGACATTTCCTCCCTTCTGTAGCCGGCTATGAAGGCATGCAAAAATGTGATGTTACCTACTCATTTTGCATGCACTTCTTCAATAACCAATGCTGTCGCTAGAGCAGTCACCTATAAACTCACGGCTAATAGTGTGGAAACATGTTTTATCCTTGAACTATTCCACTGCCAATGCCTTGGTGACAGTCAAATTCCACATTTTTTACTCTCTGGGCTTTACTAGATATTATTTCATAAAATAGTTGTGATTTGTGATTTGTTGTTGAAATTGTTTTCACAAGTCTGGTTATGTGGAAGTTATTGGTAGTTGAAGGAATTGTTCCGTGGATATAATAATAATAATAATAGTGGAGGGCCAGGGATATTGCATATGCAACATGATGACCAAATACTTTATGATGATTGAGATAGCTTTATGTGAGATTCATTGCATGGATATGGGATGGTTTGTACAGGGTTCTAAGCGTAATGGTTAATTATTTGGAGTTTAAACAAGATTTCATGATTCATTGTTTTTCATTATGAATTGTTTGGAATATCAACAATAACTATTGTAAATTAAAAATGAGGCATGTGCATAAGAAAACAATAAAACAACTGAAGTGTGCACATGGTTTTTGAGTCTGTGTGTGATTAGCATAGCGTGTACAATGTGTGGTGTGTTCCTTTTACTAGTATGAAACTGGCGTGATTAATGGCAATCAGTATTGCGAAAATTGAGGCATGTGCATTAGAAAATGAAGCATGTGCATAAGAAAACAATAAAACAACTGAAGTGTGCATGTGGTTTTTGAGTCTCTGTGTAGCATGGCGTGTACAGTGTGTGATGTGTTCCTTTTACTAGTATGAAACTGGCGTGATTAATGGTCCGCTAACCATTAATGGCAATCAGTATTGCGTAAATTGAGCATCTAAGTCAGAGCCTTATCACTTTGTGGGATGAGATAAAGCTAATGTTAAATGACAAAAATCCCAGCCTATTGTCAAAAACAGCCCTTACACTAATTCGTAAACCTTAGGCTGGGTATATTATCAATCTCTCTAGTGTTTAGTTGCTGTGGCTCTTTTGTTTCCATATATGTGATTAGACTGTAGGTTTCAGCAATAAAACTGGAAAATAGGATTTTTTTTTTTCCCAGTTATGTAGTGTAACTAAAGAATATCACTTCCCCAATTCTGATGATCATTTTGGATGATATCTAGTTGGGAAGAATGATCTACATCATTAAGCTTAGCAGTTCATATCATTTTTCATTCTTTTCACCTTTACCAGTGAAATTATTTCTTGATTTAAGTGAATAATCCATATGCAGTGGCATCCAAGGGACTTGCTATCTGCTGCTATTTCAAGTGCAATATATTCATGTGATGGTTTGGTCATCTTCACTGGATTTTGTGATGGTGCTGTTGGGATCTTTAATGCTGATAATTTAAGCCTTCGATGTCGAATAGCTCCATCTGCTTACATATCTTCAACAATTTCCAGGTATGCAAATTTGGGGGACTGAATTCAACTTAAATTCTCGGGGATTGCTCTGACGTATGTTTATGCATTTTGCCTGCCTTGCATACTAATTTGTTATACTGTTATCTGGTAACTAACTACATGTAGGCTGCAATATGGGCATCTTCGATAAATATTGTACTGTTCTACTCAATTCTCCCTACTAGATGTGCCATTATTGTTGTCACCTAGGCTCTTTTCTCCTGTTAACGTTTTACTGAAATTATAAGTGTCCCTTTGATTTGTTTGGCCGTTGTTCTTTCGGGAAAAAGTTACTTAAAAATACCTTTTACTTCTTTCTTAAGCTTAGCCAAACATGTTATCAGAGTATTTGACTTGTGTAATCGTGCAGTAGCAATGGCAATACATTCCCCGTGGTGATTGCTGCACATCCATCTGATCCAAACCAGTTTGCCCTCGGCATGAGTGATGGCGCAGTTCATGTGATGGAGCCATCAGATGCAGAGACGAAATGGGGTGGATCGACCTCTCAAGACAATGGGGCTTTGCCTTCGATTGCTTCGAGTTCTGCATTGAATAGTCAGCCATCTGAAACCCCTTCTAGGTGATTTTGAAGAGTGTCTCAAGAAACTAAGGTTAACATGCATGTCTTTTATGGCCTATTATTGTAAAGTTTATGTAATCTTCTCTCCTTTTCTCCTGCCCTTTTTAGAGTATAATATGAGAGAGGTCTTTGTACATTGTTTGGTTTCTTAGGCCATTGCTGCACTTTCATGGTTTATTTTTTTACTTCATGCTTCTAATTAAATTTATAGACGCTGCATATTATTCTGCTAATCCTTCAAATATACCTTTTATATATTTTTTAGAAAAATAATTTTCTTATATTCCATTTACTATATTCAAACCTCCAATAATTTATCTTAATTTATTATTTAGTGCGCAAGTTTATGTTCTAGAGACACTATTTGTCACCCAATTTTGCAGCCAAATATCTACTGTAATCACTCAACTTCAATTTGTTATAATTTGATCAATTAATTTTAATTTCGGTGATGCGTCGACATTGTTAGTAATTTGGTTTAATACATTATGTTAAATTAATATTCTCCACGTGGCACTTTAGAGGCAACACGTCAAAACATTATTGAAAGTGTAATGATATTCATCATCACTGGTTAAGTTTTAGTTTAGGTGGTAATTAAATGACATTAAATGATATATTCATTTAAATGTAAAGTCATGATTGATTTAACTCAGCCTACTAAGTGTAGCTATCTAAACTGGTGCTTTAGTACTAATGGTGTTAAATAATATTATTTTTATGAAAATTATATAAATTATAATAAAAGGACTACACAATTCAAAACAAAATTGGAATCAAACCAACCAAATTCTAGTAACAAAAATGTTCATCTGTCTATTAGTTTATCAGTTTAATTTTATTATTTGTTGTTTCTAAATCAAACTTTAAACTAACTATAATTTGTATGACTTTAACATTAACAGAAGAAATGAATTGACTAAGAACAATTTCCCTTGTACAGGGGAATAGTTCACAGAAGTTTTACAATGCAGCACTTGTTTGGTCCATTTTTTAAAACTATCTTTCAATGTAAAATTGTCAAGCACCCTGTTCGTAGATCCGTGAATCTCTCCTGTACACCAAACATCCCTCATCGACTAAATATCGCTGCTAAGCTTGCTAAATAATAGTGAAATGACATTATGTAATGCTTGGATCAATTAACTCATGAAACCCGTTGATCCCAAAAAAATGTGTCAACAAATGTCGGTGTCCACTCGTGTACCCATGAGCAAATTTCGGCACGTTTTGATCGGAGATTTGGTTGGAGAGTTGTAGAGACAATGTATGTGGGAGATGTTCTTTATCACAATATGAAAATATTCAGACACGGACAAGGATAAAAGATGATTGTAACACAAGCGAACGATCACAAACGATTTCACCAAAGTAGAAATAATCCAAGGTTAAATGATTTTGTATCAAATGAACAAGGTAGGAGCTTTTGTATGATATTGAGCATGTAAAGTTTGCATGTATATTTTTCCAATTCCAAACAATGTTACAAGAGTTGCTATTTATAACATTCAGGTCAACGTGGTACCCATTTGATCAGATCCACCTGGATCCATCTGATTAACTAAAGTCTCACATCACTCAGTCATACATTAATTACATTGACAACATACCTTGATAAGGGGTAAGCCGCCCTACATTTCTAGGTTGACAATTCTGACACTTATTAATACAAACGTTTACGTTACATCAATCATTCACAAAGATACTTTTCAGATCCGCCCTGAAGAAGGCGAGTGCTTCGAACGTTGAAGAGGGGACTTCAGATGCACTAATATTTGAACAAAGGAGGAGGACCCCAAATGGGGATAGTGTTTCAACTGTTGAGTAACTCTTTTCTTTGATTTGATTGATCGTCAGATGTCTATCTGTAGCGTATCTATGTGATATCCACTGAGAGCTTAACTTGTCATGGACATGTTCACACAATGATTAATGTGACATACAAAGTCAAATAATGCTACTTTGTAAACCATATCTCTATAACAAATCAAGAATCATAACTAATCTTGCTAAATAAATGTTGGGCGGCGTGGTTAGAGAGATCCCATAATTTCGGGGGACTACACAATTGGAAATGACCCCAACTATGAAATTTGCAACCAAATCTACCCGTTTGATTCTCATTATTTGTAAAATGAGAATTAAAAATATAATTGTTATGGGCCCCCACAAGGATAGAAAGTCAAAAATGATGGATAGATGTGATTGATAACGGTCATATTTTTCATTTTTATGGATGATTAATGTGAAACAAACGGAACCATAATTAATACAAATTATTAAAATTACATAATTAATACATCAAAATTTTAGGTTGAAGAAATGATTGTCTTATGGGTAGAACACATCTAAACTTAGAAAGAATACTCTTTGCCAAAACATCACCAATACCGTTAACAAAATTTAAGAATAATGCTATCTATCACCAATGGTACTAAAACATCAACTTAGATAATCATTTTTTTATAGGTTCAATTAAATGTATCATGTGATTTCGCATTAGATAATGTTACGTAGTTGTCAATGCTTGACATCATCAAAATTTAATCACCCATTTGAACGAATTAATGATGTAGCTTGAGGAGTAAGAGAATTCCTTTCTTAGATTGTACTCTATATCTCTATGCTTTAACCCCAACGGTCAACTCTCCTAAGTCCTAAACCAGCACTTTGCTTCTCAACTACGTTTCTCCATTGGTTCCTTCTCTCCTCTATCTCTACACATCTCTCTGTGTGTATGTATATACACACATGTTATCATACATACGAATCCCAAGTATTGCAGAAGAGTGAAAATTAAGATGGAAGCTGTTGTGGGGAGGAAATATGGGAAAATGACCCATTGACTACCCCATATTTTCACAATGACCTTTGACCCAATAATACAATAAGGGCATGTTTGATACAGGTTAATTTTCATGGAACTGGGAAAATCAATTTCAACTTCCATTTTTATGTTGTTTGATAGTGTTTATTTTCTTGGCAATTGTTTTTCTTTTGACCCGCCACCTGTCCACTTTTTCATCGGTTTTGTGGAAAATGAATTCCCACATTTTTGGTAGAAATTTGTTTTCCACCTTCTACTTCATTTTTTTTTAAGTGACAATTGGAACAAATGTTAGACTCAATGGTAAAAAAAAAATTATCAATTTAATTGAAAATTTGCATGAAAAATAAAGTCAAACTAATGATATTCGGTATACTTTTTTTTAGTAATTGGAACAAATGCTAGACTCAATGGTAAAAAAAATTATCCATTTAATTAACAATTTGCATGAAAAATAAAGTCAAACGAATGGTATTTAGTATACCTTTTTTTTTTTTTTTTCTAATTTGCAATTGGAACAAATTCTAGACATAATGGTAAAATTTTTTTATCACTTTAACGGATAATTTTCATGAAAAATAAAGCCAAATGCATACCAAAATATTCAAAAAATTTCAAATGGAAAATTATATCAATCAAATACAATTAATCGACAATTCCCAGTAAAACAAGTTTTAGGCAATTCAATTCCCTGTAATTCATTTTCGTTCTACCTAAATTTCACATTTGCAATCAAACGGACTCTAAAAAAAATGAAAAAAAGTTGAAACTAACAAAAATTAACTAAAAGCCAAAAATATCCTCTAAAGAGAAAATGAAAAAATCTCACAGTCGGCTCCAGCAACTGCACAGTCGAAATTGGGAAAAAACATTATCGACAAATACCACACAGAGAGCCCAACGGCCGACGAGAAAGAGATGTTAGTTGTGAGATAAAATGAATTTTTCATAAAGGTATAGAGGGATTGAAGTTGATATTAGATGTGGTGAATTGATAGTTTATTTGTTCATATATATGGTTAGAGATGATTGAGTAGTAGTTGTGGAGATTTTTTGGTGTTGAGGGACAAATTTTAACCATTTTTTGACCTTGGAATTGCCGAAAATGGTGTTCCGACGATCCTTAAGGCCGACTTTTAATTTTTCCAATTTTTTTTCTTTTTTAAATTTTATTAATAATTCAAATTATCCAATTTTAAATAATATGTTTATTTTTTATTTATTTTTTCACTTTCATATTGTTTAATTGTTTTTATATATATTTTTAATTCTTTATATGTACTTTACATTTTTTGTTTAATATCTTAAATTAAGAAATATTAATTCAATTTTTAAAATTAAAAGAATTTTTTAAAATTGAAAATTAACAAACTAAATAATTTTGTTTGACCTAAATTATTATTTTTCCTTTATTTTTTTATGTTGATAATTCGATTCAATTAAAAATTATTTTTAAACAAATATTATATCCTTTATTTAATTTTAATTATTAATTATTAATTTTTGGTAATAAGGTAAAAAAATTTCATTTTTACTAATCATGTAATTTTAATAATTTTTAATTTTTTATATTTATTTTTTTAACGATTGTTAGTGGCTGACTTTGAAGAATATTCATATTCTTCATTTTATTGAAATATTTTTTTAATTTTAATATTAATTTTAATTTTTAAATTTCTTTTTTCATTAATTTTTTTAAATTTTTTCTTAATTTTTAATTTTTATAATTTTTTGTCATTTTAGTAAATCATTTATTGTTTATTAGTGTCTGTATAAAATGAATCTGCGTCTTGCGTATATTAATTATAATTCGTTTCGCCTAATTTTTTGCTATTGTGCTTTATTTCATTATCTCTTGTACAATGTGCTAACATTTGAATATTTGCAGGATGGATCACCATTTAGATGCAGAGTTAAGACAGATGATAGAGAAAGCTACTTGGAACAGTAGTTTTGACAGTTTCACTACTGTATTGGAGCTGCTGGATGATCGGTATGCAGATATGTTAAGTTAGTCCTTTCTTTGGCCCCTGTATCAGTTGAGAGATGTCCAGTACTCATAGCAGATACTTGATGCACTACTATGTCGGTTGCTGAGTCCAGTCGACGACGATGCTCTTCACTTCGACCTCGGGGGAAAAATCACCAGTTTCTCCATGTTCGAGCTTGCCCTAATCACTGAACTGAAGATTACGAGTAATGAAGCTGCTCGTGACGGTACCTAGAGAAGCAACATATTGCACGACAATTATTTCCAGGGATAGGGGACGGTGCGTCTGCCACAACTGTTAGACGCGATAAGAGGATGTGACTAGATGTTAGACAGGTTGAAGCTATGGCTGGTCTACATCCTAGAGAGCATGTTGCGGTGTCACCATAAGAAGACTGCGATCGACCTCTTCCATCTGGATATCGTCGACGATATCGACGACTTCAACAACTATCCGTGGGGTCGAAGATGTTTCGAGGACACCGTACACTTCTTCACCAGATCGCAATCGAAGCCGAAAGGGTCCATATGTAAGTATGATACCTATGGATTGTCTCTGGCAGTGCAGGTAAATGTTTAACATAATCAATGTTAAGATATTTTTTCTACTGAATTTATATATAATAATTGTATGCGTAACAGATCTGGGCGTATGAGACCGTCCCCTTATTGGGTACCCACTTTGTGAGGCTAGGGGAGACACACTGCTCTCAGATGTATCATTGGTGAGCATCTCTAGCAGATAGATGTCCCTCTGGAAAACAGTTATCGGCTATCCTCGACGACCCTTATGTGAGTATTATACATTTGTGATATACATTGTACGTAGCTTAAAATCTCATTACATGATCGTTAACGGGTTTAAATGTCAACATGTCAGCTTGAAGTAATAACTGAGTTGATGCCGTTAGAGGAGGAGGAGGGTCAGCGTCTTGTGCATGAAGTAGCCGTTCCGTACACCCAAAACGACCAGATGTCCGATTCGATTCTGGACCGAGATTGGATATGTCAATTGAATATAATTTATTGATAAGCATTTTGTATGAGTTAGCAATTATTAATAAAGTTAATTGTTTTTATTGTTGTTATTTGTGTAGGAGCGCAGTACAGTTGATCGACAATCATCTCCGTCGAGGAGTTCTCATTCTTCCCCGTCAAGACACCTCCCCCGTGGATCTTCAGCTGACAGTCAGAGTCGACAATTGGATGATCTGTATGCTCGCCTGACTAGATACATAGCGGATGAGGTCTGTGCATTGCGACGGAATTGATAGGAAGGGTCGGCAATCTGAGACGACAATTGATAGAGAGGATTTACGATTTATCCTACGATGTTGGAGTGCTACATGGCCACTTCGTAGACCTTCCGGACAAGGTCGCAGGTGATGGAGGGCTGGAGAGAGCAGTGGAGATGGTGACGGGGAGGGTGGCGGAGAGGATAACGGTGAGGGGGTCACCCATAGGTGGTGCCAGATGATCATTTAGAATCATTTTTACAATCTATGGAGGGTGGTGGATGCCGAAGAGGGAATGGATAGCGGAGAGAGAAAAGGGAGAGGTTGCGTAAAAGGGGAGGACAGAGGTGGTGTCCCCAATGGAGACGAGAGATGTGGTGGAGAAAGGGATGATGGAGGGGTTGGCGAGCCACGAGGAGGCAACGGAGAGCTCCCAGGAAGGTGCAGTCTCCGGGGCAAAGGATGAGAGGACACCCACCTTGACTGGGAGTAAGAAGTGTGTTGTTGACGTAGCGGAGCAGGTGTTCGACAAGAGGTCAAGATTGCTATCACAGCACGTGGTTTCTCCCTTCACAGCTGAGGCCAAGAGGAGGAGGTTCATCGACGAGACGTACCCTGTTCCGGGAGGTGGACCATGCCTAGTGGTAAGCGTTCGAGACGGAGTGGAGAAGAATTTTGCCCGAGTAAGTGTTGTGGATTTTATTTCCGCAAGTGTACGGATCGTAACAAGTAATAACTGGACCTAAGAGTCCGGATATCATTCTCACGAGGACTACTATTTAACAATTTGTTCAATTATTCTTAGCTTTAATTTGATCGAAAACAAATAAAGAAGTAGATGTTATGATTTTTAATATAACTATTTGAAAAAATATAGATGCACACAAGGATTGATTTAGAATTTAAATAATGAACGGATATTACGGCAAAACAATTTTACCTATTGATCACCTTTAAGTCTTAAATCAAGATTCATAAAATCTAAGGTGGTGTTCAATCGAATTCTCATATTGTATTTAATTTACCCCTCTCAAATTCTCATTAAGCCTATTTACCTACTTCAATTACATATCTATATGCGAATCAAACTTAGTTAAACGAAAGATTGGTTCTAAGAATTTATATATGACTGCAATAATTAATATATGTATCTTTACATGTTATATTAATTTACCGGATTTTAATATGTGGTCTAAGCAAATAATCCGTATCTCTGCATAATTATTGTCCACGAAATCATTGAATAATTGACCATAAAATTTAAAGCATTGAGAACATAATTAAAATCAACACATATGCATAAAGGAACTTGAATCTTGAATAAAAGAAATAAATGGTCTCAAAGGTTACATTGTTTGCCCTAATAATAAATTTAGCTACTCATTATAATGGAAGAAAAATAAAAGGTATAGAGTTCATAACCGAGTTTTGGAATCTTGATCATGGAAAGAATTGGATCTTGTACCAAGAATCTTCTTCAACCTCAAAAGTCTTCAATCCCTAGCTTTTACTCTTTGATCTTGGTGATTATGTGTTTTTCTCCCTTTTGATCTTTCTCTCTCAATCTCAAGTTGTATTATTTGCCTCTCAATATGTGAATCCTCCCCAAAAGTATGCCTCTAGATTGATATTTTATGCCTTATTTAAGTTCTTTCAAGAGTTTGATTGAAATTGGCCTTTTAAAAGATGAATCATACTTGGAAAACCCTAAATGTGCACGGCGCAGCGCCTAGGCGCTACGATTAGGCGCCTGGGTGGTGACTTTCGAGAAAAATTTCAGCAATATGATGCCTAGGCGCTGTCGTTAGCTTCGGTTGCACTGCACAATGTTCAGTATTTTTCTCATAACTTTTTCTCCCGATATTCGATTGAGGTAATTCACAGTGATTTGAAAGCTAACTCAAAGGGATACAACTTTGATTCATATATCATTTTTCCAATTCGAATTTATACTATGTCAAAAATGGGTTTCAATCTTGAGCTGAAAATTCGGAACACATCTTCTTCGGCTGGAAATTAATTTTGCAAATGATTCAACTCTATTTCACTCCTTTGACATCAAATTGCATCCAATTGATCATATATGATCTTGAATCTTCATCATGAGGTTCATCACAACTTTTGAGTATTTACACTTAGGTCCCTAAACTTTGGATTTTGCCATTTTCATCGTTTTTCGCTTCTTTCTTTTAATTCCAATTACATTCATCGAGTTTTACCTAATAACACATTATATAATAAATTGGGTTGTAATTTCATTAAAAGAACCACAGAATGTCCATATTTTAGAGTCCGAATAAGTGTATAGAATACACTTATTAGTAAATATTGTATGATTTTAGTAAAGTACGACACACTAACGATCCGGGACGCTTACAAGTGATTCCAAGACATCACCATTTTGGGAGCCTGGCTTGCCAGCGATGTAAGTGGAGTATTAATATTGTTATTTATTACATATATATAATTTTGCAATTGTTAATTGAAATAACTCTTTTTTTTTTTTTTTTGTTTTCTCATGTAGCACATCGACCTTGTCATGGATCTATTGCGTTATCAAGATCAATGACATCCAAAGTTGTTTGACATTCTTGGCCGATTAATATTGAATACCGAGTTCCTCTCTGCCGTTACCATTGAATATGCGTTGCTCCAACTTATGGGTAACGAGTACACGCTACCAGAGTACATGCTCAAGTGGGTCGTAGGGTTGTGGCCCAGTGTTAGGAAAAAACCATGGATGGATTGTACACATAAATACATTTCAGTGTGCGTGAATCATCACTTTATTGCATTGGAGATCGTCTTTGCAGACTCGATAAATATGTAAGATCCCGATCATTCATGTCTGATACAGGGTAAGCTCGAGGAACACCTGACTTTGGTGACTGTGATAATTCTTGATAAGTGTGTTTTTACACACTTATTTGACACTTTTTCTAATTTATTATTAATAGAATTGAGTTAATTTCTATGCATAATTGTGTATTTTGTACTTTTATAGGCTAAAACCCTGAATGGAAGTGAAAACGATCAAATAGAGAAGAAAAAGGACTAAAAATGAACAAAGTTGTGAAGTTGGGGACTTAAGTGCAAAAGTCTAAAAGATGAAGGACTTGAAGTGCAATTATGGAAGGGCTGAAATGTAATAAAAGTCAAAGTATGAGGACCAAATTGCACTAAATAAAAGTTGAAGGACTGCATTGCACTGGACCAGAAGGCTGAAGGACCTGAGCTGCAAAGTCACTTAAAACATGCGACCGCATGGATTTTAACCATGCGGCCGCACAGGTTAATCAGAGACGTCAACTTATTATCTGAATTTGTCTATGCGACCGCATAGGATTGAACTATGCGGCCGCATAGAGTTAAAATTCAATGGCGGTCTATTTTTCTTGCACGATTTTTTTGGTCAAACTTTTGTATTATTTTTGGCTTATTTTAATGTTGGATATTTTGGTTGTCTTACGAAATATCCCATAATATCTAAATTATATTAGTATTGTATTATTTCACTCCTTAATATATATTACTTTGGTCATTGGTTACACACACATTTGCACACACTTCTCTCTCATTTTCTCTCCCTCTCTCTCTCGAAAATCTCTCTCTCTCTTTCATTTTAATTTAGTTTTCTTTTATTTTGTGTTTTGTAGGTTGTTTTGGAGAAGAAGTGGTGGATTAACAAAGGATTATACAAGGAAAACTTGGAGAAATTGTTGAAGAAGGCAAAATCCATTCTCAAAAAGGGTTTTATCTTTATTGTTTTGTGTTCTTCAATCATTTATCCTATGTTTGTAATGTTTGTAATAGATAATCTTTTGTTATTTTGCTAGAATGATGAACTAAACATTTATTGTTGGAATTTATGTATTAGTTTAACCAAATATTCATTAATATCATTGTATGTTTTGAATGATGTTTATGTTATCAAAAGTATAGTGTATTAATTATTATTATTGATTATGCTTCATTTATTTGGCCGAATAGATGATGTGGTTAGGTGGTTTATGTAATTATCGAAAGATTATTGCATTGCTAGACCTCGATAGTTAGTACCCTAGGTGGTTTTGGGTTATATAGAAATATATACCTCCCCTAGGTGATCCTTTGAGTATTCTCACAATAACTTAATGCTTTGGTTAAGTTTTATCTGCATATAGATTTGTGGGTAACTTTATCAATAGGGACGATATCGCTCGAAAGAGGTTGTCGACTAATATTGGAGAATCGGATCTAACTATATATTTTGATAACTTACATCGGCGCATAATTGACTTGATATTAATGAAATAACGGTTAAATGAAATCATAAATTCCAACATCTTTTCAAATCAAATCTTCCTTCTTTTCCAAAGTTTTAGTTAATCTTTTTAATTAAAAATTGTGTTTTTACAGTTTATCGTCTTTTTAATTTCAAATTTTAATGTGTGTGTTTGTTTCGGGAATTTGAAACAATATACTCGTAATTGAAAACGACACTCCTTGAGGGATCGACATTCGGACTTTAAAGGTCCACTTTACTACTTGATCACGGTCCGTGCGCTTGCGGCATACGATTTAAATCAGATCAAGTTTTTGGCGCCGTTGCCGGGGAGTGTTTTTATCAAATTACTTGTTAATTTGTCAATCAATTTTTCGAACTTTACTTTCTGTTTTTATATTCCCCATTTAAAATCCAAAAGTTACGTTATTTCTGTTTTTGTCAATTTCTTAACTCTGTTTTTGTTTATGCATCGTTCGCGAAGTCTCAACCTTCTTTCTTTTGATCCTGAAATTGAAGGGACTTTCCGAAGGAGGCTTAGAGAACAAAACGAGTTGAGGAGACAACAACAAGACATGGAGCATCAAGAAGGTCTTCTGGAACCTTTTCCTGGACCTGACCAAGCTCCTCGGGATGGTGTGCCGCCTGGTTTCGATAATCAAGCGGGCAGGGTTCAAAATCCGGTGGTTAATGAAGAAGATATGCTCTTCCGGGATTTTCTGAATCGCCCTGTCGTTGAGAACCAGGCTGGTATCATCTACCCCTCATATGGACATCCCAATTTTCAACTACGTCCGGATGTCATAAATCTATTCTCCAATTCTTTATCATTCTATGGTAGAATAGATGAAAACCCTCACGCTCACATTGCGAGATTCATGGAAATTGTGAGCAATTTCACATATGAAGGTGTGAACGTTGAGGCGATAAGAATGAGGTTATTCGTGCATACTCTAAAAGATAAGGCAAGAGAGTGGATTGACACTCTGCCTTCGAGGAGTATTACGAGTTGGGTGGAGTTGGTACAAAAATTTACAACTAAATTCTTTCCACCTGCTCGTGTTGCCAAGTTAAAGCACGACATAACCACATTTCAACAACTTGACTCTGAGACCTTTCACGAGGCATGGGAGAGGTTCAAGGATATGCTGAGGAAGTGCCCAAACAATGGGATTACTTTAGCACAGCAAGTCCAGTACTTCTACGCTGGGTTGACTCCTCCTCACCGTTCAAATGTTGACTCATCGTCAAACGGATCAGTCCAAAATAAGAGTATCCGAGAGGCGTATGAGTTATTTGAGGTGATGAGCGAACAGAGTGCTATGTGGCCAGATAGACGTGCTAAAGTGGGAGTAAGTGGAGCCCGAGAGAGTGAAGCATACTCTCTTATGTTATCAAAGATAGACTCTCTGGCACGAAAGGTAGAAGGACTTTCTACTTCAACATCTGGCTCACAGACAGCTCATATGGTTCAATCCCCACCAGTCTGTGAAATGTGTGGAGCTAATCATTTGAGCTCAAGTTGTCCTTTGATTGCTAGCGGTTCGGGATCGTCCGAGCAACTGGCATATGCACAAAATTTTCAACGCCCCGGGTATAATCCATATTCACAAACCTATAACCCTGGTTGGCGTAATCACCCTAATTTCTCTTATGGGAACAACCAGAATGTGTTGAATCCTAAACCACAAAAGAAGAAAGAGGGTTGGGAAGAGGCCATTGCTAAATTGGCAAATCATCAGCTGCAATATCAAGAGCGCAATGATGCCTCACTGAAAAATTTGGAAAGGCAGGTGGGCCAACTTGCAAAAATTCTCTCTGAGAGGCCTCAAGGGGCTTTACCCAGTAATACTGAAACCAATCCCAGAGAGAATGCAAAGGCCATTACTACCAGGAGTGGGATTCAATTGACCGAACCCACGGTAGTACAGCCAAAGGCTCAAGCTGACAAAGAACCAGTCGTGGAAAATGAGGTTTTGCAAGCACCTCAAGAGGTTGTTGAAGAGGGTAAGGCTGAGGAACAGGAGCCATCAACATCGAAGGCTCCAACTCCAATCAAAGCCTATGTACCACCTATTCCCTTCCCTCAGAGGCTCCAGAAATATAAATTGGACGTGCAATTTGGTAAGTTCCTGGAGGTGTTTAAAAAGTTACACATCAACATTCCGTTTGCAGATGCTTTGGCTCAAATGCCGAGTTATGCAAAGTTCATGAAAGATATTCTTTCCAATAAACGGAAACTTGAGGATCATGAAACGGTAATGTTGACGGAAGAGTGTAGCGCCATTCTCCAGAACAAATTGCCTCCAAAGAGCAAAGATCCAGGAAGCTTTACTATTCTATGCGCTATTGGTAATTTAAGCTTTGGTAAAGCTTTATGTGATCTAGGAGCGAGCATTAATTTAATGCCATTATCTATTTTCAAAAGTTGGGAATAGGGGAACCAAAGGCTACTACGGTATCGCTGCAATTGGCCGATCGGTCAATTAAATATCCTCGAGGTGTTGTTGAGGACGTGCTGGTAAAAGTCGATAAGTTCATCTTCCCTGCTGATTTCATTATACTTGATATGGAAGAAGATAATGATATCCCTATCCTTTTGGGACGACCATTTCTTGCGATCGGTCGAGCCTTCATTGACGTGCAGGAGGGTAAACTCATTTTAAGAGTTCAAGATGAGCAAGTTACTTTCAATATCTTGAAATCCATAAAGTACCCGTCGGAACCCGATGATTGTTTTCGGGTGGATATGATTGATCACATGGTATCCGACTCTCTTTATGGACATTCTGAGGATCATTTTGAAAGATGCCTTGTACGTTCTTCATATACCAATGATGGTGATCTCAATGTTGAGGGTATGGAAGATTACTTGGAAGCTACACCTTTCCACTCTCATAATTGGAAACCACCTGTTGAGGATTTGGAAAAGACCACTTCAACACCACCTCCATCTCATCGAAAAGCCCCTACTCTTGAATTGAAAACACTTCCACCTCATTTGAGGTACGCATATTTAGGTGATTTATCTACACTTCCAGTTATCATCTCCAATTCTTTAACCAAGCTAGAAGTAGAGAAGCTACTTCGAGTTTTGAGAGAACATAAGCAAGCAATTGGATGGACGATAGCTGACATTCGAGGGATTAGTCCGTCGTTTTGTATGCACAAAATACTGATGGAGAATGACTTTAAGCCATCAGTTGAGCATCAATGGCGGCTAAACCCGAACATGAAGGAAGTGGTGAGAGCGGAAGTTGTTAAATTACTTGATGCAGGCATCATTTACCCAATTTTAGACAGTCCATGGGTAAGTCCTGTACAGGTTGTACCTAAGAAGGATGGGATAATGGTAGTGGAAAATGAGAAAAATGAACTCATACCCACTAGACCGGTGACTAGTTGGCAAGTCTGTATTGACTACCGCAAGCTAAACACTGCGACTAGAAAGGATCACTTCCCTCTTCCTTTCATCGATCAAATGCTTGAGCGGTTGGCAGGGTATTCACATTACTGTTTTCTTGATGGATATTCGGGCTACAATCAAATTGCAATAGCCCCGAAAGATCAAGAGAAAACAACATTTACATGTCCGTACGGTACTTTTGCGTACAGAAGAATGCCCTTTGGCCTGTGCAATGCACCTGCAACTTTTCAGCGGTGTATGATGGCGATTTTCTCCGACATGGTGGAGAAATCCATTGAAATTTTTATGGATGATTTCTCAGTTTTTGGTACCTCTTTTGATAGATGCCTTAACAATTTAGAGATGGTACTTCAACGCTGTGAAGATACCAATTTGGTTCTAAATTGGGAAAAGTGTCATTTCATGGTCCAAGAAGGCATTGTTCTTGGCCATCGAATTTCTCTGAAAGGCATAGAGGTAGACAAAGCAAAGATTCAAGTAATTGAAAAATTGCCCCCACCAAAGACTGTGAAAGGGATTAGAAGTTTTCTGGGACATGCAGGTTTTTACAGGAGGTTTATAAAAGATTTTTCAAAAATCACAAAACCTCTCTGCTCCTTACTTGAGAAGAATAATACTTTCAATTTCTCTCAAGATTGCCTAAATGCTTTCAATGCGCTTAAAGAGAAACTTATCACAGCTCCTATCATCGCAGCTCCAGATTGGAGTCTTCCATTCGAGCTGATGTGCGATGCTAGTGATTATGCTGTTGGAGCAGTTTTGGGGCAGAGGAGAGACAAGGTCCTGCATGTTATCTACTACGCCAGTCGAACTTTGACCGATGCGCAACTAAATTATGCTACTACTGAAAAGGAGATGCTAGCAGTAGTATTTGCATTTGATAAATTTCGGTCATACCTCATTGGTTCCAAAGTAATTGTCTACACTGATCACTCGGCCATCAAATATTTGTTGGCAAAGAAAGATGCCAAGCCGAGGTTGATCAGATGGGTACTCCTCTTGCAGGAGTTTGACCTCGAGATCAGAGATAAGAAGGGAACTGAAAATGTCGTTGCTGATTATTTATCTCGTCTTGAGCAACCCCAAGACATTGTCGAAGGGGAAATCAATGAGGTATTCCCTGACGAACAGCTATTTAAGATCATCCATTCAATCCAATTCAATCATACACCGTGGTATGCTGACCATGTGAACTACATTGTAAGTGGCATCACATCCCCTGATATGTCTTATCAACAAAGGAAGAGGTTCTTCGCTGATATGAAGCATTACTTCTGGGAAGATCCTTTGTTATTCAAACGGGGTCCGGATCAAATTATCCGAAGATGTGTTCCGAAGGAAGAGATGGAGAAAATACTTGAAAGATGTCATTCTTCTCCGTATGGTGGTTACTTCGGTACTATGAAAACAGCATCGAAGGTCCTTCAATTTGGTTTTTACTGGCCAACCTTATATAGGGATGCACACACACTTGTATCTAAGTGTGATAGATGCCAACGGACGGGTAATATTTCCAATCGGAATGAAATGCCGTTGAATTCCTTATTAGAGGTGGAAATATTTGATGTTTGGGGTATTGATTTCATGGGGCCATTTCCATCCTCATTTTCAAATCAATACATACTGGTGGCGGTTGACTATGTGTCAAAGTGGGTAGAAGCGGTAGCTTTACCTACTAATGATGCTCGGGTGGTGGTAAACTTTTTAAAGAAAAACATTTTCTCACGTTATGGCACCCCCCGAGCCATCATTAGTGATGGTGGTAAACATTTCTGCAATCGCCTCTTCGACTCACTTTTGACTAAATATGGAGTCACTCACCGTGTAGCCACACCATATCATCCCCAAACAAGTGGCCAAGTTGAAATATCTAACCGAGAGTTAAAGAGAATTCTCGAGTTGACGGTCAATGCATCAAGAAAAGATTGGTCCAAGAAATTGGACGATGCATTATGGGCTTATAGGACTGCTTTTAAGACGCCGATTGGAATGTCTCCATTTTGGCTTCTATTCGGAAAAGCATGTCATTTACCTGTCGAACTCGAGCATAAGGCCTATTGGGCTATCAAAGCTCTGAATTTTGATGAAAAGTTGGCCGGTGAGAAGAGATTGCTCCAACTGAATGAACTTGATGAACTCCGCCTTGATGCTTATGAAAGTGCTCGTCTCTACAAAGAAAAGACAAAGAGATGGCATGATCAGAACATTGTCAAGCGTGAGTTCTCTGTTGGGCAACAAGTTCTTCTTTTCAATTCTCGACTCCGGTTATTCCCTGGTAAACTCCGTTCCAGATGGTCTGGTCCATATACCATTACAAAAGTTTATCCACATGGAGCGGTTGAACTTTATTGCAAAACAGGGAATTTCAAAGTGAATGGCCAGAGATTGAAGCCATATTTGGGAGGTGACTTTGTGAAAGAAAGTTCATCTTTTCTTCTTGCAACTCCGGTGTAAAGATGCCCTATAGTCGAGCTAAGGACTATAACCAAGCGCTTGTTGGGAGGCAACCCAACTGTTTTAACTTTTGTTTTCTTTACTTGCTTTTAGGTAGTTGTTATTATTTGTGTTTACTTCTTTTAATATTATATTGTTATACTAATATACTCATTTTTTGTAGGACATTTTTGTAATTTCCGCCATTAGTTGACTTCTCAGGTTCTGAAAGAAATGAATTGCACACTGGTCTATTGCTAAACTACTCAACTGAATCTCAAGTCCAGTACACGCACCCGTTCCACTCCACAAAGGGCTACTCAGGGAAGTTTCTTTATTCTTCTTTACTTTCGTTATAATTTACACATTGAGGACAATGTGTGAATTAAGTTTGGGGGTATTAGCCTTGCCGGCCATTTTTGCGTTTGTACATATTTCATTTGTTATATTAACATATTAGTTGAGCCTTGCCGGCTTTGAAATGCGTGATGTTGAAATTGTTATTGATTCATAAGCTATGCATGCATTCCAGATATGCTATTTGTGCCTAAAAGTTTTCGAAAATTGTTTATTCTATGTGAGATCTTGAGTTATATTGAGCACATAGTCACAATTGATTATCATTTAGATGCGGAAATAGGTGTTAGCGGTGAAAATTTTTGAATTGGTAGAACTTAGGTTGTGAACAGTTTTGAAAAAATTTATCAACCTATACTCTTTTTCTCTTTCACTTTACCATTTACTGTGAGAAAATTTTGAATCAACTAGTTTGTTATTTTTATTGAAGAGGTAGTAACTGAATTGTGTGAACACAAAAACTGGTGAGATTTTGAGCTTATGGACTGACATTTATTACAGTCTCATTTCTTTCATGTGTGATTATTCTATGATTTTGTTTCTCTAGAACTTGCGTTGATTCTCGTCAAGATCACATTGACACATGTATGCATGAACATGATTAAGGTCATCTTTGACTTACCACATTATCCAAATAGCTTACCATGAAGTTAATATTTCGTTTTGATAACCCTATTGAGCTTATTAGCTTTTTCTTTGGTTACCTACATTAAAAACTTTCATAGACTGAAAAACAATAATCTTAACCAGCCTTCAAAGCTAGTGGAGTATTGTTAGATTTTTGAATGTTGGGTGGCGATAGAAAAGAAGTTTGGGGGTATCATTATTATTGAGGTATTCTGTTTGGTTTATGTTGTTGAAAAAAAAAAAAAAAAAAAAAAAGATGATGAAAGGGTTGTAGAAGTGTGTGGAGGAGACTGATTTGTATGTCTATATGTCTAATTCCTCCTGATATTTAAAAGAAAAAGGTGATTGTTTTGAAGTGATGATGAGTGAGAAGTTATTATTGGGAGTGGTAGGATTGTGTACAGATCCTATCTTTGTTAAGTTGAATATCTTTTACTCCATAAACTTATTTGAGGCTTCATAGTCACTTATCTAAATATTTCCACACCTTAACCTTAAGCCACATTTCAACCCTAAAAGTCCTTTTGATTTATGTAATGCATGTGATCTAAGTGGTGGCGATTGAGAAAATATGCAAGCTTATGGTAGAACATTTTCATTGGAATGATATTGAGCGAAACAGTGACCTGATCTTATACACTTGAGAGTGAGTGTTCATACTATACTATTTCTGTGAGAATCTACATGTTCAGTTACTTTATCTTCAATTGAAATACTTGCTATTTGATTTTATTTGAGCTTTTACAAAGAAAAGAGTGATTGAGATCAACCTGTAAATTTACACTTGGGAAATGAAATGAATTATCTATATTTGAGTGTGAATCTTACGAGCGGGAAAGAATATATTTGACCACTGAGGGTCGGGTTGGTGCCAATTTACATATTTTTCCATCTTGACATTCTTTTTCTGAGTTTAGATGATGATTGAAAATGGCTATGCACACACACACAGATCGAACATTGGATAAGCTTAATCTATTTTCGATAGTATTATTTGGATGCATGGCTGTGAATTGATATACAATTTTGAACTCTTGATAATTTTGGCAAGGTAGCTAATATGTTGATCATTAGTGCATTTGCATGATTATGTTAGAAATCAATCTTGCTCGAGACGAGCAAGAGCTCAAGTTTGGGGGTGTGATAAGTGTGTTTTTACACACTTATTTGACACTTTTTCTAATTTATTATTGATAGAATTGAGTTAATTTCTATGCATAATTGTGTATTTTGTACTTTTATAGACTAAAACCCTGAATGGAAGTGAAAACGATCAAATAGAGAAGAAAAAGGACTAAAAATGAACAAAGTTGTGAAGTTGGGGACTTAAGTGCAAAAGTCTAAAAGATGAAGGACTTGAAGTGCAATTATGGAAGGGCTGAAATGTAATAAAAGTCAAAGTATGAGGACCAAATTGCACTAAATAAAAGTTGAAGGACTGCATTGCACTGGACCAGAAGGCTGAAGGACCTGAGCTGCAAAGTCACTTAAAACATGCGACCGCATGGGTTTTAACCATGCGGCCGCACAGGTTAATCAGAGACGTCAACTTATTATCTGAATTTGTCTATGCGACCGCATAGGATTGAACTATGCGGCCGCGTAGAGTTAAAATTCAATGGCGGTCTATTTTTCTTGCACGATTTTTTTGGTCAAATTTTTGTATTATTTTTTGGCTTATTTTAATGTTGGATATTTTGGTTGTCTTACGAAATATCCCATAATATCTAAAATTATATTAGTATTGTATTATTTCACTCCTTAATATATATTACTTTGGTCATTGGTTACACACACATTTGCACACACTTCTCTCTCATTTTCTCTCCCTCTCTCTCTCGAAAATCTCTCTCTCTCTTTCATTTTAATTTAGTTTTCTTTTATTTTGTGTTTTGTAGGTTGTTTTGGAGAAGAAGTGGTGGATTAACAAAGGATTATACAAGGAAAACTTGGAGAAATTGTTGAAGAAGGCAAAATCCATTCTCAAAAAGGGTTTTATCTTTATTGTTTTGTGTTCTTCAATCATTTATCCTATGTTTGTAATGTTTGTAATAGATAATCTTTTGTTATTTTGCTAGAATGATGAACTAAACATTTATTGTTGGAATTTATGTATTAGTTTAACCAAATATTCATTAATATCATTGTATGTTTTGAATGATGTTTATGTTATCAAAAGTATAGTGTATTAATTATTATTATTGATTATGCTTCATTTATTTGGCCGAATAGATGATGTGGTTAGGTGGTTTATGTAATTATCGAAAGATTATTGCATTGCTAGACCTCGATAGTTAGTACCCTAGGTGGTTTTGGGTTATATAGAAATATATACCTCCCCTAGGTGATCCTTTGAGTATTCTCACAATAACTTAATGCTTTGGTTAAGTTTTATCTGCATATAGATTTGTGGGTAACTTTATCAATAGGGACGATATCGCTCGAAAGAGGTTGTCGACTAATATTGGAGAATCGGATCTAACTATATATTTTGATAACTTACATCGGCGCATAATTGACTTGATATTAATGAAATAACGGTTAAATGAAATCATAAATTCCAACATCTTTTCAAATCAAATCTTCCTTCTTTTCCAAAGTTTTAGTTAATCTTTTTAATTAAAAATTGTGTTTTTACAGTTTATCGTCTTTTTAATTTCAAATTTTAATGTGTGTGTTTGTTTCGGGAATTTGAAACAATATACTCGTAATTGAAAACAACACTCCTTGAGGGATCGACATTCGGACTTTAAAGGTCCACTTTACTACTTGATCACGGTCCGTGCGTTTGCGGCATACGATTTAAATCAGATCAATTCTCATAATGGCTAGAGTAGCGGGCATTACTATACAGGATATACTAGCTATCATGCGGGACACGGCGACGGCGTGACATGCCATATCGTAAGTGTTTGTAATTTTTTCACTTTAAAACTTAGTTTGCAGCTACATGGTACCGAACTAGCGCATTATTCTTCAATTGCAGGGATGATTGCGACATATTTGTCATAAAGTACATTGAGTTTTTAAGTATAATACATAAGGTTGATGGAATCAACCAATCATGGATAAAAAAATTTGGAGGAATAAGTTACCAATTGATTTATATGAATTTAATTGTGATCCGCAAATATTGTGACTTACATTTTTTTTAATGCAAATTGTAAATTGAATTTTCTTTGTAATTATGAAATAATATTAAATATTGTAAAATTTATGTAAATAGTGTACATTGTTTTTATTTTTTGTCATTTTAAATAATTGTGAATATCGCCAAATTTACGCAAACATTGTACATTGATTTTTTTTATTCTTTTTTGTAATTATGAAACAGTTATAAATATTGTAAAACTTATGTAAATATTGAATATTGTACGATAAACGCAATTATCATTTAATACATCGGTCTAATTGTCATTTAGGAAAATCTGACTGTACAAGTTTGGCAAGTATGCCCTATAGCTCTGTACCTATCGCACCACACGGTCGAGAAAACTCTCCAGTAGATGGTATTCTAAACGTACATAGACGTCCACGATCACGCGGTTCAACTTCTGGTGGCAACAAACTATTAAGTGGGAGAATGCGGTCCAGAACTTCCCATTCAGCTTTATTTGATAGAGGAAATATAGTCTCAGCATACGCTGCTCTCCAAGAATTGACCGTGTAATAAGGAGAGCATAATGTTCTCATTGCAAAACCTCGATACATAGCCACTGCGACTGCATGCTCACATGAAAAAATCTCCAATTGAAATCAACAACAAGTACATGTATTATTAGTCAAGTCCACCATGTATGCCGTATTACGTACACATTTCATGGAGCAGCGCAACTCATCTAGTGGTTCTACATTTAACTTTCTCGCAACCTCTACAGCCGAGAAGCATTTATCATCTTGAGTCGGGGGCCAGCATGCTCGTGCAACTCTGTGATTTCGCACGTCAGTCGTGAAACCACTGCTGCAACTTGTTACGAATGTTCTCAATCATTGCTAGAATTGGTAACTCACTATCCTTCTTGAACAATGCATTGAGAGACTCCGCGTTGTTCAATGTCATCATGTTTATCAACGTCCTGAAAATGTGACCGCACCCAATGTTGAATCTCCATATTTGTTAGATAATCCCATGCTGGGATTGATTTATTTCCTATTTCGATTATGAATTTATTACACTTCTCAACACTGTAAGTTTCAGCCGCTCTCATGAACAATGAAACGATGTCTTTGCCCTAATACCTAGTCTTCAGATTTCCTTGTACACAGTACATGCAATACCCATGATGTGCCTCCGAAAAAGCTGCAGCGATACCATTTATTATAAATTGTCCCCGATCAGTTACAAAGGCAAGGTAATCGACTTTCACGATCACTTCCCTTGGCTTAGTAAAGAACCAACGTATCAACGGATCATTCTCACTGTCGACTATGTCGAATCCAAGAGGGTAAATTTGGATGTTGGCATCTTGACACATAGTAATAATCAACTTGTCTTAGTATCTAGTTTTCAGAGTTGTACCGTCGACTAGAATTAAGGGTCGCATCACATTTCGAAATCCCTTAATACATTGTCCAAGAGCAATGAAGAAAAATTTAAAGCAATTATCGCCCTTCGTCTCAATAAAAAATGTTGAGTTAAGATTAGTTTTCTTATTATAGCAATACCTAGCCAATTTAGCGCAGCTCTCCTCGGTCGAACCCATTAAATCTTTCAAAGCACATTCTTTGGCCTTCCAAGCCTTTTGATAGCTCATAACCACTCCGTACTCTCGACGGAAGTCATTAATGATGTCCGAAGGTCTGCAGATTGTTTGTAGGTCGTGATACTTGTGCATTATGTGTCGACTAATAAATCATGCTCGAGCTTGCCTATGATCGTTTTGACGAATTTCCACTTCGCAAGTATGTTCTCGTGTATACTTGTGAACCACAAGTACTCATTCTTGTCCATCGTAGTTGCTCGCAAGCGCCAATGGTAATTGTCGTCGATGCAGTCAATCGTTAACAATGAATTGTTCAATTTCTTTACCTTGAACTCGAAGTTGTATTTTAATGCTATCAGGTGCACAACTTCCTGCAAATCTTTCTTTGTTTCGAATAGTTGATCAACATGCAAATCCTCATCATCGGAAACCACACGCAATAAATTAGAGGACGGTCCACTTTATCCAGCCCCTGCGCTCCCAACCCCCTGACGAGATGAAGCAATCGAATTCTCATTTGTGAATTCATTTTTACATTTGTTGTCTCGAACTATCGACATAATTCTGTGCGTAACAGCGATATCAGTATAAGGAGCAGCTGTCTCGAGAATGACCACATCATTCTCACGAGCTATCTCCATTGTGTCCCAAAAATCATTGGCATTGTTATTCGGTTCATCCGAATCTTCGTGTTCACCTTCGACGACATCATTTCTCAGTAAAGTCACGCAAAGTGGAGTCAAAGACGTGTGTACTTTGTTCAATTCGAATAGATAATTCACTTCAGCATCAGAAGTAACAATCATATGTGGAATCGAAATGGATGAACGGGAGTTGAATAGAAATTTCAGTTCCATATCGTACTGAGAGGGATCGATATTCAATTTGTTTTGTAAATCATGATACATTTCAGCGTATGATGTACTCTCTGTTACGTAAATTGGAATACTACAACGTATATCACTCATCCATCTCCATACCTATCTATCATTTTCATCTAATTTGAAATCACCAAAGTAACAAATCAAAATTATAACCTTATCTGCATAATGAAAACAGAATTTTTAATTATAAAAAAATAGTCAAAATTACTGTAGCATTTATTTTTTTTTAAAAAAAAAATTAAACAACCGGCTATTCCTGCTGTTTAACATTTTACCAAAATTTACTGTCCAATAATTTTTTTCGAGTTGTTTACTGGTCTACGATTGCAACATGCACATGAATTTTTTCTTGTTTATGCTTAAAAAAATTATATGGATCTATTAAATTTTTTTGCTACATCTTAATTTGTTTCAAAATATGATTTATTGATTACAAACATATACTAATATAACACAAAATTTAGACATAGGTAAATATACTTACCAATTCGTTTGATTTATGAGATTTTGATGTTGAAGCAGATGAGATATGAGAGATATTTTATCTGTGTTGAATAAAAAGATAAGAACTGTTAGATGGTTTTGAAATTTTATGTGAGGAGTGTTTGATTTTATTTGTTAACTAAAAAGGTAGTAATGTCTTTTAAACAAAACAATATTTTGTAATTGTATCATTCACTAAGGGCATATTTGTCTTTAATCATTCAAGAAGCCATTGTGAAAATATTCATTTGTTCAAAAGTCAAAGTGAAAATTGAATGATTTGACTGAGTCAAACTTAAAAGTGCCCCATGCTGTGGGTGATATTTTGGTAGCTCCATTTTTTGGTCAAGCCATCTTTTTCCCATCATTGAGCTATGCAAATGCCTTTTCTCTTACAATTACAAACTTATTCTTATCATCCTTTCTCATCTGTCTTCCTCTATACGACCATACCTTCCTCTCTACGCCAGACCCACTCTTTAGTTGAAGTACTCGAAATCCCAGCTTCATATTCATCTCTGCCGCCGTTGGAATTGGGAGCACCACCACCTCCGTCACCTGAAGAAGAAGGGTCTGCACCCGGACCTGGAAATGGACAAGGGCCTCGGCCAAATCACCATCAGGAGTTGGGCAAAGAGATTGAGTCATTTATCAATGACAGGTACAAGAATTCGAGTCAAACCCGACCCTTATGTGTAGTAATTGATGTGATATGAGCGAGTAAATTTAATCAATAATCATTGAATTTTAACATTATTACCACTCACTCACTAATCTTTTGTAGGTTAACCAATGCTCACTTATCTTTCCATATAATTATCTATCCACCACTCATTTAACTCTGATATCTCCAAATGGATGGAAACACAAGTGGAAAACAGAAATCCAACGTAACAAACTTACTTAACAGCTTGGACTGAAACACACCACTTTCAAATCCAAACTCATGTCTCCACCCCATTATTCACCCCCATTGCTTCTGTGAAAGAGAAATTTCTATCAATTCCATCAAAATTGTCCCAAAAATCAGCGTCAATGCACTATTATCACTTCAGACAAACTGATTGTTAATGAGAATGCTTTGGAACAAGAAGTCTTCTCAATTCTTGATGTTCCCTAGGAAAACTGGTTAGTGTTTATTAGAAGACACGGAGTTTTGTTAGAATGCATCAAATTTTAGCAAGAAGGGTATTTGAAGTTTTTCACCTTTACTTTTGTTTGTATAAGAATTTTCCATTGCAAAATTTCATGGGTCCCGCAGGTTTTTATCATTGGGCCAGCAAAGCAGGAGCCAAGGAAGAATGCTGGAAATATACTAAAAATTGCAATAAACTGCCGCTCCATCTTGTCTTTACAATGGCATTACCCAGGAAAGATGAAACTTCAATCTTCTCTACATCTTCAACTCCATCTCTGAGAATTTTCCCCACCAACATATTGTCTCCATTGAAATTTGTAGTTCAATTGATTTCGATTTGGGTTTTAAACCCATTTCTTGCTTATTGAAATTTTTAGTTTGGGGGGGTTTGGAATTAGGACTTTGAATTACGGGTTTTGATTTTGGAATTTGATTTTGGTTAATTTAAAGGCGTGTTGAAAATAAGGAAAGGAAAATCATGTTTGGTTGATGCGTTTTTGGCAAGGTTCTAAATAGTGTAATGCGTGGAGGCCAAGCCAACGACCAGGCGAGTTTAGGCAAGGCTAATGCGTAAAAAGGCGTAAAAAGCGTTTTCTTATTTTAATATTATTTTAATTTTTAATCAATCAAAAAATCATTTAATAATAAAAAAAATTAAATTATCGGTCAACACTATACGCCAAGCGACTTTGCTTGGCACCAGGGGCACGCTATTTAAAACACTGATTTTTGGTGACTTTCATAATTGACGCTGTCAACACGTCACTTAAGATTGTCATTTGCCACGTGTGATTTTTCATCCACAATTTGGAACGATTACTTAACGGGTGATGGACGAGTAATTTACTTGAAAGATGAGTAAACATTGAGTAACCAATGAAAGATGAGTGAGCAAGTAATAACAATATTTAAGTTCAATGAGTATTGGTTAAATTTACTCGATGATGAGTTGGAGCAAGGAATTATTCAAGAAAATGCAGATACCTATAGTGTCATTTTTCACATCTGGTGCTTGTTCTGCTGTTGTGGAGTATGCTGCGTGGAAATCCCATGTGGATGATATGAAACTCGGTGAGACCCGATTGTTGCCCGGGTTACCCGAAAGGAGTGGCGAGCCAGCACCAGACGAGGGGGTGAGGCCGTGAGTGTTGACTCCGTTGGAGTTAAATTTTCAGTGGAGTCTGTGAAGCTGTCGACGCCATGGACGGTGTTGAACGAGGAATCAACGGGAAAGCCAAGCCAGAGAGGGAGAAGATAAAACGTTTGCATTTTTAAATTTTGTTGGGCCATTGTTTTTTTGAATGTTGGGCTTTTCAGTTTTCTTGGATTTGGGCTTCTAGTTAAAAAAAAAAAAGCCCAATACAAATTAAACATTTACATATGAGAAAATTACATCAGCACAGGTATTTGGAGATTGAATTTCAAAAATGAGGTTTAAAGTTTACTTATTCAAAAATCAGGTAAATACACATATATATATATATATATATATATATATAATATTATTATTATCAAATTAATTTATATACTCTCACTACCCAATTGAAACCCTAAATTATTTTCTCTCTCTTCCCATCTTTCTCTCTCTCTCTCTCTCTCTCTATCGTCACTCCCACATGGTCGCTAAGCAACGAGCGGCGCTCACTGTGATCTCCTTCGAGGGTCACTGTGCGACGACACTTCGCTACGAGTGCCCACTACAATCTTCCCTGCACGATGATCGCGAACATCACAACATCATCGTAGCGACTTCTTGTGCAACGTCGCTGCAGCGCAGATTGATGGTGATGTTCGTTTTGTGTTATTGTTTTGATGTTAGTTGTGGGTGATTTTACTTGTTTTCGATTTTGTAAATGGTTTTTTTGTTTTCGATTTTGTAAATGGTTTTTTCAGTAGTGGTTGTGGTGGTGAGGTGGTTGTGGTAATGAGGTAGTAGTGGTGTTGCTGGTTGTTAAGTGATGGTGTTACGGCCGTCGTAGCAACTTCTTGTGCAGTTTCACCATGGGGGCTGTGGAAGGGAAAGTCTTGGTTGCTGAGGGCATTGTGAGTTGGTGATAGTGGCGACTGTGGCATTGGCGGGGTTGGTGATAGTGATGTGGGTTCAAATCTGGGTGGTAGTGGTCGTGAAAGTGGTGAGGTGGTGATGTTGGTGGCAGTTGTGTTGTGTTATTGTTATTGTTGGTAGTGGTTGTGACGATGGAGGTGGAGGCGGCAACGGCAGTGACAGGGTGGGACAAAGAATGGCTGTGACCAATTATTTGGTTGATTTGTAACCAAGTATTGGTGGTGGGTTTGCATTGATGTGGTTGTTGTGGCGGTGGTTTTGTACAGTCTGGTGAGACGACGGTGGTTGTGACGAATGGTGGTCAGGGGTAGATGGGATGGGTCCGACGGTGTTTGTGACCAAGTATTGGATGGGGATTGGGGTCAGGATTTGGTGAATGTGATTAACTATTAAACTGTGAATATAAAATTCGATAATATGTAACTAAAAAAAATAATCCGCGACCAACAAATTTGAAAATGTGACTGATCGATAAACTAACCTATAAAATTTTTGATTTGTGACCTCGAAATAATTTGTGACCTAAAAATTTTGATTTGTGATCTCGAAATAATCTGTGACCAATTAATTTGATAATATATGACCAGTAAATTAGTTGTGACTTTTAATTATGTAAATGTGACCAAAAATCTTACAATTGTGACCTTAAAATATTTAATTAATAAAATATTTTTAATTAATTAATGGATACCTGATTTTTACATTTTAAAACTTTAGGTCTGAATTGTGATTTGGGGTAAACTATACCCCTGATATATGAATTTTTCCCTTTACATATTACAAAAACCACCAAAAATAAAATAATCCCCCCACCTCCACGCTCAACCCCTACTTCCGACCATGACTCCCTTGGTCACTGCAGCAGCTTGCATCGGCATCGGCATCAACATCGGCATCGGCAGCGACCATTCCTCCTCCGCCTTCAGTTCTGTCGACAGGACTCTAGATGAGTCAATGACTATTTTTTTTTTGTTGGTTTTTGTTGGTTTAAGTATTTTATGCTTTAATAATTTATGAGATATGAGTATTGAGTTTTGATTTACGTGTTATTTGAGAATTTGAGAATATGTCAACTGTGAATGTGATATTAAAAATTAATTTGATTATTGTGAATATGTGATTTATGAAAATTGAAAATGAGAAATTGGGGAATTTATAATTTGTGATAAATTGGTGTTGGGAATTGAAAATCGAAACTTTAATTATATTTTAAAATTAATTTTAGTTACATTTAATATTTGATTAACGTTCAATTCTAATACTAATTATGGATTGATTGATTGATTTATTTATTTTTTTGTAGCATAAACGAAAGTATCAACCTAGTTCTTGTAGTGGTGCATCTAACCCTGCAACTACTTTTAGTCGAGCAAATGATTTGTTAAGCATTGATAACACAAAGAAGTTTCATGTATCATGTATTTTATATTATTTCCGATTTTATTGAACTAAATTTGATATAAATATATAATTTTTACGTTTTAGTATATTTACATACAGATCGAATAATTTTTAATATTAATAAACGACATCGTTATACGGCTGTTAACGATCGACGATTAATGATCGTCCTAACTAAGTCGAAGTCCTGGATCCCGCCTGCCGAAAGCATGGCATTGAGTTTTTCGGACCTTGAAAAAAGAGCTCGATCACCTCGCGGTTCCCAAAAAGTGGTCCACTTTGACGGGGCGGACCACCAAGTGGAATGAACTTTGGCCCTCCTCGAACAGGACAACCGCCGAGATGGCCAGAAGAGGTGGACAGTTCGACCGTCTTGTCAATCAACACGTGTGATGATTTGGAACAACCGTTTCTTGAACATATATCTAGTCAAATTGGAATAGCAGTTTTGGGTGTCGGTCCATTGTTGCCAGAAAAACTACTGGAAATCTCTTGAGTGCGGTTCATTTCTTTTTGACGGAAGGTCGAACCGAGAATCAGATGAGGTGGTTCAGTGGTTGGATTCAAAGCCAAGTCAGTCAGTCATTTACGTGTCATTTGGCAGTGAAGTTGGTCCAACACTGGATGAATATGCTGAATTAGCAGCAGCACTAGGAGAGTTGAACCAGTCATTCATAATTTCATATGGGTAATTCAACCCGGTTCAGGAAGGCAAGGTCCACCCACGGGTTTTTTGATGGGAAACCCGGTTCAGATAAAGATGAAGGATACTACCCACATGGATTGAAAGAAAAAGTTGGGGATAGAGGGCTTATTATAAAGGGATGGGCCCCACACTTATTATTTTTGAGCCACCCATCAACTGGAGGATTTTTGTCACACTGGATGGAATTCTACCGTGGAAGCAATTGGAGTTGGGGTCCCAATTTTGGCATGGCCAATTAGGGCTGACCAATTTTATGATGCAAAATTGGTGGTGAATCATTTGAAAGTCGGGCATATGGTTTCAACAGGGGATGACTTTTCAGAGATGGTAAAAATGGATGATATCATGCAACAAATTGAGAAATTGATGGGGGACGAGGATGTTCATAATAAAGCAATAGGGTTAGGCCACATATTTGGGAATGGTTATCCATCAACATCAATGGCTTCTTTGAAAGGATTTCTTGATCTTAAAACTCAATAGTTATCTTGACGACATCACGATACATTTTGGTTAGAATTAAGATTGGATGAAGCCAGACGATAGATGATATTTGAATTTTCGTCATGATCTTTAATACAGTGTACTATATAATTCAAAAATGAGTGACATATCCATGGTATTCGTTTCCTATCAAACTATAAGACCAAGAATTAACATTTGATACGAAATATTAGAAAAAATTAGAGGACAAAGAGTATACAGTAACAAGAGTGATGAACACAACATAAATTTATTTGTACATCTCAAGTAACTGAAAGTACCTATACCCTAAATTTGTATGTTTTTACACAAATGTAATGTCAAGTTCTAAAAAGTTGTATTTTTCATTTGGAGGATAAAAGAAAGAACATATATATATTTCAACAATCAAATCTATAAGTATTTGACATATCATGATATGAACAGCTATGTTGTATCCAATTCGAGCACTGGGACAATAGCCGACGATAGTTCTATATGTGAAACTCGGACAGCACCGATAAGTCGCTCAGGTAACTCATCCGGTGTGTTAGCCTGAAATATGCAGATATGTGAAGCATTTATGAAGCTCAGCAAAATGAAAAGTTCTCCAATAAAGCATAGAGGATACATAAAAGTTGTTTTAGTGGACTATAGCAGGGAGTTCTATCTCCATTTTTCACTCACTTCTGTGCACTAAAGTCTACTCAGGCAAATTCTCCACTTTATTTTCTCGTGTTTTTCAAATGTAACTCTTTCGTAGGCAATGATTTTTTATTTTTTATTTTTTTTCCTTCAAATAAACTTGAACCAGATTTTTGAATAGAAAATAAGGAGAAAACTATAATCATTTGTTTTCTAATTTTTCGGTACTTCTCCATCAATACATACTAACTAAAGATTTTCCAAGATCCTCTTCTTAGTCAAAGTTTACATGAGCTTTTACAGTTACCACTTATACATCTAATTTTTCACCTAGAGCTTTTATCTTTGATTTGACCATATATACAAGTGTTGTTTTCCCACTTATCTTTTAATATTCCGACATCCATGGATACTTTTCCTTCGTAATATTATAAACGAGAAAGATAAGGCAAATATGTCGTACATGTAGAAATTGATCCTATGAAATATGGCGTCTTAAGTTAAAAAGCAAGTACCTGTACGAGGAAAGCCATGTCAACAACAAGCGTTGTAATCACACCAATTACAAGCCCCAGGACTCCATTTGCCACAGTGGAAGAACCAATGTCAACATCAATCTACAAGTAAACAAGAGACCAAAAGAAAATAAACAAAGCTTTCAGGTGCTAGCATTGACAGTCATGCAATTTTGAATATTTACATTTGGATAATAGAGAACCATGAAAGGAAGCTTACTTCCAAATACTTGGGACCACGGATATAGTTGCAATCAACTGCTTTTCCCAGTAAACAGGGGGTACTTCCAACACTCTGACGAACAATCCATGATCCCTGCATGATTCGCAATGGCAATTCACAATCCAATGCACAACATGTTTAAAGTTGCGAAGTGAAGGGAAGAAGTAGTTCAAGTTTGGTAGGGATAATTAATCATAACAAAAAAGTTCTCAAGTTCCGAGTACTTAGACATTGTGAAGTTCATCATAGTCCAAAATGACAAATTCTGCACAATTTTTTCTAGTTGGAGTTAATGTTAGCTGAATTCATAATACACATGGTTCTTATAGTACAGATGACAATGTGAAGTCTACAAAAACCAAGAGAAGCAATAGAACAGCATGGAATTATTGCACCTGACAATACATATTCACTGCACACAATAGGACACACAAACACATTTAAATAGTTGTGACCAACACTCCATTTGATTGCATGTAAAAAGATTTGTGCCAATGTAAGGAAAATATATTTCATTCACTTGCTGATATAATTCGGATAACACTAGAATCCCAACAAACACCAGAGATAACCTACATACCCAAACAAAAAGTTGATGGAAGGAACCAAACCCCAATGTTACCTTAGAATATATAAAAAATTATACAGTTCTTAAATTAGACAGACTTCAAATAAAATTGAATAGTTCTTCCCCCCCCCCCCCCCCCCCCCCCCCCCCCCAACAAAAGTACTCCCTTCTTTAATTTTCTGTGGAGACAATGTAACTAACTAACATATTTTCTAGGCAGTCATTTGATTTATGTCCGAAGTTTGCTTCCCAACATATTTTCTAGTCAACCAGGGACCTGATTAGTTGTTGACAGGTTGTTAGAGATTTGTCATGTATTAAACCTTAGTCAATACTGAACCTGATATTCTATTACTCTTTGAAAAGGTGTTATGGATTGTGCCAAACTTCCCATTTATGATGTTGTACCTTGCCATTGTCTCAATCCTCTGTTCAAGGCTGTTACTTCCAGTTTAGCACCCTCAATCCAAGTATGTGCCAAACAATGTGCACGAGGCACTATAAGATTCTACGTGGAAGTCGAGAGCTTTACACAAAAATGAGACATGGTAGGTAGTTGAGTTACATAGAGGGCAGAGACAAATACGGTGCAGGTGGATTTTAAGGTCAAGTATAAAGCGCACAAGTCAGTCATAAGGCAAGGTTGGTGATTTAAGGATACACAAAAACTCAGAATTGACAATCAAGAAACCTTTGCTCCTATCACCAAAATGGAATCGATCCATATTCTACTATCGATAGCTAGTACTCTATGTTGGCCCTTTCACCAATTTGGTGTAAAGAATGCAGCCACAGGAAATTGGAGGAAGAAGTTTACATGGATCCTCCTCTGGAAATTAAAGGCGTGCTTGGAGATGACAAGAAGTGTAAACTTAAAAAATATTCATATTGGCTGAAACAATCTCCAAGTGCTTGATTTGGAAGATGCCTATAATTCTATGGGTACTCACAGATTACCCAAGGATGATTTTATTAAACAATAAATTTCTAAGAAAATAATAATACTAATTCTCTCTATGTAAATGATATAACTTTATGAGTGATGATGAACCGGTCGCCAAAAGCTTTCGTAGTGGTGAACGAAGAAATTTAAAACAAAAATCTTGGGTGGCTTGAGGTATTTTTATGGGATTAAAGTGGCTCTGGGTTCGGTCTAAAAGTGGAATTTTGTTCCGAAGGAAATACGCACGAAATTCGCACGAAGGGAAGCAAATGAGTTGAAAGCCCAGTTGATCCAAATCCTTTCTTGAAGTCCATTACTGATAGGGAGCCTATTGAAAGGGAGAAATAACAGGGACTTGTTAATAAGATTATTTGTTTGTTTCATGCTCGACCTGATATAGCATATACAGTAACCAGGGTTAGGTATTCATGCATGCTTTGTTAGACTACCATATGGAAGTTGTTTAAATAATTTTGAGGTTCTTGGAAAGCAACAACAGGAGAAGGGCTGTGTTTCTCTAAACGATGGGCATCTACAGGTTGGAGCATATATTGATGCTCATAGGTCTGGCTCTGTAATGGTCAGAAATTCAACCTCTAGCATATATTTGTTGGAGGAAACCTAGTAACAGAGAGAAGGAAAAAAACAATACGTGGTTGCCAGGTCAAGTGCTGAACCGAAATCAAAGCTAAGGTGCAAGGAATCTATGATATGCTTTGGATAAAAAACATTCTTAAAGAACTTGAAATGAAACCTAAAAAATCTATGAGGTTCTATTGTAACAACAAGATGGCTACTAGTATTGCCATGATTCAGTTAGACATGAACATGATCCAAGAAAGCATATTGAAGTTGACAGACACATCATCAAGGAAAAATGGATAATGGGTGGATCAATACACCGTTTGTGACGACAAAGAAACAGTTAGGGTACAATTTACATAGGGAATTTCCGTGGTTGGTTCTGATGCAATAGTTGGCAAGCTGGACATGATTTATATTTTTGCTCAAACTTGAGGGGAAAGTTGGGTGTTTGCTTCCCTTTTTACTTTATTTCCCATTCTACATGTTAATAATTAATTATGAGTTCAACTCAATTCAATGAATCCACTAGGAGCTACTACTAATCACTATGGGAAAAAGATGGTTTATACATTTATTCGTTAATCTAATTAACAGATTAAACTTCAGTCCAATTTGTAATGGGTTTAGCTAATGCTCTTGAACTTGTCAACCGCACTATATACAATTTGACAAAACAAAGATTATTAGATCTGTTTTTCGATTTCGATTACTCATATCACTGCTAAATTAAACATTGTTAAATTTTTTGTACATCAACTACAACTTTGACTGTATTAACCTTTTGTCATAGTATGAGGGCCATATGAGGAATAGTCTAACCTATACTTGTGGAGATTTTCATGCATATGGAGACTCTGATTACAAGAAGACGATATTAATTAACCCAACAATATGATATAAGAACAAGATGGTGAATATACAACTGAATATTACACCAATTCTGAAATATAAAAAGGGGGGGGGGGGGGGGGGGGGGGGGGGGTGGAGAAGTTACCTTGGGCACTGATGGAATAAGTTTCAGTCTGCTATTGCGAAATTCATCATCCCCATCGATGAACCGCTGTAAGAGAGATCCCGGGACTAATTTCTTAGTCACAAAATAGAAAACCATGCTGTAGTGTGTCGATCCAGGCACCTTGAGAAGACAAATGTTATCTCTTGCAAACCACCAAATGAATTAACTAGAATTGAAATTGGCTAGTTATTAACTCACTTGCAGATTAAAAATAATAGAGAAAAGTCCTTTATCTGATGCAACCTACAGAGGAGAAAAACAAACTATATCATTTATCATAGTTCAGTCAACAAATAGTTGGCACATTAATTTTTGTAATTCTAGATTCTTTGGAATGAGTGATTAGATAGAAAGCTAAGCAGACATTGGAAAGAACAAGTAACCACAGGTAAGAGAAATCAAGGGAATAACAGACAAATATAAGATAACCTTAAAAAGAAATTCAGGAAACAAAAGCAATACTTCAGAGAGATAAATATCATAACTATACACAGTTGAATTTTTTTATTATTAATAGCGAATATGTAGATAAAAAAGTTAAGGTAGAGTAAAAAACAGTGAGGGGGAAAGTTGGGAGCATTATTCAAGGAAGATTAGGAAAAGATCGGTTAAGGATAGAACCAGATCAGGCCCCCACTAGTCCGGCTGGTTAGTGATTTTCCTAATCGGTTAAGGATAGACACTTAAGAAGCAGAGACTCCATCTAACTCAGTTTTTTATTCAAAATGTAACTATTAACTCAGTCCAAGGTTACACAAGGCACACAACACTAGATTAAGGTCTAAAGATGCAGAAATCCCACTAATCTGAACTTATTTTTAGAAATCACACTCTTTTAGCACGAGGCATTTACCAAACAAAAACTTCTTTCTGATCACTGATGCTATGGCACTGTAAACTCAATGTTATATTTAGTGCCAACAAAGTTCAAAACTTTTATTACTAACAAAAGTTCATCGAGAAATTTCCGACACAATTGGAGGAACTTGATAGAAAAACAAAGTTCACGAAATAAAACATGTCATTGTTGGACCAACTTACTTGCGCTGCACACCCACGTCGTCTGGTAACATGGTCCATTCTTTTTGAATCTTTGAACCAGTCCACAGCAACAAGTTCCATGAGATGTTTACCAGCAGGAACCTTCAAAATACATACCATCAATGATATAGGAGCAAGTCAAGAAGTACACTGGCTAATCAAAATACAAGTATGTATTTCAAATAACAAGAAATGAATTAATAACCTTTGATTTGTCATAGCAAAATTGCTTGCTACGAACTCTGAAGTTGTTTCCATCAGATAATGTCCAGCAATCACGAGCCTTGTCGTGGTTATCATGCCGAAGGTTGCCCGAGAAAATGGACAAATCAATTTGGTCTTGAGGTTCTTCTGCATCAGCTTCAATTTATACAAAACACTGTTAAGTATAAGTTCCACTTCATATTTAATATGAAGACTCAATGCCACATAAAAAAAGAACATAATTTTATTCATCACTTACCGGTTCTCTTGTCTTCAATTTCAATGCTGGATGGCAACGTCTGCAGAATATTCAACCAAATATGAGAAACCAGAAAGAAATTATAAGAAACATAAGTATAATACGAACTTCTTGATCTTCATCTTCATCAGAGTATTCATCCATCAATACACCATTCTTATTTTCAGCTTGTATTTGATCTAGAGAAGGACTATGATGAACAAAAGATGAGTTGAGTTTGTGACTCCTCTTTGAAGAATTGGAAACTGATGTCATATTAACCATAACAGGAATTCTTGGAGCAGCAGTCCTGTTATCAGTTTGAGAAAAGTATTCACGCAATCCTGTAACATGAAAAACCAGAGAACCATCATTATGTTTTAGACACAATGCAAACTTCACAAGGGAAATGTCAATTTTGATTAGAATATGCTAAAAACACACACACACACACACACACACAATGCAATAGTGAAGAAGTTTCCCTTTTCTCATTTCAATTTCTTACAAAGGTGAAATATAATTCCTTTACAAAAACGAATGGAAGACTCTGATGCTAAAAAGAAGCCAAAAAATGACGGGACGCTCGAGAAAAATTGCAGGAAGAGATGAGTGAAAAAAAATTCTGATTGTGTACTTTTCGTGTCCAGAGGGAGTTGTCTAATCTGTAATAAGTTGCACTGTTCAGTATCATGCAGGTTTCAAATTACAGACTTACAGTCACCAAGATACTTCACACTATTGTAGTCTAAAGCAATAAATGGTGATTTCAAGATTAGCAATAATTCATTTCAGAGAGTTGTAGTACTGAAAGCAGTTTTAATAATCCACATTGTAGAAATAGCAATCAAAAATTTGCAAAAGATGTATGTCAAATGATTTCAACATCGTTGGAAATCTGGTACTTCAACAATCAACCAAAATTTGGGGATAAGAAAAAAACAAAGCATTAGATAATACAACATCAAACCCTCTAACAATTAAAATTTTAGATCAAGTGGTTCAACATAGTCAAATTTGGGGATAAGAAAAAACAAAGCATTAGATAATACAACATCAAACTCTCTTAACAATTAAAATTTTAGATCAAGTGGTTCAACATAGTATTAGAGCCCACAAAGGTCACGGATTGAAGCCTCTCTGCCACCCATTCGATGAAAATGTGCATGTTAACAGGCTTTAATGCGAAAAAATTGATCTCCTCCCAAGGGAGCATGTTAAAGACAAGATTCAAATGATATACATGTGGACCTCTCTAGCAACTTGAAATTTTATATCAAGTTGTTTAACACGTGCCAACAAACTAAAATAACTCCAATGCTGAAACCTAGGTGATGTCTTCCGACCACTATAAACCAAACATAAGATTCTTACCAGCAACGCAATTTAACATCTGAAGCAGACAATGTTGCTGAAATGATGATATATAACCCACTCCCCATCCTTTGAGATCAATCTGCATAAGATGCTGCACCTGAGCTCTTGGTCTCCCATTTTGAGGTTTCATTGGTGAAATATTGAACCCTCCACCTGAAAACAATGCCAACAGATCAGATAGTAAATCTGTAATGCACAATAAAACTCCAAAATATCTTTGGAAGACAAACATAGTTTCACTCAACAACAGAGGAAAGTTGAATTTACTCTCAATGTGAGCTCGAACAAATCCTGGCTGTGGAGCACAATTCTCATGCTCCCTAGAACGAAATAACACAACTGCACAATAACAAGGTGAAAAAAGAACTGATGCATATTGGGAAACTTGAAATGCGAATAATTAAACGGGAAAGGCTTCAAACATTTACCATAACTCCCATCATCATTTCGACGCCAATACCTCACATAGCAGAGGTCACGGGGCCACACAAACCTGTAATAGCATGCAATAGTACTTCAAGATGGGATATTTTTAAAAGAAAAACTCCAAACCACATTCCATTTCTGAACAAAAAGGTCAATAGAAAGTGAATGAATTTCATTCCTTTCTTTTATCATAAACAGAACATTGACATGGGTAGATTACAGAAAATGTACCATGCCACATGTTAATGTTATATGAACGTCCATGGAGATGACCCATGAACAAAGTGGAAATCAAACAATAACAGAACGCTAGGATAAGGAAAGATAAAATTATACAGCCAATATTCTAACAAAAGAAAGTTACTACAAGGAGACATTACATAGGGAACCAGTCCAGTTGAAGACTCTGATATAGTATTGCTGTATGTCCATCTACCTCCTCAACTAAGCTACCGTATTGGAAACTGCAATCCCATCTGTATAAACAATAGGACATTACAAGAGCATAGCACAGGACTAAAGTTATAACAAAAAATCTTAATATACTTAAATAGATTGAATTTTTGGTAAATACTAATTATGGGTCAGTTTTCCACAGGCTGTGGTCCAAGAACTTAGGCTAAGAAAAACCCAAAAATTAAAGGAAAGTGCACTAAAACTTAATTTAGCTAAGAAAATAAGATTGATAAACATAAAATGAAAACATTCATTTCATCATTCAGGAATCTCCACTAGTTTCTCACAGAAATTTTTGTTTCTTTCTCAGTGCGCTGTGTTATTAACCAAGGTACTTGGGCCAAATAAAAACACACCTTTCACCCATCCATACAACTGGACCTGTGAACCCATCCAACTGTAGACTAGAAGCCATTGAACAAGGAACAAAAATATTTTGTATCTTTTATTCTTTTGTCAATGGCCTGTCAATATATACCCAATATGCATCTGGCATTTCCAATCAGAAAGAGAAGACAATAGAACAAATCAAACTACAATAATAACCCATTTATCTCAGGTCTAAGTTGTAACTTCAATAATAACCCATCTGGCATTATATCACCGTTAGAGAAACCAAAAAGAATATAACATTGCAACAGTCAAGCTATTTTTTATAGTAAAACTGTAAAACAATCGAGCAATACATGCAAAAAGGCTCAAAGCAATGTCAGTTCAAATAACGGAACATATTGAACACATTTTGTGGTACACACAAACTTACTTTCCATTCAAAACTAGTTATTCAAAGAGGGAAATATAGGGCAATTACATTCATGCATCAGAAAGAAATCTAATAATTCATTCCCCAATTATCAGCTAGTTGTACATGCAACGAAGAATGTGTAATCAAAATTGAAAAATAAATTCATGAGAACTAATTAAAATTTAGGCCAGAGTTCTCAACAAGCATATCAGGATATTTATTAAGCAATTTACTTAATTTCACATTTATTAAGCAATTTACTTATTTCCAATTGACTAATAAAAGATCGGTTGTACTACATGTACATAATAGGTTTACATACACATGATGTGGTGAGATATGATTGAATCAGAATTTCTTCAATCAAATAAAAAAAAAAAAATCTTCCTCACACTCTTTTTGACACCGCATCTGTATGCAGACCATTATTTAACTGCTTATATATAAGTAGCATTATTCATAAAGGATTTATTTATTTTTAGAACGAACGTATTTACTTTTAAGTAAACTTAAGCTTAGCAAAACATGGGTAGTTTGACACTAATCTTAACCATAATATGATGCCCAAGTGGCATGCATTATCAAGGACACTCCATATGTTTCGATTTGAATAGCCTTCTTTCTTCCTTGAAATTTCAGAATAATTGAACTTAGCAAAAATAAATAGTCTATTGTACTCCCTTTACAAAACTACCCTTCAAAAAAATCTATATTAGTTTTTCCAGTTCCACTTTCACATACTATCCCTCTATCTATCTATCTGCCTAACTCAAATTAGGATACACGTGTGGACGCTTTATTGAAAACCCAATCTAGACAAACCAAGAGACTCAAACTGAAAAGGAGGGAGAGTGTGATACATCTTACATTATAAAATGAGAATGAAAAAGTATATAAGAGGAACTTAGCTATTTGGCTTTTATCTAATGAACATCTAGAATTTAAATACATATAGACGTTCAGAAAAATAATTTTTTTGATTTCATATCTAGCATAACTTGCATAAATAGTACCAATTTGTGTTGTGTAATTAAGAATCTGGTTGATTTACTTATCTTTCACGGGTAAAAATATTCATGATAATTTTCTCAATGCAATGAAAGATAACAATAAAATTTTCCAGACAGTCCTCTATTATGACCTTCTTTAACATGCAATGGAACACTAAAAAGTAAATCTAGATTCAACAATAAAAGCACCTACTCAAACCGTGTGGCATCCATGCTCATTACTAGCTCAAAAATTTCTTCACATGTAGCCTCTACAACCCCAACCGCCTTCATTGCTCTACTACAGCTCTTTGGCTACATAAATATAATAATATTATAAAATATAAACTAAAACATCTTTCTTATTTAAATCATTGGGTACTCTAGATAAGACTGTACTGCTGCTTACAAGGAAATCCACTTCAACGAGTTCCTCAAAAATCCGAAGCCCTGCAAATTCGCAAAAGGAAAATGGATAGCCAAGTTACAGGCAATGTTATCCCTCATCCAATGTCCAAAGGTTTTTATGATCTCGTGAATCCATTCCCATATATAAAAAGTAACGCAAACCAGGAACAGTTACCCACCATTTTGACATTGAAGAAGGCGCCAATACTTTCTCGAAAATGCTTGATTGTTAGAATTCTGGTTTGTCAAGTCTGAGTCTACTTCCCTAGTCCAATCAAATATAGAATCGGGGGGACCTGCCAAACAAAAATTGGTAATAAAATTTAAGTTAATATAGAAAAAGCTATGAAGAAACCAAGAAAAGAATGAAACCAAAGGACCATTTCCAATTGTTGTTCTGCGCGACAAACTCCGACGTGAGTCATTTTCATCTTCAGCAGCACTAAACCTGAAGTGGTTGGAAATCATTTAGCATGGGAAGTCTAGAATATCAACAAAAAGCTAGTACATATAAAAAACTGTACAGAGTCCCACGACCTGAATTTATATATAAGGAGGAAGGTCAGACATATCAGTGCAAGTCACTATAAATTGCATGTCATCCATTACAAGAACATTTATAAAAAGAATAGGTATAATAGCAGTATTTGTCTGGACAAGACATGTCTCAACTACCTAAATTGTCTTTCTCCTGATTTATTTTCAAATTGGTGTCCCCTTCACTTGTTGATATGTCCACACATCCGTCTTAGAATGTGGATTAGTGCAGAATGAACTTTTTTCCTATTAACAAGTCAACATTGAGTTCCACAAAGCATAGT